>BMAU01018885.1:1210000-1610583 GCA_019973935.1 Trichonephila clavipes | reverse complement strand
AGTGAGAAATGCTTATTTATCGTTTCTGCATTTTAAGTTGCAGAAAATAATTTGACAAGTCTGTTCAATGATATAGATAAATGTCATGCAGGGAATAATTTATCACGCTACTTTTATGATTAAAATATACTACATTGAATTAGAATTGTGGTATTTCTTAAATTAATGCTGTGTTCTCACTTGCATATTTCTCTTTCTGGTATTATTATCACTAGATCTATTGATCAGTTTTTTTTTCTATTCTTGAGTGATGTCAATCATTTTTACGTTTTGTAGTTTAGATTAAAATTATACTTAAATTTGAAAATAATTTCAGTCTAACAGTAATTTATATTGTTTCATTATAACATATATGAAAATTTAGCTGTGTAATATATTTATTAATGGGGTATTTAGGTCAGAATTTCCTATACTTTTTCTTAAATTGGACTACTTTTATACTGTTTTAATGCAAATTTTTATTCAATATGTTTTTCAGTTAAGGATTTTCTTGTTTATTCAGCCTAGTTTTAGTTGCATCATTATGCATTGGTATATTTCCTTAAATTTTGGCTGCCAAGCTCATTGTACATTGATATATTTGGTTGCAATAGATTCCTATTAAAACCCAAAAGAATTTTAGTCTTCGTAGTAATATATTTAGCACTTTAAACAGACATTGTAGAGAGGTTCGTGCATGTTAAGTCTTTCCAGGTTCAGTGTCTTCCTGTTGGTGAGGCGTGGTGGTTCGGAGAGGGATAGCTACCTTCGGTGTCATCCTCTTCCCTTGAACCCCATTTTAAACTGTGCGTTCTGTCATCAATGGGCCTCGTGCCGCTTCCTGATGGTTCTTTTAATAAACACTCACTCACTGTGTAAAGAGAGAAATGTCTAGTTTTATAACCACTATTATATGTCTTTTAAATTAGAAAAAAAAAAATTGTCTCTTTGAGTGGTCATTTAATTTATGTTGTAAGATAATGTTATTTTGGTTTATTGGCATTCTCTTTACACTTTTATCAGTTTTACAAATGATTTTTTTTGTACATAAAATTTCTCGACCTTTACGGAATTAATTTTTTCTTTTTATCATTTAATGCAGCTTTTTACGTGTAAATTATTCCTTTATGAGTTTATTTCTGTTATTGTAGTATGTTTAACAGAAATTGCTAGTCAGTTATATGTTTTTCTAGTAGCATTTGATCTTGTTGTATTGAATAATTGCAGTGTATTTGTATTTAGCAGGAAAATTAATTCACCTTTGGTCTTAATTGCTTTGTCTTTTCTCATATGGGAGGTATTTCATTTCTAGTAATAGGCCGTTTTTGTTTGTGTGTATGAATAATTTTTAAAAAGAAAGATTTCTTTTATATCCATAAGCATAAAATAAAATTGACTGTTTTTACAGACACTATTGATGCTATTCAAACGTTCTTCAATTGAATTTTTGAATAAATGTATTTAGGCAAAATCATCACTGTAAGAAGCAATTTGCCTTCTTGTGTTTAATAATTTAACCAGAAAGGGTACAAATGCATGCCTTTCAAGAGATGAAGCGTTTTTTTTTTCTCTTTTAATTACTAGTACATCATTTTGTTTTTAATCTGTTGATGCTCAAAATTTGCATTACTTAATAGCTGAAACTTTATCCCTTTGTACTACTGTTATTTCTTTCTTTCAGGTTCTCTTTAAATATTGAAAGTAAAATCTGAGTGAATATGTTTTGCACTTGTCATGCATTGAACATTTCCTGAGCTGACTCTGATGTAATTATGTTTTTTTTTATTAGTATTGTTATCTACGTCTTTTTATTGATTCTTGATTCTTCATGTGAACAGTAGTTTACCAATGAAGAATAATCTGCTTCACGTTTTTCCAAAATTCATTCACAACAAATCTTTTCAGTTGAAATTAATAACTCCTTTTAAATGCTTACGGTCGAGGGAGGCATAGTGAGAAATGCTTATTTATTGTTTCTGCATTTTAAGTTGCAGAAAATAATTTGACAAGTCTGTTCAATGATATACATAAATGTCATGCAGGGAATAATTTATCACGCTACTTTTATGATTAAAATATACTACATTGAATTAGAATTGTGGTATTTCTTAAATTAATGCTGTGTTCTCACTTGCATATTTCTCTTTCTGGTATTATTATCACTAGATCTATTGATCAGTTTTTTTCTATTCTTGAGTGATGTCAATCATTTTTACGTTTTGTAGTTTAGATTAAAATTAGACTGAAATTATTTTTCAAATTTCAGTCTAACAGTAATTTATATTGTTTCATTATAACATATATGAAAATTTAGCTGTGTAATATATTTATTAATGGGGTATTTAGGTCAGAATTTCCTATACTTTTTCTTAAATTGGACTACTTTTATACTGTCCAACATGCATGTGTATTATACCTTAATTTATCTCACTTCTCTTCCTTGTTAGTTACTGTGACATTTGGTTGTAATAATTTCATATTAAATCCCATAAAAATTAGCATTAATTTTTAACACAGTTATAATTGTAGCCTAAGTAATGAGGAAATGTTTATATAGCTGCTAATATTTATGTCTCTCTTCAATTAGAAAAGAAATTTTAGTCCTTGTGAGTGTACATTTCAGTTAAGTTTCAGGAGAATGTTATTTTTACAGTCATTTTGTAGTCCTTTACTTTTATCAGATGAACAAATGATATAATTAGTATACATTTTATTTCATCTTGCTTGATTTAACTGGTAATCATTTAAATTAAGTTTGAATACTCGTAGTGTAATACGTCTCAGAAATGGCCTAATCAGGGACACAATTTTTTCAATAGAATTTGACCATGTGGTATTGACTCGGAACAATTGAATCTAATTTGTCAGGAAATTAATTGTGTGACTGTTAAATAAATGCATAGCTGTTTGTTCTTCGATGTCTTTCTTTGTTTTTTTTTTTACACTATTTGTTTTCAAATTTATCAGCATGAATATTACATAGAAACTAATCTTTTTAATTTTAAATTACAGCAAATTTTAATTGGATATTATGAGAAATTTTCTCCCTGTTTCTAACAAACATTATTTAAATAGTATATATTCATGTTATAACATATATATATATACAAGTAATATATTTTTAAATCTAATTCTTTTTAATATTAATTATGTTCTTCTGATGCTTTTCAACACAGAATTCTGTCTAGTTTTAGGAGCTTCATCATGCATAGATATCTTTCCTTGATTTTTGTCTCCTCTTACCTATTCTAAATTGGCATATTTGATTGCAATAGAAACCTTATAAAACCCAAAAGATTTAGCATTAGCCGACAAATCCAGAAGATATGTAGTCTGTGTTATGAGGCACTGTGTACAGAGGCTTGTGCTTGTTAAGCTTTCGAGGCTCTGTGACTTGTTGGTGTGGTGTGGTAGTTTGGAGAGTGGTATTCCTCGTCCCTTGAGCCATTTCAAAAGATATTAATGCGTAGTTATCTGCTCCTCTGTATGTTTGTCATTGTATTTGCACTAACACTACATTTTTTTTCCAATTTTTTATCATATATATATAGTCTAAACTTATTTTAATTTTAAATTTTAAATTAGTTTTATTTATTTAACTAATTGTGAGATATACTTTCTTGCTCTCTAACAAACTGTTTTTACATAGTATTTCTTTCTTCGTATAGTCAGAATTAGTATTTTATGTGAAATTAATGTATTTCTGATTCTTATTTTTAATGCAAATTTTTATTCAATATGTTTTTCAGTTAAGGATTTTCTTGTTTATTTAGCCTGGTTTTAGGTGCTTCATTATGCATGGGTATATTTCCTTAAATTTTGGCTGCCTAACTCATTTTACATTGATATATTTCGTTGCAATAGATTCCTATTAAATCCCAATAAAGTTAGCATTACATGAAAAACCCAAAAGAATTTTAGTCTTCATAGTAATATATTTAGCACTTAAAAGACACATAGTAGAGAGGCCAGTGCACGTTAAATCTTTTTAGGCTCAGAGTCCTACTGCTGGTGAGGTGTGGTAGTTTGCACACAGGTTGCCTGCCGAGGTGTCTTCCTCATCCCTTGAGCGCAGTTCAGAATTATTCAATGCATTTTTTTACTGTATATTTGTTATTGAATTTTCGATGACACTACATTTTTTTCCCATTGTACTAGCATATATATATTCTGGAATCAATTTAATTTTAAAATTTTTAATATTACTTAATTAAAATTAATTTAAAATATATTTAATTAATTGTGAAATATACTTTCCCTCTCTCTTAAGAAACATTTTTTATGTAACATTTATTTATTTCCTTAGTCATACATAGTATAGAATGTACATTTAAGGTTTGTTTAAATGTAATTCCTTTTAATGTAAATTTTTATTAAATATGTTTTTCAGTTAAGTATTTTCTTTACTTACTTATTTAGCCTAGTTTTAAAGCGGTCGTTATGCTTAAGTATTTTTCCTTCAATTTTGGTTCTTCTTACCTATTTTAGATTTTCATATTTGATTGCAATAGAAACCTGATAAAACTTAATTGAATTAGCATTAGCTGACAACTCCAGAAGAATTGTAAACTGTGTAATGAGACAGGTGCCACTTAAGTCCTACCATCTACAGATGCTTGGTATATTTTTGAGAGCGAGGTTGAGAGACTTGTTGTTGGCGAGGTGTGGTAGTTTGGAAAAAGGGGTTTTTGCTCACATGTGTTCCTCGTCCCTTGAGCCATTTCAAAAGATACTATTGCATACTTATCTGCTTTTCTGTATGTTTGTCATTGTATTTTCACTGACACAACATTTATTTTCCAATTTATTATCACATATATAGTCTAAACTTATTTTAATTTTAAAATTTAAATTAGATTTTTTTTATCTAATTTATTGTGAAATATACTTTCCTTCTCTCTACCAAACTGTTTTTACATAATATTTCTTTCTTCCTATTGTCAGAATTAGTATATAATGTGCAATTAATGTATTTCTAATTCTAATTTTTTTTAATGCAAATTTTTATTCAATATGTTTTTCAGTTAAGGATTTTCTTGTTTATTCAGCCTAGTTTTAGTTGCATCATTATGCATTGGTATATTTCCTTAAATTTTCGCTGCCTAGCTCATTTTACATTGATATATTTGGTTGCAATAGATTCCTATTAAAACCCAAAAGAATTTTAGTCTTCGTAGTAATATATTTAGCACTTAAAACAGACATTGTAGAGAGGTTCGTGCATGTTAAGTCTTTCCAGGCTCAGAGTCTTCCTGTTGGTGAGGCGTGGTGGTTCGGAGAGGGATAGCTACCTTCGGTGTCATCCTCTTCCCTTGAACCCCATTTGAAACTGTGCGTTCTGTCATCAATGGGCCTCGTGCCGCTTCCTGATGGTTCTTTTAATAAACACTCACTCACTGTGTAAAGAGAGAAATGTCTAGTTTTATAACCACTATTATATGTCTTTTTTAAATTAGAAAAAAAAATTGTCTCTTTGAGTGGTCATTTAATTTATGTTGTAAGATAATGTTATTTTGGTTTATTGGCATTCTCTTTACACTTTTATCAGTTTTACAAATGATTTTTTTTGTACATAAAATTTCTCGACCTTTACGGAATTAATTTTTTTCTTTTTATTGTTTAATGCAGCTTTTTACGTGTGTAATTATTCCTTTATGAGTTTATTTCTGTTATTGTAGTATGTTTAACGGAAATTGCTAGTCAGTGATATGTTTTTCTAGTAGCATTTGATCTTGTTGTATTGAATAATTGCAGTGTATTTGTATTTAGCAGGAAAATTAATTCACCTTTGGTCTTAATTGCTTTGTCTTTTCTTATATGGGAGGTATTTCATTTCTAGTAATAGGCCGTTTTTGTTTGTGTGTATGAATAATTTTCAAAAAGAAAGATTTCTTTTATATTCATAAGCATAAAATAAAATTGACTGTTTTTACAGACACTATTGATGCATTTCAAACGTTCTTCAATTGAATTTTTAGAATAAATGTATTTAGGCAAAATCATTGCTGTAACAAGCAATTTGACTTCTTGTGTTTAATAATTTAACCAGAAAGGGTACAAATGCATGCCTTTCAAGAGATGAAGCTTTTTTTTTTCTATTTTAATTACTAGTGCAACATTTTGTGTTTAATCTGTTGATGCTGAAAATTTGCATTACTTAATAGCTGAAACTTTATCCCTTTGTACTACTGTTATTTCTTTCTTTCAGGTTCTCTTTAAATATTGAAAGTAAAATCTGAGTGAATATGTTTTGCACTTGTCATGCATTGCACATTTCCTGAACTGACTCTGATGTAATTATGTTTTTTTTTTATTAGTATTGTTATCTACGTCTTTTTATTGATTCTTGATTCTTCATGTGAACAGTAGTTTACCAATGAAGAATAATCTGCTTCACGTTTTTCCAAAATTCATTCACAACAAATCTTTTCAGTTGAAATTAATAACTCCTTTTAAATGCTTACGGTCGAGGGAGGCATAGTGAGAAATGCTTATTTATTGTTTCTGCATTTTAAGTTGCAGAAAATAATTTGACAAGTCTGTTCAATGATATAGATAAATGTCATGCAGGGAATAATTTATCACGCTACTTTTATGATTAAAATATACTACATTGAATTAGAATTGTGGTATTTTTCTTAAATTAATGCTGTGTTCTCACTTGCATATTTCTCTTTCTGGTATTATTATCACTAGATCTATTGATCAGTTTTTTTCTATTCTTGAGTGATGTCAATCATTTTTACGTTTTGTAGTTTAGATTAAAATTATACTTAAATTTGAAAAATAATTTCAGTCTAACAGTAATTTATATTGTTTCATTATAACATATATGAAAATTTAGCTGTGTAATATATTTATTAATGGGGTATTTAGGTCAGAATTTCCTATACTTTTTCTTAAATTGGACTACTTTTATACTGTCCAACATGCATGTGTATTATACCTTAATTTATCTCACTTCTCTTCCTTGTTAGTTACTGTGACATTTGGTTGTAATAATTTCATATTAAATCCCATAAAAATTAGCATTAATTTTTAACACAGTTATAATTGTAGCCTAAGTAATGAGGAAATGTTTATATAGCTGCTAATATTTATGTCTCTCTTCAATTAGAAAAGAAATTTTAGTCCTTGTGAGTGTACATTTCAGTTAAGTTTTAGGAGAATGTTATTTTTACAGTCATTTTGTAGTCCTTTACTTTTATCAGATGAACAAATGATAGAATTAGTATACATTTTATTTCATCTTGCTTGATTTAACTGGTAATCATTTAAATTAAGTTTGAATACTCGTAGTGTAATACGTCTCAGAAATGGCCTAATCAGGGACATAATTTTTTCAATAGAATTTGACCATGTGGTATTGACTCGGAACAATTGAATCTAATTTGTCTGGAAATTAATTGTGTGACTGTTAAATAAATGCATAGCTGTTTGTTCTTCGATGTCTTTCTTTGTTTTTTTTTTTTTTTACTTGTTTTCAAATTTATCAGCATGAATATTACATAGAAACTAATCTTTTAATTTTAAATTACAGCAAAATTTAATTGTATATTATGAGAAATTTTCTCCCTGTTTCTAACAAACATTATTTAAATAGTATATATTTCTTCACATAGTTATACATGTTATAACATATATATATATACACATAATATATTTTTAAATCTAATTCTTTTTAATATTAATTATGTTCTTCTGATGCTTTTCAACACAGAATTATTCTGCCTAGTTTTAGGAGCTTCATCATGCATAGATATCTTTCCTTGAATTTTGGCTCCTCTTACCTATTCTAAATTGGCATATTTGATTGCAATAGAAACCTTATAAAACCCAAAAGAATTAGCATTAGCCGACAAATCCAGAAGATATGTAGTCTGTGTTATGAGGCACTGTGTACAGAGGCTTGTGCTTGTTAAGCTTTCGAGGCTCTGTGACTTGTTGGTGTGGTGTGGTAGTTTGGAGAGTGGTATTCAGCTCACATGTGTTCCTCGTCCCTTGAGCCATTTCAAAAGATATTAATGCGTAGTTATCTGCTCCTCTGTATGTTTGTCATTGTATTTGCACTAACACTACATTTTTTTTCCAATTTTTTATCATATATATAGTCTAAACTTATTTTAATTTTAAATTTTAAATTAGTTTTATTTATTTAACTAATTGTGAGATATACTTTCCTGCTCTCTAACAAACTGTTTTTACATAGTATTTCTTTCTTCGTATAGTCAGAATTAGTATTTTATGTGAAATTAATGTATTTCTGATTCTAATTATTTTTAATGCAAATTTTTATTCAATATGTTTTTCAGTTAAGGATTTTCTTGTTTATTTAGCCTGGTTTTAGGTGCTTCATTATGCATTGGTATATTTCCTTAAATTTTGGCTGCCTAACTCATTTTACATTGATATATTTCGTTGCAATAGATTCCTATTAAATCCCAATAAAATTAGCATTACTTGAAAACCCAAAAGAATTTTAGTCTTCATAGTAATATATTTAGCACTTAAAAAAGAACATAGTAGAGAGGCAGTGCACGTTAAATCATTTTAGGCTCAGAGTCCTACTGTTGGTGAGGTGTGGTAGTTTGCACACAGGTTGCCTGCCGAGGTGTCTTCCTCATCCCTTGAGCGCAGTTCAGAATTATTCAATGCATTTTTTTACTATATATTTGTTATTGAATTTTCGCTGACACTACATTTTTTTCCCATTGTACTAGCATATATATATTCTGGAATCAATTTAATTTTAAAATTTGAAATATTACTTAATTAAAATTAATTTAAAATATATTTAATTAATTGTGAAATATAATTTCCCTCTCTCTTAAGAAACTTTTTTTATGTAACATTTATTTCTTTCCTTAGTCATACATAGTATAGAATGTACATTTAAGGTTTATTTAAATGTAATTCCTTTTAATGTCAATTTTTATTAAATATGTTTTTCAGTTAAGTATTTTCTTTACTTACTTATTTAGCCTAGTTTTAAAGCCGTCGTTATGCTTAAGTATTTTTCCTTCAATTTTGGTTCTTCTTACCTATTTTAGATTTTCATATTTGATTGCAATAGAAACCTGATAAAACTTAATTGAATTAGCATTAGCTGACAACTCCAGAAGAATTGTAAACTGTGTAATGAGACAGGTGCCACTTAAGTCCTACCATCTACACATGCTTGGTATATTTTTCGAGGTTGAGAGACTTGTTGTTGGCGAGGTGTGGTAGTTTGGAAAGGGGTTATTAGCTCACACGTGTTCCTCGTCCCTTGAGCCATTTCAAAAGATATTATTGCGTACTTATCTGCTTTTCTGTATGTTTGTCATTGTATTTTCACTGACACAACATTTATTTTCCAATTTTTAATCACATATATAGTCTAAACCTATTTTAATTTAAATATTGAAATTAGTTTTTTTTATGTAATTTATTGTGAAATATACTTTCCTTCTCTCTACCAAACTGTTTTTACATAATATTTCTTTCTTCCTATAGTCAGAATTAGTATATAATGTGCGATTAATGTATTTCTAATTCTAATTTTTTTTAATGCAAATTTTTATTCAATATGTTTTTCAGTTAAGGATTTTCTTGTTTATTCAGCCTAGTTTTAGTTGCATCATTATGCATTGGTATATTTCCTTAAATTTTGGCTGCCAAGCTCATTGTACATTGATATATTTGGTTGCAATAGATTCCTATTAAAACCCAAAAGAATTTTAGTCTTCGTAGTAATATATTTAGCACTTTAAACAGACATTGTAGAGAGGTTCGTGCATGTTAAGTCTTTCCAGGTTCAGTGTCTTCCTGTTGGTGAGGCGTGGTGGTTCGGAGAGGGATAGCTACCTTCGGTGTCATCCTCTTCCCTTGAACCCCATTTGAAACTGTGCGTTCTGTCATCAATGGGCCTCGTGCCGCTTCCTGATGGTTCTTTTAATAAACACTCACTCACTGTGTAAAGAGAGAAATGTCTAGTTTTATAACCACTATTATATGTCTTTTAAATATTAGAAAAAAAAAATTGTCTCTTTGAGTGGTCATTTAATTTATGTTGTAAGATAATGTTATTTTGGTTTATTGGCATTCTCTTTACACTTTTATCAGTTTTACAAATGATTTTTTTTGTACATAAAATTTCTCGACCTTTACGGAATTAATTTTTTCTTTTTATCGTTTAATGCAGCTTTTTACGTGTAAATTATTCCTTTATGAGTTTATTTCTGTTATTGTAGTATAACATTGCTAGTCAGTGATATGTTTTTCTAGTAGCATTTGATCTTGTTGTATTGAATAATTGCAGTGTATTTGTATTTAGCAGGAAAATTAATTCACCTTTGGTCTTAATTGCTTTGTCTTTTCTCATATGGGAGGTATTTCATTTCTAGTAATAGGCCGTTTTTGTTTGTGTGTATGAATAATTTTTAAAAAGAAAGATTTCTTTTATATCCATAAGCATAAAATAAAATTGACTGTTTTTACAGACACTATTGATGCTATTCAAACGTTCTTCAATTGAATTTTTATAATAAATGTATTTAGGCAAAATCATCGCTGTAAGAAGCAATTTGACTTCTTGTGTTTAATAATTTAACCAGAAAGGGTACAAATGCATGCCTTTCAAGAGATGAAGCGGTTTTTTTTCTCTTTTAATTACTAGTACAACATTTTGTTTTTAATCTGTTGATGCTCAAAATTTGCATTACTTAATAGCTGAAACTTTATCCCTTTGTACTACTGTTATTTCTTTCTTTCAGGTTCTCTTTAAATATTGAAAGTAAAATCTGAGTGAATATGTTTTGCACTTGTCATGCATTGAACATTTCCTGAGCTGACTCTGATGTAATTATGTTTTTTTTTATTAGTATTGTTATCTACATCTTTTTATTGATTCTTGATTCTTCATCTGAACAGTAGTTTACCAATGAAAAATTATCTGCTTCACGTTTTTCCAAACTTCATTCACAACAAATCTTTTCAGGTGAAATTAATAACTCCTTTTAAATGCTTACGGTCGAGGGAGGCATAGTGAGAAATGCTTATTTATCGTTTCTGCATTTTAAGTTGCAGAAAATAATTTGACAAGTCTGTTCAATGATATACATAAATGTCATGCAGGGAATAATTTATCACGCTACTTTTATGATTAAAATATACTACATTGAATTAGTATTTCTTAAATTAATGCTGTGTTCTCACTTGCATATTTCTCTTTCTGGTATTATTATCACTAGATCTATTGATCAGTTTTTTTCTATTCTTGAGTGATGTCAATCATTTTTACGTTTTGTAGTTTAGATTAAAATTATACTTAAATTTGAAAAATAATTTCAGTCTAACAGTAATTTATATTGTTTCATTTTAACATATATGAAAATTTAGCTGTGTAATATATTTATTAATAGGGTATTTAGGTCAGAATTTCCTATACTTTTTCTTAAATTGGACTACTTTTATACTGTCCAACATGCATGTGTATTATACCTTAATTTATCTTTCTCTTCCTTGTTAGTTACTGTGACATTTGGTTGTAATAATTTCATATTAAATCCCATAAAAATTAGCATTAATTTTTAACACAGTTATAATTGTAGCCTAAGTATTGAGGAAATGTTTATATAGCTGCTAATATTTATGTCTCTCTTCAATTAGAAAAGAAATTTTAGTCCTTGTGAGTGTACATTTTAGTTAAGTTTCAGGAGAATGTTATTTTTACAATCATTTTGTAGTCCTTTACTTTTATCAGATGAACAAATGATATAATTAGTATACATTTTACTTCATCTTGCTTGATTTAACTGGTAATCATTTAAATTAAGTTTGAATACTCGTAGTGTAATACGTCTCAGAAATGGCCTAATCAGGGACATAATTTTTTCAATAGAATTTGACCATGTGGTATTGACTTGGAACAATTGAATCTAATTTGTCAGGAAATTAATTGTGTGACTGTTAAATAAATGCATAGCTGTTTGTTCTTCGATGTCTTTCTTTGTTTTTTTGTTGTTTTTTTTTACACTATTTGTTTTCAAATTTATCAGCATGAATATTACATAGAAACTAATCTTTTTAATTTTAAATTACAACAAAATTTAATTGGATATTATGAGAATTTTTCTCCCTGTTTCTAACAAACATTATTTAAATAGTATATATTTCTTCACATAGTTATACATGTTATAACATATATATACACATAATATATTTTTAAATCTAATTCTTTTTAATATTAATTATGTTCTGATGCTTTTCAACACAGAATTATTCTGCCTAGTTTTAGGAGCTTCATCATGCATAGATATCTTTCCTTGAATTTTTACTCCTCTTACCTATACTAAATTGGCATATTTGATTGCAATAGAAACCTTATAAAACCCAAAAGAATTAGCATTAGCCGACAAATCCAGAAGATATGTAGTCTGTGTTATGAGGCACTGGTGTACAGGGGCTTGTGCTTGTTAAGCTTTCGAGGCTCTGTGACTTGTTGGTGTGGTGTGGTAGTTTGGAGAGTGGTATTCCTCTTCCCTTGAGCCATTTCAAAAGATATTAATGCGTAGTTATCTGCTCCTCTGTATGTTTGTCATTGTATGTGCACTAACACTACATTTTTTTTCCAATTTTTTATCATATATATATAGTCTAAACTTATTTTAATTTTAAATTTTAAATTAGTTTTATTTATTTAACTAATTGTGAGATATACTTTCTTGCTCTCTAACAAACTGTTTTTACATAGTATTTCTTTCTTCGTATAGTCAGAATTAGTATTTTATGTGAAATTAATGTATTTCTGATTCTTATTTTTAATGCAAATTTTTATTCAATATGTTTTTCAGTTAAGGATTTTCTTGTTTGTTTAGCCTGGTTTTAGGTGCTTCATTATGCATTGGTATATTTCCTTAAATTTTGGCTACCTAACTCCTTTTACATTGATGTATTTCGTTGCAATAGATTCCTATTAAATCCCAATAAAGTTAGCATTACTTGAAAAACCCAAAAGAATTTTAGTCTTCATAGTAATATATTTAGCACTTATATATAAAAGACACATAGTAGAGAGGTCAGTGCACGCGTTAAATCTTTTTAGGCTCAGAGTCCTACTGCTGGTGAGGTGTGGTAGTTTGCACACAGGTTGCCTGCCGAGGTGTCTTCCTCATCCCTTGAGCGCAGTTCAGAATTATTCAATGCATTTTTTTACTATATATTTGTTATTGAATTTTCGCTGACACTACATTTTTTTCCCATTGTACTAGCATATATATATTCTGGAATCAATTTAATTTTAAAATTTGAAATATTACTTAATTAAAATTAATTTAAAATATATTTAATTAATTGTGAAATATAATTTCCCTCTCTCTTAAGAAACTTTTTTTATGTAACATTTATTTCTTTCCTTAGTCATACATAGTATAGAATGTACATTTAAGGTTTATTTAAATGTAATTCCTTTTAATGTCAATTTTTATTAAATATGTTTTTCAGTTAAGTATTTTCTTTACTTACTTATTTAGCCTAGTTTTAAAGCCGTCGTTATGCTTAAGTATTTTTCCTTCAATTTTGGTTCTTCTTACCTATTTTAGATTTTCATATTTGATTGCAATAGAAACCTGATAAAACTTAATTGAATTAGCATTAGCTGACAACTCCAGAAGAATTGTAAACTGTGTAATGAGACAGGTGCCACTTAAGTCCTACCATCTACACATGCTTGGTATATTTTTCGAGGTTGAGAGACTTGTTGTTGGCGAGGTGTGGTAGTTTGGAAAGGGGTTATTAGCTCACACGTGTTCCTCGTCCCTTGAGCCATTTCAAAAGATATTATTGCGTACTTATCTGCTTTTCTGTATGTTTGTCATTGTATTTTCACTGACACAACATTTATTTTCCAATTTTTAATCACATATATAGTCTAAACCTATTTTAATTTAAATATTGAAATTAGTTTTTTTTATGTAATTTATTGTGAAATATACTTTCCTTCTCTCTACCAAACTGTTTTTACATAATATTTCTTTCTTCCTATAGTCAGAATTAGTATATAATGTGCGATTAATGTATTTCTAATTATTAACCTTCGTTGTAGGTATTTTTTATTACAAATGTGTGTAAAGGTACCTATCCCAGTAGAACATTGTGTAGTTTTTTGTGCAAAACGTTTTACTAATAAGTACAAAAATATTTTGTGGAACCCGGGACATTAAACAATAGGAAATTCACATTTATATGGAAAAGTTTTAGATACTCATGGTTATTAAAATTCAATAGAGAATTGGATTAAATTTTGCATACTCTTTTCTAATATTGCCTTCAATGTTTTTTTCTTCGTGGGAGCCCTGGGTTGTGCATCGTGGGACTCCAGTATTCTGTAGAACACAGTTTGAAGACCACTGATCTATTATATATTGACATATTAAAATTCTTTTTTGATACATAAAAATGTTTTCATATTTGAAAAGATGTTTTTATAGAACGGCTCACACACGTTCATTTTTTTTTCACTTGAAAAAGTTTGCAATATATATGTGGAATTTCATGTTGAATTGAGGAATCTGAGTAGGGGTATATATATATATAATATTTTTATTCCACTTGCATTTTTTTTCTATCATTTTAAATAGTACGCAGTTAATTCTATGTAGCTCACATTGTGAATTTTCACGTAGTCTAGTGCTGAATAGTACAGTTCATTTTAAAATTGGACTTCAACGACAAATCTTTTTTTCTTATCTTCTGGTTGATTTTATTTATGGATTACTTTTATTTCAGATGAAACAATTTTAGTGTTATTAATTTCAAAATTTAAAACTCAGTATCACACATTCACTGCAGGTTTGAAGTATTTTTTTTTTATAATTTACATGCCTTAATGCATATTCATGTGATGGAGAAAAAGTAATTTGACCACTTGAGAGAGAATTGAGAGATACTGGAGTAATAATGAAATTATATAATCCTTTTTTAGAATTTTTTAAAAATTTTGTCCGTTAAAATACATTTGAAAGAAGAAATGTCATGTTTCTTTCCTGCTGTGGAATGAATTGTTCTCTTTGACTTGCTTCTAAATTCGTATTCTTGAGACATTACAAATCAATAAGAGTTGTTTCTTGAGTTGCTTCCCTCAATTTCAGGTGTAGGGAAAAATACTTCTTCTAAATTATATATTTCTTTATTTATGATAATTCTGGTTTTTTAGACAAAATATGTGGAAAGGGCATTTGATAAACACTTTAAATGCAATATAGTATTAAAATTATGCACTGCAAAAATGCTACTGATGAAACCATCAATCGCAGGTTCAGTTCAAAACTTTTTATCTAGAATTTATATTTTTTTCCCGTGTTTTAACATATCATTGTTAATTTTTCATACTTAGTAACATAATTTCACCAGTATATTGATGCATTTTTATAACTAATTCAGCTATTCCTTATATACATTCTGAGCGTAAGAAAGTGGCTTGACCATGTCAGTAACTTAAAATGCATTGCACTCTCTTTACAGGAACATAATTATGCTCTATAATTTTTTAAAAAATTTATTTCAAAATGTACTATGTGTAGTTGAACTGAGGCAAGATATTTCAAGTTTATCCCTCTTTTTTTTTTCATTATTCTGTCTATATTTTCTGGATGTTTCCAAAGTCTGCAAGCTTGTGTATTGATTCCCAAAACCATACAAGTAAATAGAATGCATTTTTTTCTGCAGTTTCCCTAAATTAGAATTGTTTGGAAGTATATTTCTTTAAATTTTTTTGTATAAGTATATTTTTTAAATCTCTTTTTTAAAAATAACAAATGCTTATAGTAAAAGTGCACTTGACGAAAAATATTTTTGCAGAATGGGCTATTCTTATTTCCACTGGAATGAAATAGGTTACTAATAATTATGAGAAATTGCATATTGAATTAAGAAATTTTATGGTGTGCTTTTTTAATATTTTGCCAGCATGCATAAACATGCCTTTGCAAAACCATTTTAGAATTTCACAAACATCCCTATTAAAATTTGCGATGCTCTGTGAATCTTAGGTTTTTTTTTTTCAAATTTCATTTTCAACAATATTATTCTTGATTTACGAATGAATTCTGTTTACCTTGTTTTTCATTTAAGCGAGTATATTTTTTAATTAAAAAAAAATGTAGGTTTTCATGTATTCGGATTTTAAAACTGAATAACACATTTTCACCACTCCATTGAAGTGCTTCATACGTTCTTGAAACATCTTGTGTACAAATTAGATAGTAAGAAAAAGGATTTCACTGCTCACACGAAAAACCAGTCAGTCATTGTAGAACAATAAAAGAATAATCCTTTTTTTATTTTAATTTGAAAAAAAAAATATATATTTAATTGATTACATAACAGCCAAACCAAGATATGACAATCTTATCCCCCGTTTTAAAATAAAAAAAATCTTCCAACCTTCTGTACCTAACATAGTTGATTGATTTGTAACTATAAGATTGAAGTTGACATGCTGTCTTTTTATTATTGTTCTTGTGCGTGAGATAAATAAATTGATGGCACGTCACGAAAAACTTATTTTTTGTATATAGAGAGAGATACAATTTTCTAAAATGTTTGAAAATGTATACATTTTTTTAAAAAAAATACCCACACAATTTGAATACAGTAATAAGAAAAATCTTTTCAGTTTAATCTTCTCGGTTGATCCCACACTACTCAAACTTCTGCACTGCACTAAAGTGAGGAATTTGAGACTCAACAGATTTAACGTGTGCATCAGCCTCTCTATATGGAGTGTCTTTCGTGGCTACAGGGCTCGAGCCCACGTCTTGACAGAAACATTGCCATTTGCTTGTTCATGACCATGACCGCTGCACAACCGCGGCACTTATTTTCCTTGGAATAAATCTACAAGAGAAATGTACACAATTAATGTGAATTAAATAGTTTTCTAATAAATCAAACCACATGTTACGTCATCAGCGCACTGTAGCGCCATCTGTAAAAAATTTGTAAAAGTAGATTATTGTTGAGCTGTACCCCAACAAAGGCGGGTGCACGAATAAATTAGGCTTAGCGTTGCGAAAGACTGATTTTTTATTCTTTCACCAGTTTACAGTCCACTCAAATATAGACGAAACATTGGTCCTACAAAGCCAAAGAAAATGGGTAAAAAAATCCGAAAATAAAAATAACTCCAACGTAGCTACTGAAGAGAAATTGAATCGGTTAAGAGATTCAATCAAAGGAACTTTAACTAGGTTAGATACTTTTACCTCGGAGAAGACAGTGTCAAAGGATACTAATGTCACTGAAATTGAAATTAAACTAAAAAAAAATTGAGCAATTACAGATAAATCTAGATAAAATAGCTGAGGATTATTGTGAAATAGAAACTTCCGAAAGCTTGGAAATCATTCAGCTGGACATTGAAGATATAAATCAACAGATCGAGACAGCAGAGGTAGGTCTCAAACTTTTAATGTACTCTTTGAAAAATTCTGAAAATGTAAACATTAATTTAAATGACAATGGTAAAAATTGTATCCGCTGACCTCAAATTCCATTGCCAGAATTTTCTGGTGTAATAGCAGAATTTTCTAATTTCATAAATCAATTTATTAATTTAATAAGTAATAATGTGAGCAATTGAATGATTCGCAAAAACTATACTATCTTCGAGCATCTCTAAAAGGAGAAGCAAAGCTCTTAGAGTCGCCTAGCGATAGTTTCGATTCTCTCTTTAAAGCATTAGAAGATCGTTACGAAAACAAACGGCAGTTGATAGATTCACATGTCCTTGAGATAATTAATTATGAAAAAATTTATAGCGAATCAGCCAAAGAACTGCGCGCTTTAATGGATTGTGTCAATAGAAACATTAGATCACTTAAAGTTTTGAAATATGAGCAGAATGATCTATCAGATATAATTTTAATAAATATAATTCTTCAAAAAATTGACAAAGAATCTAGAAAACAATTCGAAATTTCGTTGAAAACAGCAGAAGTTCCAACATTTGATTCTATCATGAAATTTTTAGAAAAGAAAGTATCGTGTTAGTAAACATTACTCGTATTCCTAGTACTAAAATGATCCATAAAAATACTGCATTGTCAACTAAAGCCAAATCGCTGGTAGTTAATAGTAAAAAAATAACTGTTAAACCTTGTATTCTATGTCGAAATTCTCATCCTCTTTATATAAATGTATTGCATTTCAAAATATGTCTGTGGAGTGTAGAAAGAAATTTGTTAGCAATAACAAACTTTGTATAAATTGCCTCAGACTTCATTCTGGTGCCTGCATGTCTAAATACAAATGTATAGTTAGTGGTTGCATAGGATTACATGATTCATTGCTTCACGATTCTGATGAACTTTGCTCTGCAGTTAAAAATCACACTGTAGGGGAAAGGGGGATAGAGAGCAATTCGAATCCTACTCGGTTTGAAGGTCAGCCAGAAGTTGCGGTTTTGACTTATGGAAATAAATGTGTTTTATTAAATACATTCATGATTTTCGTTAAAAGTGCTGATGGATATAGAATTAAGTTAAGAGGATTATTAGATAATGCGTCTACGATATGCGTTATGAGAGAAGACATAGCAAGAAAGTTGGGATTTAAATTTAGGTCTGCAAACCAATCTATAACAGGCATTAACGGAATTACGCAATCCTCGAAGTATTCAGCAAATTTTGAAGTTTCAAATCGGGATTATACTTTTGCACGCAATGTACAATTTTCACTTTTACCTAAAATTACCGATGCGATTCCTGTATCGAAATTAAATATATCGGATTTAAATATTCCAGTTTCAATTGAGCTGGCAGATTCTAATTTCCATATGCCAGGTTAAATAGATATATTGATAGGAAGTGAACTATTTTTTGAAATTTTAAATCCAGAACAACATTATTTGCAGGAGGGAAATGTAATTTTGATTTGGGAAAAATTAAACAAAAACAATACAATGGGAACTTTGTATAAAGAATTTATGAGTGAATATGAACTTTTAGGCTATATGGAGGAGATTAAAAATGAAGCATTAGATAAGATTAACTATTACATTCCTCACCATTCCGTATACAAACCAGAGAAGGCATCCACTCCATTGAGAATTGTCTTCGATGCAAGTGCAAAAACAACAAGCGGTTTTTCTCTTAACTCCATTTTACTAAACGGAGGAATTATTCAACAAGATCTCTTTTCCATAGTCAGTAGTTTTGAAAACACGAGTACGCGTTTAGTGCATGAAACAGAAACAGGGTGTGGTCAAGGGTTCGTTCTAATTTCAAATTTTCTAAAATCCAGTTCTGCATCGGTGTGGTTCATTTCGAATGAATCTAATTTATCCATCTAAATTATTCTAATTCTAATCGATTAAGTATTCAAGCATTACGCTCTGCTTCATTTTTAAATATTTTTTTTAATAACGCGAACAAAAGCAGCTACATACTACATGGCCGAAAACCAGTGATCTCCACAACTAGTTAATTTTCTTAGGAACAAAAATATCTGCACATGCGCTTACAGTAATGCGAAGTTAGCAAAAGTTAGTTCTGGTGTTGACAAGCGGGAACATCCCGCCCCCGTTGGATGGTGGTCCAACATCTTCGAATGAAAGTGGGCAGACACTTGCAGCAGTTCGGGTGAAGACGCCTCTGGACGTTCTGATGCGGATGACTCTGACAAAACCATCGGATCCAGGATGAATTCCTTCTATGCGACCCAAGGTCCATTCCATCGGAATCTTGCTAGGCTCCTTTAACATCACAAGTTGACCAAGCTTCAGATTGGATAGAGGCAGCCTCCATTTCTTTCGGGCCTGAAGTTCTCCCAGGTATTCCTTGCTCCATCGTTTCCCAAACCTATTCTTAAGAGACTGAATTAGGGACCATCTGGAAGATAAAGAGATGTTAGTTAACAATTCACTAGGTTCTGGTATCCCCAAAAGTGGAGCTCCCACCAAAAAAGGACCAGATGTCAGAGGTTGAAGATCGGCTGGATCAGCAGAAAGAGGACACAATGGTCATGAATTTAAAACAGCTTCGATCTGCGCCACAAAGGTAGTGAGCTCTTCAAAGGTTAAAACAGTTGATTTAGTCACTTTTAATAGAATTTTTTTCATTGATTTAATATTAGCTCCCCATAGTCCACCGAAATGAGGTGAGGCCGGAGGTATGGATTTCCACTTTATACCTTCTTTGGCACTTTATTTTTGTACAGGATCAGATTGACATATTTTTAATAGGGAATCTAAGACATTTTTAGCGCCTTTAAAATTTGTAGCGTTGTCACTCCAAATTGTTGCTGGTTTTGATCGTCTGGCTACGAATCTTCTAAGACTAGCTAAGAAACTATCCGTAGTTAAATCAGACACTACTTCAAAATGAGTAGCCTTGGTACAAAAACATATGAAAATTGCAATATAGGATTTTAAAGTTACTCTAGAACTTTTTAGGTTAGGTTTTGTAAATATTGGTCTTGCAAAGTCTAGCCCGACCTTTTCAAACGGTCGAGATAGTACAGCTCGATCTTTGGGCAGGTCGCCCATCATTTGGTTAACAGTCCTGATTCTTGTTTTAAAACAAGTCAAACATCTGTTTATTACACGTCTCACGCGGTTTTGACCAGAAGGTATCCAATAATATTGGCGGATCAGAAAAAGTGTAGTTTGAGTACCTGAATGTAGAGATATTTTATGGAAATGGTTTATAATTAAATCTGTTAAATGGTGTGTGTTTGGCAAGATCAGTTGATGTTTCTGAGAATCTGAAAGGTTTGAAAATTTTAATCTTCCACCAACACGTAACAGTCCATCCTTATCCAGGAATGGTTTTAATGATAAAATCTTACTGTTCTTTGGAATTTGATGTTTTAACTGTAAACACTTTATTTCGGATTTAAATTCAGATTGCTGTACAGATTTTACCAACACTTCTGCAGCATTTCGCAGTTCGGTTGTATTCAAATAATCCTTTTTTCTTTCAGAAATATTAATTTTGGAATTATTGACGAATCGTAAACACCATGCAGTCGTTATAATTAATGTATCAAATGAAGAACATCTTTTGATTAAATTATTATCGGGAGGGGATTCTATAGTCGTTGAGTTTACCATAGTTTCTTTGCGAAGCTCATATTTTCCTATTTGCTCAATGTCTATCTCCTTTGAGAAATCCAAAGCTTTTGGCCAGGAACTCTCATTCTGTATTAACCAAGGGGGTCCATGCTACCATAATTCACTGCTTCGTAACTCGGATGCAGAATGCAGACATACCTCTAGACAACAAATCAGCGGGATTATCTTTCCCAGGGCAATGACGCCATTCTATAGGATCAGTATATTTTTGAATCTCTTGGATTCTGTTTTTTACAAATGTTTTAAATCTAGCAGTAGATCCCTTGATCCAAAAATAAGTAATAGATGAATCAGTCCAGAAGTAATGAGATGTTATATAGTTAATAGTTTTGGAAATTTTAAAACTCAATCTGGCTGAAAGTAGAGCACCCATTAGCTCTAGTCTGGTTAACGAAATTGTTTTAATGGGGCCACCCTACACTTCGATGCTACAAAATTGGTAAAAGTTTTCTCATTCTTTAATGCTATTCGGAGGTTAACTACTGTACCATAAGCGTTCTTAGAGGAGTCTGAAAAACAATGTATCTGAATGTTATCTGTTTCGTTTTGAAGGGCATAACCTAAATAGTAGCGGGGTATGCTGAACGTATTTAATTCCGGAACTTCCTCGCACCATTCATTCCAACTAGATTCTAAGTTCTTTGGAAAGAACTCGTCCCAATCCAAACCCAAGCACCACAGTTCTTGTATTAAAATCTTTAATCTAATTATAAAAGGACTAAGAAAACCAACAGGATCGAAAATACGACCTGCAGCTTGCAACAAGCATCGTTTAGTATTCGTTCGTTTTTTAAGAAATTTTATTATACCTCCAGTGTCAAAGTAAAAAGTGTCTTGATCAGGATTCCATGCAACTCCTAGAATTTTAGAAGGAGCCAAAGTTTGAGTTTTAGATTCAACAGATTGGCCGATGTCCATACCAATTTCTATCCAACGATCACGCAACTCTGGTGAATTAGTTTGCCACTTTCTTAAAATCGTACTTGCACCTTTAAAAATATCGACACTTTCTAAACTTGTTTTAAAAGCTTGTTCTACATTCTCTCTACCACTAATTAGATCATCTACATATAAAGAATTATTCAACATTTCACAAGTTTCAGGAAATTTTTCTACATACCTTTTCAGGTGATGCTTGATCGTTGCAGCAAGTAAAAACGGGCTGGAACTTACTCCGAACAACATGCGAGTCATCCGGTAGTTTTGAATGAGTTCTTCAGGGCCATCGGGATTTTCATTCCAAAGAAATCTGGTGACATCCCTGTCTTCTTCATCAAGTTGAATCTGAAGGAAGGCTTGCTTTATGTCCGCGGTGAAAGCTACGCGGTTTTCTCTAAATTTTACTAAAAGAAGAAAAATATCAGGATTTAGATTGGGACCAATATGTAAACAGTCATTTAAGGAGAGTTGTCCTTTGGCATGGGAAGACGCATCAAAACTATACGCAATTTACTCGTTGTTTTATCTTCGCGGATAACTGCCGTATGCGGCAAATAAAATATTGTTTTATCTTCCTTTAATTCATTCGTCACACTCTCAATTATATTTTCAGATTTATGTTCTTCTAATACAGCTCTATATTCATTAAAAAGAAAAGGGTCATTAAGAAATTTTGATTGTAGTCCCCTGAATCTTTTAAGGGCAACCGTACGGTTATCTTGCAACTGTTCTTTCATTCCCGGTTTCCAAGGGAGCCTAACGCTATATCTGTTGTCGGAAAATGAAATTCCAGATTCAAACTCTTTCAGGGTTACATCATCACTAATATTCTCTGTAGCGTTAGCCTCAATGCCTAAGTTTTCTAATTCCCAAAATTTAGTTAAATCATCTGAAATTAATTTTTCTCCAACGACTATTTTCATTCCCAGGATTGTGTTTGTCATCTCAGTTTTGCCTAGGATACACCAACCGAACAAAGTTTCGGTAGCTACTAGTTTATCATTTAACCTTTTAATTCTATTTAATACGACGCCATAATAGTAATCAGCACCCACTAAAATAACTATCTTGTTATTCCTAAATTCATAACAATCAGCAAGCTTTAATCCTTTCAATTGTTTATTTATCTTTGAAATATTATTACTAGGTACGGGTATGTTAGTTGCAGTTATTTGATCAGTTTCCAACGCTTCAATTTCTATGTTTAAAGTCGGTTCGTCACGATTCTCAATTATTACTTTTACTACATTATATGTTTTTTCGGTAGCTTGTTTAGCACCGAACGAATATACAGATAAAGTTTCTTTCCTAACAACAGGAAGTTTAAGCTGTCGAGAAATTTCTCGAGTAATGAAGCTTCTCATACTACCGTTGTCTAACAAGAGGCGAACTGTTTCAAGTTTATCATCAAGAGGGGAACGAACGCATGAAGTGCACGTTTGCAAAAGTACGGAACATTCAGCGTTTTTTACTTCTGGTTCTTTATTCTTAATATTATAGTTACAGTGGGAAACTGCAGACACTACGTTATTCTCAACATCAAGGTCACGGGTTTTTCTAACCGATTGAAAACAAAGTGATTGATTATGTTTCTTATTACATTTACACATTTCTTTTTTCTTACAGTCTCTAATTCTATGATTTTTTTCTAAGCATAAAAAACAACGCCCTTGCTTTCTCAAAATCTCTTTCTTTTCATCTACGCTTAAATCATCACACAATTCAGAACCATGTTTATCGCTATCGCAGTAAATACATTTTTTTTCTATGACTGGCGTGAAATACTCAAAGGTTCTCGATGAATTACTGTTCAATGGAATATGATTTTTGTTCTGTCTACTGCGCGAAATGTTTTGATTATCGCCTGACACGATTTGCATGTGTTTAGAATTATGAGGGATAAGTTTTTTCCTTTCCCCCTTCGAGCCGCTTAGCAGATTTGCTGATTCGCGGCATTCGATTTCTATTTTTAGAAATTGCAACAGTTCCATTACATCGAATGTACTTTCCTCTTTTTTTCCTAATTGTTTTCTGTTAAAATCTAAGACTAGATCTTCTGGTAGTAATTTAAGAAGAATCGGCTGCAGTAAATGACCATACATTCCAGATGTTACGTTAAGTGACTCTAGACTTCTAATTTGAATTTTACAAATATCGTATAACTTTCTTAATCCAATCACGTTATTTGAATCCTTTACAGGATAAAGATTCAACAGTTTCGACATGTGTGCATTAACCACGATTCCTTCCCTTCCGAATATTTCCTTTAATAATATCAAAGCATTGTCATAATTATCATCAGATAATGCAAAACCGTTTACTACATTACCGGCCGCTCCTCCTAATAATGATTTTAAATACGAAAATTTATCTACTTTTGTCAATGTTTCATTTTTGTCTATAGAGTTTTGGAATTTATTCCAGAATTCTAACCATAAACATGGATCGCCGAAATATTTATGTATTTGTAATTTGGGTAGACGAACAGAATTAACATTTTTGTTAGAATTTACAGAAGATCCATTAATCGAATTGTTAAAAGAATCATTTTGAACATTCACTGTTGCTTGTGATGATACACTAGGATCACTTTTGGTTAGAGTTTTAATTTGAATTTTAATTTTAGAACACAACACAGAAATTTTCTCATTATATCCGAATGCAGATTGTATTTCTGCATCGAATTCATCTTCTACTTGAATAATATTTTGGATCTTATTATCTAATTCTCTGAATTGTTTTAAATGTTCATTTAAATAATCAAAATGTTCCTGTAAAAGATCAATAGATTGCGAATCAAATTCCTTTTCTAATTTATTCATAACTTTTGTTACTGCTGTACGAGTAACAGCTCTAATTTTTTTCAATTTCTTTATGTCATCCATTTTTTATAAAATACAGTTACTAGATATGACACACACACTATAAATCTTCAAATCTAAAGCAATCAAAGTTCTATTCAGATTATAAAAGGTATTTCTTACCTTTTTATTTTCTTCCTTCTAATCTTTCCCTCCTCCCGGCCGACGCACCATGAAACAGAAACAGGATGTGGTCAAGGGTTCGTTCTAATTTCAAATTTTCTAAACTCTAGTTCTGCATCGGTGTGGTTCATTTCGAATGAATCTAATTTATCCATCTAAATTATTCTAATTCTAATCTAGTAAGTATTCAAGTATTACGCTCTGCTTCATTTTTAAATATTTTTTTTAATAACGCGAACAAAAGCAGCTATATACTACATGGCCGAAAACCAGTGATCTCACAACAGCTAGTTAATTTTCTTAGGAACAAAAATATCTGCGCATGCGCTTACAGTAATGCGAAGTTAGCAAAAAGTTAGTTCTGGTGTTGACAAGCGGGAACAGTGCAGATATTAAAAAAATGTACAGGCAGATACTTGTTGATCCTAATCAAAGGGATTTACAACGAATTATGTGGAAGACTAGTGTAGTTGCTTCAGTCAAGACTTACAAACTAGCTACCGTAACCTTTGGGACAGTTTCTGCACCATTTTTAGCTACCAGAACCTTAAAGGCCTTAGCCAATGAAGAAAAAGCGGAATTTCCTGACGGAGCAGAGGTGATTTGTAATGATAGTTATATGGATGATATTCTTTCTGGGGAGTCTACATATTAGAGGGTGCTAAAAAACTCCAAACCAGATTATCTCAACTATTACTGAGAAGGGGTTCTGGGCTATTTGACACCCATTTCTGTAGCTCAAAACTGTTGAAAGATTTATCTGCATCTTCCTATGTGTTTGATAAGGAATTTCAGGATGCTCCAGTGAAAACATTAGGTATGCTATGGAATCCAAAGGTGGATTGCCTCACATACAAAGTAAAGATTAGTGACTAAGTCAACTTCTCAAAAAGAGACGTGCTTTCAGAAATTGCAAGGCTCTATGACCCTTTGGGCCTGATTGGACCCATTGTTACGAAGGCTAAGATATTCATCCAAGAACTTAGGAAAATAAAATTAGATTGGAGTGAACAGCTACCACCAGATGCAATGGAAGAGTGGAAGAACTTCTACCAAAAATTATCAAAAGTAAATAACTTCAAAATTCCAAGATGCATTCTACTTCCTGCAACAATACGGATTGAAATACATGGCTTTTCCGATGCATCAGAACGTGCCTATGCTGCTGTTGTCAACATAAAATGTTTCAACGAATCTGGACAGTCTCGAACTAGATTATTATGCAGCAAGTCCAGAGTGGCTCCTTTGAAAACACTCACCATACCGAAGTTAGAACTGTCTGCAGCTTTGCTACTATCGAGATTAGTCAAAAAGGTTGTGCCAATTCTACAATTACCTATTAATAAAATTTGGATGTGGACGGACTCAACGAGTGCTTTAGCGTGGACAAAGACTGAACCTCATAAACTCAAAACATTTGTCAGCAACAGGGTGGTGGATATCCAAACACTTTCAAAAGACTGTCATTGGAAACATGTGAGTTCCAAGATCAATCCTGCCGACTTAATTTCTAGAGGCTGCAATGTAGATGAACTTTTAAAGAACGAAATGTGGTTCTCGGGTCCAGATTTACAAACTGATGAATACGAGGACAATCAGCTTTTTCCTGATCCTTCTTACAGAGACGAACTAAAATGTGCTGTAACTCTTTCAATTACTGAGTGTTCTTCAAATTTTTATGATGAACTCTTTAATGTTGCAAATAATTTCATAAAATTAATTAGAATTTTTAGCTTTATTTTTAGGTTCATTAATAACATCAAAGCTAAGGAGTCTTGTAATAAGGACAAGTATATTTAACTGCAGATGAAGTAAAGAGGAGTACGGAATTTTTAGCTAAAATAGCACAATTAAGTGAGTTTAAAGCAGAAATCGATGCCTTGAAAAAAGGTAAAGGTGTTTCAAAAACAAGTAAGTTAAAAGCTTTAGGTCCTTTCTTAGATGAGAATTCTTTACTCACAGAGTTGGTGAAAGGCTTAGTGTAATGCTGATTTACATTTAAAGCAAAACATCAAATAATTATACCTAGTAAACATAAATTCACTAAATTACTTTTTGAGCATATGCTTAAAAAGTTTTTTCATATTGGTGCTCAGGGTTTAGTACATCAAATTAGAATGCAGTTTTGACCCATTAATGGCAAGGGTATTGCACGAAAAACAGTTCATGATTGCATTTCATGCTTTAGACAGAAGTCTACTGGGGTAGATCAATTAATGGGAAATCTACCATCAGAGAGAGTAACTCCAAGTGCGCCATTTTTAAACTCTGGGATGGATTTTTGCGGACCTTTTCAAATAAAATTTAAAAATCAGAGAAAGGGGATATTTTCAAAAGTTTATGTTGCGATTTTTGTATGCTTGGCTACAAAGGCTATTCATTTAGAGGCAGTGACTGATTTAACAACTGAGGCATTTATTGCAGCTTTGAAGAGGCTATGTGCCCGCAGAGGCCGCATTTCTACATTAATGTCCGATAACGCAACTTATTTTAAAGGCGCAGCTGCAGAATTAAATCGTTTCATAAAATTAATTTGTAACGAAAACGAGACATTAGCAAATTATTTTGCTTCAGAAGCTATCCAGTGAAAATTTATCCCACCTCGCTCTCCTAATTTCGGGGGTTTGTGGGAGGCAGGGGTAAAATCATTCAAACACCATCTCTATAGAACTTTAGTTAATAGTAAAAGAACTTTCGAAGAATTCGAGACAATAATAATTCAAATTGAAGGTATACTTAATTCACGTCTATTAGTCCCATTGTCAGATAATATCAATGAATATGAAGTTTTAACTCCTATTATTGGTCGACCTATCAGTGCAATACCTGAGCCCGCAATTTTAGATATTTCAGATAACAGACTATCGAGGTGGCAGTATACAACAAAGTGTGTACAAACTATTTGGAAACGCTGGAAAAATGATTATCTTAATCATTTACGACAGAGAAACAAGTGGCAGTTCGAAAAAAATAATGTTGCCGTTGGGTGTTTAGTGCTTTTAAAGGAAAATGATTTGCCTCCCTGCAAATGGGCAATGGCAAGAATCTTGGAGGTTTTTATGGAACTGACGGTAAGGTCAGAGTCGTTAAACTAAAAACTGCCACGGAAGTTCTCACACGTTCTATCTCAAAAATATGTATCTTATCAATAGAAAATAATCATGTTAAAATTAAATTGTAATGGGAAGTATATTATATTCTTAGAATATTGTATTTTTATTCTATTTTTGAATATTGTATTTTTTTCTTATTTTAGAATGCTGTGTTTATTTGTATTTAATTCATTTATGCATTTGTAAACTTTATATAGCAAATTGTATTTTTTAAGTATATTTTTTGAAATATTGTATATTTCAACGCCGGGCGGAATGTTACGTCATCAGCGCACTGTAGCGCCATCTGTAAAAAATTTGTAAAAGTAGATTATTGTCGAGCTGTAACCCCAACAAAGGCGGGTGCACGAATAAAGTAAGCTTAGCGTTGCGAAAGACTGATTTTTTATTCTTTCACCAGTTAACAGTTCACTCAAATATTGACGAAACACCACACACAGTCGGATCTCTATTTAACGAAGTCGTTAAATCCCGAAAAAAGTTCGTTATGTAGAAACTTCGCTAAATAGAGAGATTCATCTTTTAATATATACTTTATAAAGCAAATAAAAAAAATTTTAAATTTAAGAATGCTAGATATTATTAAAAAAGTAATTATTGATATATTTTTTTTTTTTGTAAATTAATGTCTACTTATTTTATATATCTTACCCATCAAAAAGAGATCTGCAAGGTAAACAAGTGAAAAAAAGCATTGTTCAGGAATACACTGTATTTTCAACTTTAAAAATTAATTTTACATTAAAATTAATGAATTTTAATGACATTTTTAAATTTTAAGCCTACGATTAATTTTAAAAATACATTTATTTATAACCAGTAATTTTAACCCTCTGGCCGGAACATCAATTTTTTTTGCCGCATTGAGGAAACATCCTTCTGACAAACGGTTACGTAATTTTTTTTTTTTTTTTGGAATTTTTTACCTTAAGGACTGTTTTAAATGTCCATATAGCTCATAAAATCGAGTAGGGTTCAAATAAGATGTGTGGGGTTAAATCAAGCCCAACAATATATTTTTATCACTAGAGTTATGACTATTTTTATAAAAACTGATTAAAAATTATTTATATTTGTGTAAAAGTAATAAAAAATAATAATACCAAACACGAAAAAACTATGGGAATATCCGTGTGACAGACGTTGATAGATAAGAAAAATTGTACATAACGTGAGTTGAAAAAAATTGCCATGTACCACCACGTGATCCTTTCACCGGGTAGAGTCCAAATGAAGATATCAAAGCAGCCCAAACCAAAAATCACACCACAGCTTTATCTACAGGCATCAAAGCAAATCAGCCCCGTCTGAGAGACGGATGCTCCGGTCAGAGGGTTAAGCATACATTACCACGTTCGTCCTTAAATTTAATTCCTGATAAAATCTGTTAATTTTAAAATCTGGGGTTTTTTTTTTGTTTGAAAAATTACGGCACCTTTATTGTTCTCTATAAAGCCAGTTCAGGGGCATTGATCACCATAAAATGAGTTAAAAGAGAGAATAATTTGAAATCTCCAGAAATATTGTGAGAATACGGTGAAAAAAAGTCGAATCACAGGAGAAATAGTTCGTTAAATAGAAAATGAGCTTCCGTATTTGGAGGTTAATTTACGAAGAAAATAGTAAAATGTTCATTGTTCCAGGAAAAAGTGTGGTCACGGTCTCGTGGCTAGCATGCCATGAGTTCGAGCCTAGTACCATTGAAGACCCGCCGTGTATGGGAGTGATGCACGTTAAATCTGTCGAGAGCCTGAACGTCCTCCCATTGGTGTGGTATGGAAGTCCATAGAGTGCGGTGTCGTCCTCATCACTTGACCATGATTCTCAAAATTACGAGGTCCGTTGCCAAAAGCCCCCGAGTAGCTGAATAGTGTGACAATATTCACTCACTTACTCACTCCATGAAAAAGTTAGCAAGAGATTCGACTGTATTTTATTTTATCGAATGTAAAATAATGTACATAAACAAAGAAAGTAATTAATATTATCGTATACGGAAAATTGTAAGCGAAAAGTAATTTCTCCAACCGAAAAATAAAAGTTAAATTAGTGGATTACTGTAACGTCAGTCAAGTTCTGAATTCATTCTCTGATGGAAAAGGCATCCTTTAAGTAACGCCAGTCGCTTTAATATTCAATTCACTCTCGGATTTTGATTAAGTAATGCAACGCAGAAAGTTTCCAACTCAACTTCACCATATCCGTGGATTTAATACAGTAGCCTTGTTGATGAATTACGCTTCACTGTGTGTTATTTAGAAAACATTTCTTCTTGCATTTGTTGATTATTAATGGAAGTTTACCGGGACTTTGCATTCTAGTTAATGAAGCACCGAAGGGAAATCATTTTCGGCACTCAAATCCGAGGGAGCGAATTTTCGGTTTTAAGAGGTTTTGAGGAACATAAAATCAAAACCTTATTTCGACGTCCGTTACTTTTAAGAAAAATAGAACATTAGATGAAGATAAATTACTGGAAATTTTACATGAGGATCAAGCATTAAAGCTAGAACGCTAAATATATTCAGAGAAATAGACAGTTGTTTAGGAGAGGTTATTATTTTCTCTATTTTTTCATCAACCCTTAGAATATTCAACCCAAACCTGATGAGGAAATAAACTTAGTATCATTTGTGTTAAACTATACGTTTCCGCTCTTTTTTGAATTGGGATTGACAAGATTGAATTTGTAGAAATTCAATTCTTTTGTTTGTGTAATTATAAATTCATTTGATTTGTTAAATTAATTTACTCTAGGTTGTGTGAATAAACATGATTAGAGCCGCATGAGAAAGTTATTGGTGAGGGAATCCATAATATTATAAATTTTAAGGAAATAATAAGGGCATTATCTAAGTTAGAATTTAGCTCTCTAACGTCCCCACTACGAATTGTTGGAAGTCCAGTAAAAATAACGTGTAAAACAATCTTCAGTATTACTAACGATGAATTGTAAGGAAAATTAGGACTCAGACTCACAACTCAATTTAAAAGTCACTGTCTTATATATAGAGAGAGAGAGAGAGAAATTAAGTCTTAATCACTGAGTTCTGTATCCAGAAGTGGCCACGGTAGCCTACTAGTCAAGGTTTCGGTCTCGTGGCTGGCGTGTCATGAGTTCGAACCCAATGCTGCTAAAGACCTACCGTGTAAGACCCGTTTACATGGATGAAAAGTGCCGGCAAAATACTGGATTTTATCCATTCTAGACCCGTTTACATGACGAGCCGGGATTTTACCGGTTTGAAAAGGGGGTAGAATTTTTCGACCTGTTTGTGAAAGCAGGGCAAACAGGGAGAAACACGAGTTCGTTTTTAAATTTTCCCATGATGCATTGCGAGCGAGATTCATTTGCTCAAAGATGGCTGCTGTTATGGCTCACTCCGTCGAATACTCAGCACTCACTCAGAACACAGTTTTTAGTGGACTGGTGTTTATTTTTTTTTACTCACAACTCTTTTTAGTTACATCAGAATTACTGGGCATGCGCAGTCAGGCAGCGCTGTTGCGCTTGCGCAAACATTCCGCCCGGCATTGCAATGTTACAACATTCAATAAGTTTCATGGCTTTTTACAATATTGTTATATTAAAATGTAACATTATTAAAATAATTATAAATCAGAAAGAATTCACTAAAATACACACAATACTAAAGATTAATTACAATAACTTAAAAATAAGTAAAATCATGTAATACAAAAAGAAAAGAAAAATTCATTCTCTCATGGGCAAGATACAAATTTTAGAAATAGGTCTTTTTACTACACCATGTTGAGTCTTGATTGTTACAACCCTAATTCTATTATCCTTTCCAGGAAATACCTCGATCAATCTGCCCATTAGCCATTTATTGACTGCTAAGTTATCCTCTTTAATAAGGACTAAATCACCCACTCTAGCGTTATCCTTTTCAAATTTCCATTTAGATCTCTGTTGAAAATTACTTAAGTAATTATTACTCCACCTTTTCCATATAGACTGCACAATTTTTGTTAATCTCTGATATATGTTTAATCTATTTGTTTCTATATGTATAATGTTTGGTTCATTAATGGAAGTAATTGGTCTTCCAATTAAAAAGTGTGCCGGTGTCAAAACCGACAAATCGTCTATATCCGTTGACAAAGGGGTGAGAGGACGGGAATTCAAAATTCCCTCAATTTGAGTCATAATGGTTAGAAACTCTTCATAAGTAAACCTAGAATTGCCTGCCTCACGTTTAAAATGGAATTTGAACGACTTTACGCCAGTTTCCCATAAGCCGCCAAAATTTGGTGCTCTGGGAGGGAGAAATTTCAATTTATATTTTCATCTACTAAGAAACCAGCCAATTCAGGATCAGGATTTATCACTAACTTGTACAATCTCTTGAGTTCTGCATTAGCTCCTATAAATGTTTTACCATTATCAGAAAATATTAGAGAGGGTCTTCCTCTCTTCTAGCAATAAATCTCTTTAATGAAGAAATAAATGTCTGAGTTGTTAATTCCGACACTAATTCAAAATGTACAGCTTTAGTGACAAAACACACAAAAATTGAAACATATGTCTTATACAAACTACTTTTACGCTGTTTGTTGCTCTTGATCCAAAACGGTCCAATAAAGTCAATCCCACTGCAATCAAAAGGAAAATTTTCCCTAACTCTTTCTTTAGGTAAATTGCCCATTATTTGTTCACAAGTTATAGGTTTCACTTTAAAACATACAAGACAATCATGTACTATTTTCCTACATACATTACGTCCTCTAAGAGGCCAAAATCTCTGCCTTACTTGATATAGTAAGGCCTGTGGACCTAGATGGAAGTATTTTTAAGTGAAAATATTCTACAATTAAATTCGTTAATTTATGGTTACAAGGTAATATTACAGGAAATTTGCATTCAAAGTTCAAATCACTATTACAAAGTCTACCACCAACTCTCAACACACCATCTTTATCTAAAAAGGGATTTAAGCTTTTTATAAGACTTTCTGCAGACACTCTATTATATTTTCTTTCAAACTCATTATATCTTTTTTTTTGAACTCCTGTAGTTGCACAATCCTGATTAAAAGGTGACCTCCGCTTGGTTGATTTCCTGGACATCTAAAGGTCCTCTCCTTTTTCTCCTCGGCAATTTGCTATGAACCTAAAAATAAAACTTAACATTCTAATTATTTTAGTGTACTTATATTTAACAGGTCAGTCATAAATGTGTGTGTGTGTTGAGTTTGTTAGATTTAAATTAACACAGTGCTTTGCGTTACTTTTAAATTCACAGTTAAATTCATCATTATCAGTCACTGATGAAAGGGTATTCTTTTCCGGAAAATCTTTCGTCGTTAAAAACTTAGGTCCATTCCACCACAAAGAGTTGTTGAGAAGACTGGACGGGTCGAGACCTCTTGAAACGAGGTCATCTGGGTTCTGTTCCGAAGAAACATGATGTCATCGCTCTGCGTTAGTCAAGTGTTGGATTGTGGCAACTCTATTTGCCACGAAGGTTGTAAGCAAGTTAAGGCTCCTTCTGGATCCACGCTAAGACAATAGTCGAGTCACTCCACAGGTACACGGGGGGTGTTTTCATTTGTAAGGCAGTCTCAACTCTTTTCATCAGTTTTGCAAGAAGAACGGCGGCACACACACACAGCTCGAGTCGCGGCATGGTGACACTCTTCACAGGTGCTACTCTGCTTTTACTTGTTACAAGCTTCACTGTTGTTGCACCATCTGGCGATTGAGAACGGCAATATATCACTGCTCCGTAATATTTCTCTGAAGCATCAGCAAAACCGTGAAGTTCTACCCTTGTCGCTTGAGGATGCACAATACATCTACCAATGCAGATACTTCTTACACTGTTGAAGTCCTCTAGGAAACGATGCCACTCTTTGGCTCTCTCAGAAGGCAACTCGTCGATCCAGTCGATTTTAAGACTCCAAAGACTCTGCATGAAGATCTTGGCTCTTGCGACTACTGGACCTAATAGTCCTAATGGATCAAACAGTCTAGCTATTGTCGAAAGGACACATCTCTTGGTATAGGAGTCTTTTAACTCCACTGCAATTTTGAAAATAAAACAATCCTCTTGTGATTTCCAGGACACTCCTAACGTCTTGGTTTCAATTGGATTCTCGAACTCATAGTCTCCGAGGATGTTTGAAGCCAGTTCCGGATGACTACTACCCCACTTGTGCAATTCCATTCCTCCCTTTTTCAAAATGCCGGAAAGTTGGTTTTCAAGGCCTTGGCTTCCATTAAAGACGCAGCGTCGCAAAGAACGTCGTCCATATAAAAATTTTCTCTTAGAACAGGTGCAGCCAAAGGAAAGTTCTTCTCTTCATCTCTCGATAACTGCAGTAAAGTTCTCGTTTCTAAAAGGGTGCACTCACCGTGCCATATGTGACTGTTTTCATCTCAAAGGTTTTCACTGGATCCTCTGGACTTTCTTTCCACAAAATTCTAAGCAACGGCTGTTGGCTCTCATGGATGAGTATCATTCGGTACATCATCTTCACATCTGCCGTAAAGGCATAAGGATGCTCTCTAAATTTAATCATAATTGTAAACAGGTCATTTTCAACCAGTCCTCCATTGTATTGTATGGAATTCAACGATAACCCATTACTTGTAGGATTGGTAGCATTAAAAACTACCCTCAGCTTCGTTGTACTCTTTTCTGGTCTAAGGACGCCATGGTGTGGCATATAATAGGCAACCTCAGAGTTGTCATGCTCTGCGACAACTTCTTTCATGTGACCAAGTTGGTCATACTCATGTATAAAGTCTCTATACAACTTAAGATATTGAGGATCTGATTAATCGAGTCCACAGCGCATTCAATCGTTTTAGAGCGATGTCCCTCGACTCACCTAAACAATTTGGTTCGTTTTTAAGGGGCATTTTAACCACATACCGACCCTCCTCATCTCTAGAATGCGTTTTTAGCAAGTGATCCTCACAAAAAATTGCTTCTTCATTTTTAGGTTTCTCTACCTCAACATTTTCCAATTCCCAAAACATTTTTAAAGTTTGATTTAAATCTCCTTTAATTAATCCACAATGAACCCGTGCTTCAGTATCTGCAAAACTATTGCTCCTGAAGCCACGAACCCAAACACAGTATTTTGGAAAATAAGATTAGAATTTTCAGAACGAATTTGCCCACTACGCAATAATTCATAAAAAATTTCTGCACCCAATAAACAATCAATGGGACCTGGCACATAAAAGGAATCATCTGCTAAATTTATATTTTCAGGAATTAATCCTTTCACATTTAGATTTTTAACTGGAGTTAAATCAGTAATTTTATCTACAACTAACATTTTTATTCTCTTTTTATAACTAACATCGGAATTCGAGATTTCCGTAGTTACGCAATTTTTAACACATACAGAGGAGTCATTTAAACACGTGACCAGAATATTTACTTTTTCCTTTCTTAATCCTAATTTTTCTACGAATTTTTTCGTAATTAGATTTGTCATAGAACCGACGTCAAGCAGACCTCTTATTTGCCATTTCTCGTCGTATGAATCTTTTACAAAACACTTCACGGAACTCAAAAACACACTAGTGGTTCCCTTTTTTTGATTAATTGCAAACACCGCATTACTATCTTTCTCCGAAACCTCTCTAGAGGGAAAAGCAGGGTTAAATTCTCGTGCTTCCGCATTTAACCTTGACTCTGTTGATGGATGGAAAGCATTCGACGTACTATGGCTTGTTTGAAAATCCGTATTTTGTTTGGGGAAATGTAACGAGACATGGTGCCTCTTAGCGCATAATTTACAAGGTTTCGCTTTGCACTTCGACGCCATACAACCTACTCTTAAACACAGAAAGCATAGTCGCTGTTTTTTAACTATCTCTACTCTATCATGAACGGAAAGTTGTTTAAATTTTGTACAAAAAGGAATAGCATGATTTTCACAGCAATATGAACATTTTGTTTCATTGACATCGGACAAAAAAACACTAGTTACACCTTTTAACCCCTTTCTGTCGACGCCACTCTTAAAGAATTTATTTTGTCGGAAACCCGTATTTATTTCATTTCTACTTGAAACTTTAGATGACATAAATAAATCTAATTCACGACCCAGCTTATCTGGTGTGTACCAATTTTCGCACATTTTTAAATTAATATAACTGGTCAGTTCTTGATCAAGAGAATTAATTATCTGATCGGCAACAAATAACTGGCATAATTCATTAAACTCATTAACGTTTCTTAATTTACAATAATAATCAAACATTGCTTCAATTCTAGAAGCAAACTGAACATAGTTCTCATTTGGTAGTTTTTGGGACCTTCGAAACTGGTTAAGTAATACTCGAGGTGTTGGTTGAAATTGTTTTAGCACTAACTGCTTGATTTTTCGTAATCACCCAGTTCCTCTTGTTTAACATAAATCATTAAATTTCCCACCTTTTCTCCCAACATATTCAATAAAATCTCTGCTTTAAATTTATCCTCCACATTTTTTGTTTTAAAAGCTTTTTCTAGCGATTGAAAAAATAAATTATAGGCTTCTGTATTAGAAGGGACAGGTATTGTTAGAGTTTTGATACTTTTAATTAAGTTTTCAATATCAGATGGGACAGATTCGAAATGTTCACTTTTCTCTTGCGCAGGGGACAATTTACATTTAGCATTAGTTAACTCAAGCTCTTTCTTTAACTGTTCTAATTTAATTTTTTCAAATTCAATCTTGGCCTTTTCAGACTCTAATTTACATTTTTCTTGTTCAATTTTAGCGGCCTTTTTCGCCAAAACGCCATCAATTACACTTTGCAGAAACTCCTTATCAGTTTCAAAGATTTCACTACTCTCAATTAAATTTTTTAATACTATAATTTTTGGATTCTGGGGTATGTCTAATACCAGCTCCTCGGCGACCAGCAAAAGCTCGTCCTTTTTAAGACTTAATTGTCGACATTTTAACACATAACATTGATTTGATATCAAATAAGAAGCAAGGAAATCGCTCTTACTTCGACTGATGAATTGCGCTGGACTCTCAAGACACAGAAAATACTTCGGAAACTCAGTTTCTTCCCTCAGTATTCAGACACAATTTCCGGCACAATTTTAACTCATCACTACACGCGGTTTTTCTCCGGCTCGACGGACCAATGTTATGGCTCACTCCATCGAATACTCAGCACTCACTCAGAACACAGTTTTTAGTGGACTGGTGTTTATTTTTTACTCAACTCTTTTTAGTTACATCAGAATTACTGGGCATGCGCAGTCCAGGCAGCGCTGTTGCGCTTGCGCAAACAGCTGCCATTGTAGAATCTGCACGTAACAGTGCATAAAAGTATTTCAATGGATGAAACATTTACACACAATTTAAACCGTAACATTGAAATAACACAATTTTCAACTTCATAACTAAATCATGAATTTAAAATTTTATCATCAAAAGTTTTATGTCTACATACCTTTGTATGAGCAAATTAATAAATAAGAATGCAGAATAAATGTAAGGATTTAATTTTTATTTTTTTGACAATATCTGGTAAGTTGAAAAGTATTTGTAACTTATATAAAAATATTCCGATTGATTAAAGCTTTAATGTTACTGTACAGTTAATTTGTATAAACTTGTTATAACACTTTTATCTTTGTGATAAATGAATTAAAAATTTTGCTATCATGAACTTTATGCCTACATATCTTTGCGTAACCAAAGTAAGAAAATGGAGAATGTGAAATAAATAAAAGATATTTCATTTTTTTGACAAGATCTAATAAGTTTAAAATATGTTTTGAGTAAAAAAAAACATTGCTTATTGCTTATTAAACATTCCAACGTAATCTTAAATTTACGCACAAATTTTAGGAGAATATTGCATTTTTTTTTTACCATTTTTAGCGGCATCAACATCATCGCAATCAACATTCTGGGTGTATCCATGAATAGTCACGTGAATCTCAATCACCAAATTCTCATGTAAGCGGGCTGAAAAAAAATACTGGCAAATAGCAGGCTTTTATTGCCAATCACATATTACCTGCTGTTTTCGGGTTTGTATATAAATGGGTCCGTAGAGGGGACCGATGCACATTAAATCGGTCGCAGCTCAAACGTCCACCTATTGGTGTGAAAGCTAGGAGAGGGGAGTGTCAGCTCAGGGATTATCCTCGTCACTTGACCATGGTTCCAAATTACAAGGTCCGTCGCCAGTAATACTCGTGTAGCTTTATAGTGTTGTGTTAATATAACTCTCACGCACTCAATGTACTCAGAATCTCTTTCCTCTTCTACTATCCCAATTATAGTCCAAAATTAGGATGTCCGTTAGCAATAGTTCAAGTGCGACGTCACTTAAGCAAATCAATCGATCAACATGGAATCTAGAAGTGACTTTTGATGTCATTTAATTGCAGAAATGCAATCTGAACTATGTTATACGTTTCTGAAAATAATGTTCTTTCTCTACTAAGCAAGCATCCGCATTTTCCTACTTCTTACATAGATATAAGTTTTTTTTAACAATTTAATTTCCAGATTTGACACGCTACAATGAAATAGATGTTAAGACATGAATAATTGTATTTAGAATCACACACAGACATAAGGAAATAGCATTATTAAATGGGTTCTGTCAATATTACTTAAAGAAAATAAATTAATGAAAAATGTTCCTCTTGTGTGAGGAGCATAAGTGCTTTTCGAATTATACAGGGTGGGGCGTGAGGACTTCCTGTTTTGAAAATGCAATAAAACACACTACATGTTTCATTCGACTTTATTGTTATTTTCCGCCTGTCACACAACACTAGATTTTTGAATTTACACTGTTTTAAACGCAATGTCTGTTAAATGTCGCCCTCCATTATCAATACAGTGGGTGATCGGTTAACGAACATAATCCGTTCCAAGACTATGTTCGCTATCCGAATTGCTCGTTAACCGATCATCGATTCACCATAGAATTCTATGTGAAATCGATTAATTCGTTCTGGAGACCCTAAAAATTAAATTTTAAAAAATGTATAATTTCTTAGTAAGTTTAAAAAAAATGATACATATATATAGTCTTGCATATTAATCAGTCTTTTTCACTTTTTGCTTATGGGGCGTTGAAGAACATGTCCAATGTCTATTGCTTTTCCATTTTTTTCAGGAATTTCCGGAAGTAATTAATAGTATTATTGTAAAGATCCCCAACCTACTGACATCAGCTTGGTATGGGTGCCATTCTAAGACCATTGCTCTGACATCCTCCCACTTTTTCAAAAGATCTTTAATGGCAGATGTCGGCATTGGTCCTCTTTCGTCTTCCTCTTGTTCAGAAGGAGACATTTCGCTGTGTTTCTTGGTGTTCTTCATTCAAAATTTCTTGGAGTTCTGTCGTCAGTTCATCTTCATGTCCCATTATGAGCTCTTCTATGTCAACCTTGTTCATCTCCAATTCCAGATCTCTAGCAATTGTCAAAATTTCATCCATAATTTCAGAGGTGTCTCCCTGAACGTCTCCGAATACGTGTTCTTTGTCCAAACACAAAAAATCTTTCTTGAAAGTGTTCGTTATCCAAACGCAAAAATCTTTCGTGAAAGTGTTCGTTAACCGATCACCCACTGTACACTGATGCAGTCGATTTCGAAAACTTTGAATCACTTTTTCAAGCATATCGACCGGAATATTGTCAATTTCGGCTTGGGTGTTGTTCTGTTGATCTTCCAGGGTCTTGGAGAGATCTTTGTAAACCAGGGACTTTTGAAATAAGCCCACAGGGAGTAATCAGGTGAGCGCGCAGGCCAATTTACGTCCCCTCGCAGGAAGATCAGTCATTCGGAGAAGGCTACTCTTAAAACACCTATGGAAACCCTGGAGATGTGAGCTGTGGCCCCATCTTGTTGTAACTACATAATATAAAAACCCCTTTCTTGGAGAGCGGGTAAGAATATTTCGATCATTGTGTCACATACCGGCCTGAATTGCCGCATGAACTCATTCCACATTTTCAGGTGTTCTAATGGTCTTCAGAGGTCTTTCCTATCTTTTAAGACATTTCCCGTTGCTTGGAAAGCATTCATTCACATTAAAACAGATTTCCGATCAGGAGGAGCACGACTTTTTTCGTGGAGGAATATGGAAGTGACGATGAAAGGCACGTTACATTGCAACCACCGACAGACCGTTCGAGAAATACGCCTCCACGGCAAATGCTGCTCTGTTGCCTCGATCACAACATGTTTGAGACTGAGACGGGCAGAAATACAAATATCCCACTCCACCCCTCCCACCGATCCTCTCCCTCCCCTCTCTACGAACATCACTGCAACGGGGAAGTTTCCACGCCCAACCCTTTGCGAATCGTTTATTTGTGTCAATTACATATGGTGACGATTTATATACTTTGTTTTATTTAGAAATGATATTAATTTTTGGATATAATGCATTTGTTTTTGCTTTTCACTCGTATATTTTAAAATATATAGGATTAAATGGAGAAATTTCTAAACTCAGTTAAAATTTCTCTTTACTTAAGGTTATCTTCGGCTAAAGAATAGGAGCCGAATTCGGAATATTTTTTCAGATATATAAGTACTCAAGGATTAATATTATATATTCTGGCTACACTATCCTTTAGAGAACCGCTTATTTTATCACACTACTCATTTTTATCCGAGTTGACACATTTTTTCTTTTATAAAATGTGTTTTGCATTTTTTTCCCTATACCGTAATGCTAAATGAACTATCCCTTCACATGTTAAAAGGAAAAACTAATTATTTATGAAATATTTTGAAATTTTAAAAACACTATATTATAAACAAATGCATGAGTTACAATGTCACACATTTTTATAAAAATTGAGGCATTTTTTCTGTCTGAAAATGTGCTCCGCGTCAAGTTCACGCTTTCATACATGGGCGAAAATAGCCTTAAGTAACCCTGTAGTTTGTTGGCAATATACTTCAAAGGACATGTAAACATAGATGTATTAAGTTTCCACATTAATACAAAGTGCAGTACTTTATTTTTTCATGTTGAAATATGTATAAAATTCAGGTAGAAGTTTCTTAAAATTGCATGTGTGAAAATGGATTCTGAATTTCTACTTAAATCTCAATTCATCCTCTGTGTCAGAAATTAATTTTGAATATTCAGTTTTTTTTTGTTGGATTTATAAGACAGTTGATCATTAAGTGCATGAAAACGAATTTTAAGCTACGAGAACTTTTTATTTTGCTGTATAAATTCGCAGCTGACAAAAATCAAGTTGAATGTAATTATCCTTAATCCAAAATTTAAGTTTGTAACTAACTCTGTTTTAAAAGTAAAGGGTGTTTTTTTAGAGGTATAGAACTTTAAATTGCAATAAAACAACGATGTATTATTCGATTGACATGAATTTTTTTTTATTCGAAAGATAATCTTGTGGCATTGCATTTTAAATATGATCAAGCAAGGCGTAGATTCGTCGAATGGGCCCAAAACGAGATTGCCGTTGTTCCCGATTTTCATAAGCGAATTTAGTTAAGCGATGAAGTGCACTTCTGGTTGAATGGCTACGTAAACAAACAAAACTGCCGCATTTGGAGTGAAGCTAATCCACAAGTGTATGTCGAAACACCGTTACATCCAGAAGAACTGTCAATGGTGATCGGTATAGAGCCATGATTACTAACTTTTTCACATTCCTGAATTGAACAATCATGATGTCCAGGAGCTGTGGTTCCAACAAGACGGCGCAACATGTCACACAGCTCGTGCCACAATCGATTTATTGAAAGACACATTTGGTAACCGCCTAATTTCACGTTTTGGACCTGTGAATTGACCTCCAAGATCTTGCGATTTAACACCGCTAGACTATTTTCTGTGGGGCTATGTAAAGTCATTGGTTTATGCGGATAAGCCACAAACGCTTGATCATTTGGAAGACAACATTCGCCGTGTTATTGCCGATATACGGCCACAAATGTTGGAAAAAGTCATGGAAAATTGGACGTCCAGATTGGACTACATCCGAGCCAGCCGTGGCTGTCATATGCCAGAAATCATATTTAAAATGTAATGCCACAAGATTATCTTTCGAATAAAAAAAATTCAGGTCAATCTCGAATAATACATCGTTGTTTTATTGCAATTTAAAGTTCTATACCTCTAAAAAAACACCCTTTATAATTAAATATATTATTTATTCCTTCAATAGTTTTAAAGAAACTTTCAAAGCTGGGAAAACTTTCAGAATAATTATGGAATATAAGGTCAAGAAATACGACATTAATTTTACTATTGATTTACTCCTAATAATACACTACTGGCCATTAAAATTGCTACACCAAGAAGACGACATGCTGCAAACGTGAAATTCAAACAACAGGAAGAAGAGGCTGTAATATGTAAATGATTAGCTTTTCAGCACATTCAGACAAAGTAGAAGCCGGTAGTGACACTTACAATGTGTTTAAATGAGGAAATTGTTCGGTTGGTTTCTCATACACATTGAATTTCAGCGGCGTTGCCTGGTGAAAAATTGTTCCGATGCCTCGTGAAAGAAGCAGAAATGTTTACCAGCACGTTTCTGACTTTGATAAAGGTTGAATTGTTGCATACCGAGATTGTACGGTTTATCGTATCGCAGTATTGCTGCTCGCGTAGGTCGAGTTCCAATGACTGTTAGCAGAATATGGAATTGATGGATTCAGGACGGTAATACGGAACGCTGTGCTGTATTTCAATGACCCTCTATCACTATCAGCCGAGAAGACAGGTATGTTACCCGCATGGCCTTAATAGATTGTGCAACTACTTCGCGAGCCCTGAGTCAGAATGGGGGGACGTTTGCAGCAACATGGACTCTCAGCTCGGAGATCAGGGCTTCGGCTACTCTTGCAGCTGCATCATTGACAGGAGCGTCTTCAAAGGTGTGATCAACGACGAACCTGGGTACACGAATGACATGACGTCGATTTTCAGATGAATTCAGGTTCTGCTTACAGCAACAAGATGTCGCATCCGTGTTTGGTGGTATCGTGGTGAACGAACATTGGCAGCGTGCATTCGTCATCGTCATTCTGGCCCATCACCTGGCGTGATGGTATAGGGCAGGGGTGGCGAACCTTTTTGGGTCAACGTGCCATTTTTTCTAAAAAACATTTAATGAGTTATAGGCGTGCCATCAAATAATTTTGACTTGTGATTATTGAAGAACTAATAAAACTAAATACGAACAAATCAAAATTCTTTATTTAATACGAAAAAATACATTTTGCACTGTATATTAGTAAATGTTTTAGTTATACTTGTAATTTAAATTAAAATAACATTAGTGTGATTTCTGCTGTTGTAGATTAGATGACAAATAACTTATATCAGGATTATAAGATGTTACTTTTAGTTGAATGCATGCTGAGTTAGAGTTATCTGTTAAACGGTTTCTAAGCGAGTCTTTGATGTTATTTATCTCTGAAAATAATGACTCGCAGGCATAGGTAGAGGAAAATATAGTTAAAATAGCATGCGCCAACTTCTTCAAACAGTTAAATGCGTCTAGAATCAAATTCCATGCTTCCAAAATTTCGTTACTGGTATTTTTACTTATATTGCTTGTCAATCTTTCTGCTTCAATCAATTCCAACTTTTTCCTTGTTTCAATAAACTTTTGAATCCATATTGAACTAGACTGGAAATCAATCAGTTGCATTTCAAGTTCTTCAATTTCCAACCAATCGAATTGAGACAAGTTCAGTTTATCAAACGAAATCACATCAGGGTACATAATAAATTTGAACGTTTCCGATAATTCCTTGAACTGAAAACATCTCGCTGAAAATTCTTTGATTAAAGAATCCATTATGGAAATAAAGTCATCAATAACTTTTTCTTCATTTCGTTTCTCTTGGGCATCTAAATCTGATATTTTTTTCAAGTTTGGGAAGTACTTGTAGTTTTTTGTAATAATACCGTTTCTGAAAATATATAGTTTAGCTTCAAAAGCGTGAATGAGATCCATCATGACGATAACTGTTTTATTCGGGCCTTGAAGCTTTATGTTCAATTCATTGAAATGTTGGTATATGTCTGTAAAAAACATCTATTTTAAAAGCCACATAATATCCATCAACTGTGGGTATTGTACAATTTTGCTCTCATTTTGTAAAAACAGTCCGATTTCTTCCAAGCAATCAACAAATCTTTGAAGTACGTTCCCGCGACTCAACCAGCGAACATTGTTATACATTATTAAGCCATTATACACCGAATTGACTTCATCCAACAAAGCATCAAACTTTAGTTTATTTAAAGCCTGCGACGATATGAGGTTGACTATTTTTGTGACTAAAGTTATTACATTATCAAGAGATGTTAAACCACTCTTTGCACATAAGGCTTGTTGGTGAATAATGCAGTGGCATTCAAGAATCGAATGTCCTACGTCTGTTTTAAATAAAATTAAATCATTTTTTTTGCTTACCATATTTGGAGCACCATCAGTGGTTACTGAAACAATTTTTTTCAAATCAATTTCTTTCTCAGCAAGCGAATTTCTTACTGCCGTACAAATATCTGTGCCCTTTGTAGTTGTTAACAACGATGTTATATCGCAGTTAATTCTTCCTTAATGATCTTTCCTACACAATATCGAGCAAAGACAGCTAAACGTGCCGATTTAGTAATGTCAATACTTTCGTCAAGACATAGCGATATAAAAGGAGCGGAGTTAATGTCATTTTTTTGTTGATCTGTAACATTTTTTGCCAATTTGAAGATTCTATCTTTCATTGTGTTTCTAGATAGAGGAACATCTTTGATGCGCTGAATTATCTTATCCTTATTATCAAAATCATCAAAAAGTGAGGGCGCACATGCCAACCAAGCTTCCTTCAAAAACTCTCCCTCTTGAAAAGGTTTACCATGCCGAGCAATGGCATTTGCAGCCGAGTAACTTGCCGCACTTGTGTGACAATTTTTGCTTACATATTTAAACATAGACGTCGACTGTTTATTTCCGTCTTTTATTGCACTTGCAATTAATTCTTTTTGCTCTGGTTCGCTTTTTTCACAAAAGGACTTGTGATTTGTTTCAAAATGCCATTTTACAGACGATGTTCTGCATACCACTGTTCCAGAACATAAAAGACACTCCGCTTTGTCGCCTTTATTGATCATGCCATATTTCTCAGCCCACCAAGTTTGAAATTCTCTTCTACACTTACTATCTTGTACTTTTTGTTTTTTTGTTGAACTAGCCACATGTTAAATAGCAGTTAAAATAGTAAATATAACACAAAACTTAAAATGTACAGTTGTGTCGATGAAATTGACTATTCTATGTGCTCTCACTTGATTCTCTCCCCCCGGCCAAAAAACCCCTTTTTACTGACTGCGGGCTCATGGGCAGATTTATTTGTTTTTAGGAAATTGAGTGCTTGTACGAGATTTCTGTAGTGTCTGCTCTTTCGCTTTTGTCTCAGGTCATTAAAACTTTTAAAAATAAAGCAGTGAGAGTTATTTTACCAATTAGACTTACAAGACAAGCATTAGATCACATTAATAAATTAGATGTATACAAGCTGAACTATTAATGTAAACGTTAGAATATGTTTTTAAACAACTTGAATATATTTAGAAATAGTTACATACACACACTATGCGTAGATAAACTTTGCATCATTAGCAATTTATAATATACGAAGTATTTACGCAAGACATAACAAACGAGTCTGCTCCCCGACTTGTCGGCGTCGTGACGGATCACTCGCGTTTGTTCATAATACTTCATAGTAAACTTAATTATTTTAAGCTAAAATGCAAATCGTTTTTGATCGATGTCGTGCCCAAAATATTATGTCGCGTGGCATCATTGGCACGCGTGCCATTGGTTCGCCATCCCTGGTATAGGGTGCTATTGGATACATTTCTCAGTCACCTCTTGTTCGCCTTGACGGCGCTTTCAACAGTGCACGTTACATTTTTGGTGCGTTACGACCCGTGGCTCTACTCTTTATTCGAGCCCAGCAAAACCCTACGTTTCAGCAGGATAATACACGACCGCATGTTGCCGGTATTGTACGGATCTTTCTTGATACAAAAAATGTTTGGCTGTTACCCTAGCCTGCACATTCATCAGATTTGTCGCCAATAGAAAATGTCTGGTCCATGGTTGCCGAGTGACTGACTCGTCACCATACGTCAGTCACTACTTTTGATGAGTTGTAGCATCGTGTTGAAGCTGCATGGGCATCTGTACCTGTACATGCCATCCAATCTCTGTCTGACTCAATGCCCAGGCGTATAAGTGCTGTTATTACTGCCAGTGGGGGTTGTTCTGGGTACTGATTTCTCAGGATCTATGCACAATATCTGGTAATAGAATACTCAAACAAATGAAAAGGAAATGCCTAAAAATTGAGGCTCAAGGAATACAAAGACTGAACAAACCAACGATAAAAATAGAAAATGAACAACAATTTTTTTTGTTAGTCTTCATTATGATAATAGAGAAAAATAATGTGTTTAGGCAGATAATAAAGCTCTGCTGAAGTAATTCCTTACTCCCTGAGGATTCTGAGAAAAAATCCTGTCACGAGCAAATGATACGATGCTGTGATGGATGAGGAGTAAAAATTACGTGAAATTTATTTCTTACATTCAGGAGAGAGATTTTTTTTTTTTTTTTTCCCCTTTCATAAAATATTGCTATAAGACACATGTCCCATAATCAATTAGTTCATTGTCTTTGGCACGATTACCATGATTCATGGGTTTCCTGTAACTTGGATTGATTGATTGATTGAATATTAACGTCGCACTGTTCAGCTACACGAGGGCTTTTGGCGACGGACCACGTAATTTTGAACCATGGTCAAGTGACGTGGACGACACCTGAGCTGGCACCCCCCCCCCTCTCCTAACTACCACACCACACCAACGGGAGGACGTTTCAGCTCTCGACAGATTTAACGTGCATCGCTGCCCTACACGGCGGGTCTTTAATGGTACTGGGATCGAACCCGTGACAAAGCAAGCCCCGGTCCGATACCCATACCACTCGGCTACCGCGGCCACCCTGTAACTTGGAAGAAACTATATAGTATAGCATTGTAAAAGAATCAGAATATATATATATATATATATATATATATATATATATATATATATATATATATATATATATATATATATATATATATATATACTGTGTACACAGTAAAACCTATTTTTGCGCCCGGTAGATAGGGATCCCATGTAAAAGAAATCTCACAAAAAATATTCGAAAATTTCATAAATACTTACATATAACACAATTTTGTCTACATACTACAAGAAACTTTTTTTATGCGGTGGAGAGGGACCGCATAAAAAAGTTGCACTTAAAAATATGTCAATTATTTAAGAAATTTATTAGAAAGGGCTTCCAAACAAAATAAATAATTAAATTCCACATGCAAACATTTTAAACACATTTAGTTTCTCATTGTATACATAGAGAAATTTTCACAAAATGTTCATACATAATTCACTGTTACTCATCGTAATCCAAAATGAGCATCTTTTTGTGATGAATTAGTTAAAAATCGCTTTCGTCACTTAAAGAAACAATTTCAATTGATTTATTTTTTGGCATCATAAACCAAGTGATAAGTTTTTGTGACAACGGTTGGTCGGTCAGTTGCTTGTAAACGTCACGACACCCAGATATGCATGTGTGTGTGATTGAAGCTCTTTTTGAAATTCAAACTCCTTTCGGAATTGGCATCTATTTTAAGAAAATGCTTTTCCGGTTTGTTGGAAAGCTAAATACCAGAGCATATGTTGTATCCTCTCTCAAAGAATCCGGTTCTTCATGTACGTCTTCATAATTTATCAAATTATTAAAAATGTCACTGTCATTGAAAGTTTTTTCTCCAATCAAGTGCGTTGCGAGAAAGCAGTTCAGCGTGCATTGTCCAGAGACTGTTTTAACCAATTAACAGAGCGTCTTGAAGTGTATGTACGTGCATTGGTAGAAAACATTACAGTGGAGCCAAAACCGTTGAAATTCATACACCGCATAAGAAAAGATCACACAAAAATAAAATCGCATAAAAAAAGGACCGCACAAAAACAGGTTCTATTGTATATCTAGGAGTACCTTTTTGTTTTTTATACAACACAACAGTAGAATGTTTCTTGTAGTACAATACAAAGTGTTTTACGACTTTTGTAACGCATAACGTTTGAATTGCACTGACTTTCTAACAAAAGGTTTTATGAATAGATTTTTTTCTATACTGTCTGTGAATAATCCCCAGAAATAACTTTTGTTAAAAGTTCACATAAAGTCATTCGAAGTACTTTCAACATTGGTTTGACTTAATATTTACTCATAGGAGATTACTAAAACGACAATTTATTCTATTTTGAATCATGGTCAAGAAAGGAAGATGACATTTCAGCTGGATCAAGCATATAATGCTGTAGGATTTTAACACTAATTAAGATATTGCTATTAATATATTAAGATATTCACTATTGAATCTTATCCTAAGAAGTTTAAGGGAAAGATACACTCTCACTTCCAAAAGTTAAGCACGAAGATGTAAAATGCATAAAAATCAACAAATACTGCTTTGACTGACACAAAATTTGGTAGTAAAGTGGCATATATATTTATACATAAAACAAAATCAATAATTATATACAGAAATGAAAACAATATTAAATTTTTGTAAGTTATCAGATAATGTCATGCTGGAGACTTAAGCAGAATTATGTATAAAGCGAAAATAAATTGCATAAAATGAAAAAAAGGACATTAATAGGGTATATAATCCCCCCTCATCTGTATGCAAAGTTTACACCTTCTGACCATGCTTTCAATTAGGTGGTCAACCACCGCAGAATTAAGCAATCGCCATTTTTCATGTAGAGCAGTTTCCAACTCAATAAGAGTGGATGGAGGAGGGAAACGTGAAGATACAGCACGGCCGAGAGCATCCCAAAGATTTTCAATGGGATTAAGGTCGGGCGAATATGCTGGCCATGCCATACGCGCAATCCCTTCAGTCTCCAGGTAGTCTTCGACGATGTCAGCTCCATGGGGACGTGCGTTATCGTCTATTAAAACAAAAGTAGGGCCAACTGCTGCAGTGTACAATCACACAATGGGTTCTAGGACTTCATCTCTCGATACCGGACAGCTGTCACAGAACCCCATTTAAAGATGTGCAGGTCTGTGCGGTATCCTAATGAAATCCCTGCCCACACCATAATGTTTCCGCCTCGGAATGCGTGATGTTTTGGGGCTGATTGCGTGTTCCTTGTTTACGCCATATCCTTATACGCTTGTCCTTATACGCTCCAGAGCAAATCTTGACTCATCAGTAAACATGGCATTGCCCCAGTCAGACACAGTCCAATTGCCATGTTCTCGGAACCACTTTAGTCGTGCCCCTCTTGATTGGACGGATAGAGGAACACAAACTCGAGGTACCCAGGCATACAGTCCATTCATATGTAATCTTCGGCGTACAGTAGCTGCTGAAATGGCCTAACAAATGGACGCTGTAACCATAGATGTCACACGTGTGGAGGTTGCTCTGCGATTCCGCTTGGCTACAATAGCAATACATCGATCTTCTGCGGGGGTTGTAACCCTCGGGCGACCGCTTACGGGCCTTCGGACAACTGTCTGTGTGGTTTGGAATTGTTTCCATAAGCGTAAAATTACAGAATGATGAACGCCGAAGAAAAGAGCAACATCTGTGATCGATTGTCCTGTTTCAATTTCAATGCGCCCCACATCACGCCAGCTCTCAGAATCTTCCATTCATTTTCTGGAAGTCAGAAACACGTATGTCTTGAAAACAAATTGTACGAAAGTTTTAAACACCTTCTATCAGCACTTACAATCAACTTCTGTAACCCTTCATAAAGCTGTCTTATAAGACTGCCCTTCTTGCATATTTCTTGACATGAAAGCACGATTGGCTGTTACCTAACATATTTGCATACTTCCATCTACCTCTGCAGCGTATTGCATCCTTTTCAATTCTGATTGGCTTCCAGAAATTAGCATTTTCCTCTCCGTGGTTAACTTTTGGAAGTGAGTGTATGTAGACCCAAAACTTCAGAACAGAAAAAGGCATTTTATATTGATTTATTTGAATTGATTTGACTTTTAGGCATAAAGAATAATCAAAAAAAAAATACACCGAATCATACTTACAAGCAGGAATGTCTTATGGCATGGGTAAACTAGGCCTCAGCTTCAGTCGGGACCTCGTCTCGTTTTCAGCTGAGTCATAACAAGATCATGATTTGAATAATTTTAACGGTCAAATGTTATTTCCGATTGTATTCTTAAAAAAAAAACCTGGAAATTTCATATCATATATCAACTGGCAACAGTAGCAGGACTGTATTGTTATGTGATGACCGTCGTCCACCTATAAGTCTAGGTGTACCACCATCATTACTCATGAAGTCAGAGAACGGCAGTCGGCCGAGCTGGTTTGGACGATTGCAAATCATGCACACTTGTTTGTTTCGGTTGTTTTTGTTTGTACGAGTATTTGACAACGTATGCTATGTATTATCTACTTTTAAAAGTCATAGGTAGGGCCTAAATTTGTGTAGGGGCCCAGGGCCCCAATAAATCTTAAAACGTCCCTGCTTACAAGTATTCCTTGGTTCAGTACTGGACCCAACACCGAATAATACACCACATGAGTTACAGATATTTAGATCTTGAATAAAATAGCATTCAACAAACCTAAACTAAAATCTCGACCATTGATTTCCCCTTTGTCTTTTGACATATACATTGTCAGATTATGATTGAGCAGCGTTTCCCAAAGTCTAGTACACGTACCCCCATGGGTACGGGAAGAGTTTGATGGGGATATGCACTGCACCGTGCTTAGGTGGGACCTAATTGTACGTTCTCATGAGTCAAGTCAAGACAGTCTTGTGAGGCGTGAACGTGTGATACGGTGGGAATATACCACACTTCGTTACAGAGACAACTTACTTCATTAATAGTTAGTGGCTTATAATGCTTCTGTGTATTTTTAGCTTTTGTTCGATTTTTTTCTAAGAAATGTTTATATACTTTTGTAGGTCCCATTGATTTTGATGTGATAACTGTGATAGACTCCCCCTGGGGAAGCCATCTATTCATCTACTCGACCTAAATTTGTAGGAGGTAAGGATTGATGACCCAAGCTAGCCATAATAAATCCAATTTATTATTATCAAATACAATAATCAAAGTCAATCTTACTCTAGGGGGAAATCAAGAGTGATATATCGCAGCTCTAAATCTTATGCGAATAAGCACCTGAAATCCTATAACCGCTTAACTTTAAGCAAAGTTATCCTATGAATCCTAACTTCCTTAATTTCTTTGACTAGCTAAAGCGCGTTCTATAATTACGCGTCTAAGTTCAGATCCTTACCATAACCTCAATGCGTTCAGTAACTCAGCTTCATTTCCTCCTTCTTCTTGAATACTCTAAGCCTTCATTATATATTTACTAACTAATCTGCATATCAAGGTTTCTTCTTGAGAGGGTTGGCTGGGAAATTACTCAATTGATGGCCCCAAAGATTCACCAAAAGGATTAGTATAAGAAAACTTCGTAAAGCCTCGTCACATAACTTCCATTGGCGCGTTTTGCTGGAGAGTGAACTTAAATAAACGTCTCGCTCAGGTATGTAATGCTCATTCGGCTTTTTTCGTCTTTAGTCGGACATACACCCCCCTAAAAAAGAAAGGAGAGATGTTTTCCCCCTCCACTCCGAAACGTGGTAGTTTGTCCCCCCACCAATACGCCGTAAAAGTTATATTCCTAGTTTCGATCCAAGTGGGGCTTCCTACCTCCCGCTACCTCTTTCTACGGAAATGAATGCGGGCTTCCTTCTAATCCTAGTTGAAGCAGCAAAATGAAACGTGATATTTTTAAAAAATAGGCTTTGAGAGAAATCCTACTCTAAAATTCAGCATAAAATGTAGAGAAAGGACAAATTTTTATAGAACAAAGTATATATATATACACTCTGTCGCAAAAAAATATATGCACCCAGAAGAAATTGAGCTACATTCACGAAATTTGGTATGCATGTAGTGTATATGAAAATAAACAAATGATTAAAAATTCAGAACAAAATATCATTTTATTAAGCGGTTACAGCTTGCAAAAGGTTAAAAATCAGTAAGTAGTAAAGCCACCTCTGGCAGCTATACAAACCGAAATTCGGCGTGGCATCGATTCAATTAGATCACTTATGACCCCCTGTGGAAGATCCTGCCATAGTCTTTGCATCTGCGCAGTTAATTCTCCTGTATCTCGGGACGGCTGCAGTTGCCTTCCCAGCGCGTCCCAGACATGCTCTATTGGCGAAAGATCTGGTGACCTGGCAGGCCATGGTAGGACGTCATATCCTTGAAGACATTGTTGGGAGAGTCGCGCAGTATGTGGACGAGCATTATCCTGTTGATAAATGGCACCTGGGCGACTTGATAGCATGGGTAGCACAATCGGCGTTAAAATATCGTCCACGTATCTGCGAGCTGTCAAAGTGCCTTGAAGGACCACTAAAGATGATCGTGTGTCCCAAGAAATTGCTCCCCACACTGTCACACCTTGTGAAATTGCTGTATGCCGCTCGACAATAAATGCCGGATCGGACCGCTGGCCGCTGCGCCTCCATACACGTGTGCGGTGGTCATCAGCACTGAGACTGAATCGGGATTCATCATTGAAGACGACACGTCTCCAGTCTGTCACACTCCAAGTTGCCCGAGGTCGGCAAAAATCCAGTCGACACTGCCTATGATGTGGGGTCAGTGGTAAGCGTCTTAGCGGACGTCGGCTCCTCAAGCCAACTTCGGTCAGTCGTCTCCTTATGGTTTCTCTTGATGGCACTGGATGTCTGGAAGGAGGTAAGCGGCGTTGAATCGATGCTAGCGACGTTGTTGGTGCCGAAGTGGCCACTCTTCTGATTGCACGATCCTCGCGATCATTTGTGTTCCTGGGACGTCCTGACCCTCCGCGACGGTACACTCTACCTTCTGTGATCCACTGTTGCCAACACCGAGCAACTACCATATCGCTCCGACCGAGGTGGCGGCCGATACGTCTATTCGACCAACCTGCTTCTCTGAGGCTTATTATACGGCCCCTATCAAAGTCCGTCAGCTGCTCGTACTGCCGCCGGTTACGTCTTAGAGGCATCCTAAGTCTCAATATCGTCTATCAAAGTCATCAGATTCGTTTGGATAGCCGTACGGCGCTCGTACTCATGCTTTTAAACTCTCCCAGTTGCGCAACTAATATGCGCATAGCACACTTAGCCTTGTCTCATTGGCTTCGAAATTTTAATCATTTGCATATCTCTTACCAGACTACATTCTTGCCGAGTTTCGTGATTGTAGCTTGATTTCTTCTGGGTGCATATATTTTTTTGCGACAGAGTGTATATATATGTAAATAGTATAATTATCATTATCAATACTGCAGGGATCTTAAGAATAAAAATCTTTTTTTTGTAAGTGAATGGGAATTGCAATGAACAAATAGTTCAATTAATCACATTACTTAAATATACTCTTTGAGTTTAAAAAGAAAGTTAAAACAATTAAAAATTTAAAATAAAATTAAGTACACAGGTATTAAGAAAAAGTTACATTAAGAAGACTGCCTACCTTCGAACCCAATTTTTTTTTATGAAAACAAATTTTTGAAACAAATTGAGTGTTTTTAGGAAGAAAAATAAAAAGTGTAAATACATAAAAAAATTTAAATAAATATTGCATTCTTAGAAAAATTAGTTTTCAAGGAAATTTTACCATTTTTACTAAAATGGGTAACACTGTATAAAAATTTCTAATACAATTATCATAGTTTTCTTTATACACAACATACATAGTATGGTGCTCTTCAAAATGAACCAAAATCTAAGAGAAATATTAAATACAAAAAAATTACAGATAATTATACATAATAATATGAAAATTTTGATATCTTTAAAGTTTTTCTTTATAAAACTACCACAAATGAAAAAACATTTTAACCTACAACAAAACTTATAGTCTACTTTATGAAAAATAGTATAAGAAACATTCCTATACACAAAATTTCAAAATGTTATCTGGTTTGGTTCTTATGATATCATGTATTTAGTAATGAGTTTCTTTCAAAAGCATAATTTTGAGAAAAACTCATTTAAAATTTTGTCTTTCTGCCTTTTTGCATAGAGTGTTGTTTTTAAAAATCACTATAACTTTATTTCTATTTCGCGTGAAGGAAAAAGAAAAACTGTTTTGGAAAGAAAAATGTTCAAACGATAAGATTTTGAAATAAAAAAAAAATGCCTTATGTAGACGAAAAACGACATTTTCTCAAGGTAGGCAGTCACCTTAAATAATTTAAATACAAGAAAACAAAATATAACTAAGAAGACTTTCCTTGCAGCAGCACCGGATGTATTTGTACAAAAATGCCATACAATGACAAAAGAGCTAGTATAAGCGAGAAATTATGTGATATAAATCTTCTGATTAAATCCCTTTTTAAAGGTTTTGACCTAGATTCCTCTCTTCCCAATCAACTACCTGTCTTACTATCCCTTTGCTTAAATTAATTCAGGGAGAGAATTGAACATTGTTAAATTACAACCAAAATTCACAAAGCCGGATCGGGTCTTTTGAACAAATTACCTATGATTTTAAGTGGGAATTTTAAAGTAGGTTTTTCAAAAGACAAATCAAAACCTTTAATTGATTTTTAAAATCCATTTAATTATGTCAGATGATCCAAATGAAGCACGAGAAATTACGGTCAACGCTTGACGGAGTTTTTTTTTATTGATATTTAAGTAAAATTTTGAATCACTAAAGGATTTATAACCTATTTCAGCTACCATAAACCTATTATTTCCTTCTTAGAATACAATTAATTCCCAAGTATAATTGTATATTTCGCACAAAAATATTACTTTATGAGTGCAGACATATGAATAAATAATTTTATAGGACAATACCAATATCCCCTTGTGTTTTATTCTCTCACCTAACTAATCCCTGAAATAACATTACAAAATTTGAAGTTAACTCTTCTATCGTGTGGTCATAAGCACACAGATTTTTTTTTTTATAAAATATCATTTTTATCCCTAACATAAGAAATAAATGCTATGCTAACTTCTATACATATTTTATTATGAATAATTTTATTTCCCTTCACTTATTATTTTATGTATGTTACAAAAAATAAAAAAAATATTTTTATTGTTGTATTTATAACGTTAAGAAAATTATAGAAGAAGTACACATATGTGCGTCAAAAGTTTCGGAAATACTGTGATGGAGTATTAATAGTTAATACAAGCAGAAAAATTTGCTTCTGGGGTATTAGAATGCTACCATTTTCTAGTTCTTAAGATATCCGACTACCCTAAAATCATGATTTTTTCAAAAATTGACAAATTTTTTATGATTTTATTTTATAGGCCATCATATAAGCTTAATAAAAATACCAAGTTTTTTTATTTTCCAATCACTAGAACAAAAATTACAAGTGTTTTAGTAAAAGCAGATGCCATAACTTTACACAAGATGACAAACTTTAAAATGCGTTTTACTCGAAATGTGTTTTTTGCGAAAAGTTCAAACGGGGACAGCGATTGCTCAAAAAGTTTTGAAAATAATTTGCTGAATTTTTTTGTGTATGTTATGTATAACAGTAGAAGTGTTTTGATCTTCAGATTTATCAATCGCTGCTTTATTTTAAAATTTACAGTCCTTTATGTGGATATAATCATTTTCTTTTTAAGCAATTTCGTATAATCACTAAGATAAAGTGCTCTAGGTTTTGTAAAAATTGAAATATCTCTTATCCTGAAGGTCATTTCAAACACGAATAATAAAGTAACACATCAAAATTGAAAAATTAAGAATTTTCTCATAAAAATTTTGTACAGAGCGGGCCCCGTTTATGTAATTTTTTGTACATTTTTACCAGTTTTTTCCCATTTTAATAATAATAAATTTTTTTTTCTGCTTTCAATTTAAAAATTTTTCCTTAAAATATACTAAATAAATCTAAAAATCACAAAAAAATCCTCATATTTTCATTTTTTCAAAAAAAAGTTGTCGCAAGTAGTCGGATATCTTAAGAATACAAATGAACAAATGAAAGAACCGTGCCGTAGTTAAACATGTTTACCTGCATAAACATGTATCACTGACACAAAAATATTGACAAACAACACCGAAATTTGGAGCTTATTTTTGAATGAAATAATTTACTATTAAAATCCCATCTTTTAAACGCACTGATTTTCTGGTTTGAAGAAATTTCCACATGTTATTGGTGTTTTGAGACTGGCAGTAAAACGTGGGAATTCTCTTAGGACACCAAATTATGAAGCAAGAAGCGAAACGATCCGATTTTAAAATTACGAAATTGTTTAATAACAATTATAGTAAATCTTTTTTTAGAAATCATACATTATCTTTTAAATTGCCATGAGAAAAATAACTAATGTTATACTGTTTCAGAAAAACAAATTCAATTGCATTAAAGTTCAAAAAATTTATCGCTGTTGATGTATAGGGTGTCCGGGCTTAAAGTATCCAAAAGTTATGGATTATTATTACGGAACTAATACCCCTCAGAATGTATTAAACTGTTCATCCGGGGATTGGAAAACCTTCTGCGATTGCTGAATAATGCGCGCAAGTGCAACCGATCGGACTAGACCCAAAAAATCTCGGAGAGATATCCAATTCCCGGATGAACAGTTTGTGACGGGGCCTTATGAAGTTTTTCTACTAATCCTCTTGGTGAATCTTTAGGGCCATTAATTGAGTTATTTCACAGCCATACCTCTCAAGAAGAAACCTTGATATGCAGATTAGTTAGTAGATATGTAGTGGAGGTTTACTATTCGAGTTAGAAGGAGAAAAGGAAGCTGAGTTGCGATTATGGTAAGAATCTGAACTTAGACGCGTAATTATAGAACAAGCTTTAGCTAATCAAATAAATTAAGGAAGTTAGTATTCATAGGATAACTTAACTTAAAGTTAGGTGGTTATAGGATTTCGGGCGTTTATTTACATAAGATTTTGAGCTACGTTATATCACTCCTGAATTTCCCTCTATAGTAAGATTGTCTTTCATTATTATATTAGATAATAATAAATTGGATTTCTTATGGCTAGCTTGAGTTATCAATCTTTAACACCTACAGAATTAGGTCGAGTAGATGAAGAGATGACTTCCCCAGGTGGGAGGCTATCACAAGTTTAATACATTCTGATGGGTAGTTTCGTAATAATAAGCCATAACTTTTGGATGCTTTAAGCCCGGACACCCTAGGTACTTTTATACAAAGTATCCTAACAGACAATGTTGTGTAGCATATACAGAGTGTTTTTTTTCCAGGTATAGAAGTTTAAGTTGGCATTACTTTCCAAGATGGGACCGATTTAACAGCTGTCAAGTGATTTATTCTCAGTTTGGTTTGGCAATTCATCATGAATAGTCTCACGCTTGAATAACGCTTTCAAATTGTGCAATTTTATTTCGAAAATAATGGTCGCGCTCGCGCGATTTTCATAAGCGAATTTTGTTTAGTGATGAAGCGCACTTCTGGTCGAATGGCTACGTCAACAAACAAAACTGCCGCATTTGGAGTGAAGCTAATCCACAAGTGTAAGTCGAAACACCGTTACATCCAGAAAAACTGACTGTTTGGTGCGCTTTATGGGCTGGTGGAATCCTTCTTCAAAAGCCATGAAGGCCACAATGTTACAGTCAATGGTGATCGGTATAGAGCCATGATTACTAACTTTTTCATTCCTGAATTGAACAATCATGATGTCGAGGAGCTGTGGTTCCAACAAGACGGCGCAACATGTCCCACAGGTCGTGCCACAATCGATTTATTGAAAGACACGTTTGGTGACCGCCTAATTTCACGTTTTGGACCTGTGAATTGGCCTCCAAGATCTTGTGATTTAACACCGCTAGACAATTTTTTGTGGGGCCATGTAAAGTCATTGGTCTATGCGGATAAGCCACAAACGCTTGACTATTTGGAAGACAACATTCGCCGTGTTATTGCCGATATACGGCCACAAATGTTGGAAAAAGTCATGGAAAATTGGACGTCCAGATTGGACTACATCCGAGCCAGCCGTGGCAGTCCTATGCCAGAAATCATATTTAAAATATAATGCCACAAGATTATCTTTCGAATAAAAAAATTCATGTCAATCGAATAATACATCGTTGTTTTATTGCAATTTAAAGTTCTATACCTCTCAAAAAAACACCCTTTATAATGCACATTTACAAGTCATTTATGAGGAAACTAGTTAAGGAGCTAACATACTTCTCAAAACATAAAACTTGAATCGACACGCTCTGTATTGTTCGAATATCGCATCAATAGAAGCATTTTGTTAATTTTAGGATCTTTTAAATGAGGATTGATGTGTTTTGAAACACACACACGTAAATAAAATCATATTTCAAAATTCAGTATCTGGTATAAATGCACTTAGAGATTTCTGCACTTATAATTGATAAAAATGTACATTTATTTAACACAGATAATTTAATAGTTTTTAATGAATAATTAAAAACAAGAGTTTCTAATATATATAGATTTAAAACATTCTAGAGTGAATGACTTAGGATAAATTCCATAAGCCACATGTTAAATACGTTACATATAACATATGCCCTTTTATGAACATTTTTTTTTTTGTTTAATCATTATATATGTTTATATATATAATTATAAGAATTTTTCGTCTTCATACACTTTAGAACAAAGCACAAACTAAAAAACTATCCAAGGAAATTTACATAGCACAACAAATTTTTATATGTCTCAAAATCATACTGTCTCAAAATAACTCTGTCAAATTGAATATAATGGTATGCATTGAATGCACTTTTTTATAGAGGACCCCCCCGCATAAGTAGACGGTTGACTTTTCCTATATATTTATATATACAGTGAAATACAAGTACAATACGAAAACTCTTAAGACGAAATATTGGTTAACACGGCGTAATACAACGGTCCCAGCAAACTATGTATTTTCATGCATTTTTCTTCTCTTAACACGAAACGAAAATCGGTTAACACTAAAAGAATTCCCTTCTAGGAATGAACGAAATACCGAAAGTATCAGCTGCGCAGATTCACCATCGAAAAAATTCGTTACTTTAATGTGTGATGACTTTAATGTGTTTGTTCAGCTCCATATATATTTTTTACTTGCAGATAAAGGCATTTTAGAGTTTGTTCTTAACTCAAAAAATATCATTGATGCACAGATTGCGACGAAGAAAAAGCTGGCTTTGTCACGAGTTCGAGCCCAATACCACTAAAGACCCGCCGTGTAGGGCAGTGATGCACACTAAATCTGTCGATAGCTGAAACGTCCTCCCGTTGGTATGGTGTGGTAGTTAGGAGAGCGGGGTGTCAGCTCAGGTGTCGTCCACGTCGCTTGACCATGGTTCAAAATTACGTGGTCCGTCGCCAAAAGCCCTCGTGTAGCTGAACAGTGTGACGTTAATATTCATTCACTCACTCACTTACGCGACGAAGAAAAAGGAACAAATACTACAGCTTCTGTTCCCACGTCATCCGAAATGAGGAATATCATGAAAGGTATACGCGCAATTCTTTAGACTCGCATTACAATGGTGAAATGAATAACAAAATGGACGCCATCGAACTATTTGTTGACAGTTTGATGTTAAAAAAGATAAAAAAAATAGATCATTTTCCCCAAACTCAATAAATGTTTTGTTCTTACAAAACCTTGAAAATTTTGCATTAAATTTCATTGTTAATGTTTTTGTTTCATTGATTTCTATTAAATACATGCATATATACAAACCTATGTAAATAAAATGTACTCTAATAAAATTGATTTGGTTAGGTATATGATTTTTTTTGCTATATCCTTTAATACGAAATTCTTTTAACACGAAAAAATATTTCAGTTCCCCACAGTTTCGTGTTAAACGATTTTCACTGTATATATATATTAATCATACACAATAACTGAACTTGTAATTTATAAACTCTAAAATTTTCCCCATTTTCATTTTGATTAATGTGTAATAATCCATACTAAATAAAATTATGAGAAAATTAAGCCTATTTGGGATATAAATCATATGAATATTTCGTACCAAGAAATAAAAATTTTAGCGACAAATTTCTTTGATGAAAATTATTGGTATATTTCGATTTGTGTGGCTGCAACTAATTTTACATAATTTGTTTTTATGTCAGCTAAGTGGTTTAGAGGTAGCATGCCTGCTTCATAAGCCCAAGGTTGCTGGTTCGATTTCGGATGGAGTCGATAAGCTTTCTGGATGCAAAAATCGTAGGCACGCATGCCATATGGTTATGTGACATGTAAAAGATCCATTGAGTATCTGTTTGGCCTTGGTACTCTTGGCAAAGTTAAATCACGGCAATATTTAACATCCGACGAGAGATTGAATTAAATTAATTGTTGTTGTTTTCGTGTATGATAAAGTGCATAAATAGTAATAACAAAACAAAGATCCAGTCAAATATTGCCAAAGGCGTGAATCACTCCGATGGCAACAGCCATGGCACGATTCCAGTATAGAGTATGTCCATACTGCAGTCATTATCTATTTTAAAAAGGGCACCAACAATGGAAGGACAGCTGAAAAGGTGTTTGGGATCCAGTTGCGTGCCTGCATTCTACATATGATCTGGACCCAGTAGCGCACACTGGAATTTTTCAAGGGGTTGAAAGTTCAACATTCTTGTATCATGTTCCTTTTGATTTTGTCGATTTTTGGGAACAAAACACAGTAAAATACTAATTATTGAATAAATAATTAGCATTAATTAATAAAATTAATCATTAATAACAAATACTTAATTAAATTTTACGTACTATATACTTAGAATTATAGTCAATCGGAAAAAATCAAGGGTTTTTGGGGGTCCGACCCCCTTGTGTGCGCCACTGTGTGGACCCATCGGGCAGAATCTTCATCCCCATAAAATGCTTTGTCCTTAGTCTAGTTATTGTTGTTGTAGTTCGTCGGTTATAATTTAATTCTGGCAGCGAGAATTTTTGCCTTGGGTTTCAGCAGAGCTTTTGTTTTGCGACTGCGTTGGCATCAAAGACCGTAGTAGATGAAGTTACAGGCTTAAGTGCTCTGGCTTCATTGGCAAGGGAATAGGCTATCTCATTTCCTTCGATGTCAACATGGGTCCATGTTCAACATGAGTTCGTGTGGTGACCGCAGTAGAATAGTCCCAACGTAAGCTCATGCGTGTCGTAAAAGGCGACTAAAATGAGCAGAAGTCCAACCTCTCTGGGCTCTGGCAACCTTAAATTATGACAAGTGCAATTAAATTAATTCAAGCGTCTAAATTGTGTGGGTAGTGAGAGGCACCACTAGATGGTACCACCACTGAAATGGCTCTCACATTTGCGGACTTGCCGTGTCTTTAAATTCTTAGTTGCTGATATGCAGCCCTTTAGTATAAAAAAAATTGTTTTATATAAGATAGCATATATATATTTGTTGTTTAATATGCTAGAAAATATTTAATAATCAAGTTTCTTCCTCAGGGGATAGTACATGGAACTCAGATGTAAGCTCAAGACGTCCAAGCTGCGAAACATCCTACTGATCTGCTACATCTAGGTTGTCTTTTGAACTACTGACTGCAGCTGCTGCTACATTACATTTTCCTTACGCCTTGCCGAAGAGGTACATCGAAATAAAAAGATGTTAGCAAGAAAGTGTATTATTTTTGTTTAAAATTCACTTTATATATTGAGGTTTCGTCTTGGGTTTTGATGGCCCTTTCAGAAGTGTCATTTTAATTTGTTTCTATATTTAGAATGGAGGTTTGATCATGAATGCATTTGTTCTATGACGACATTGTGAAAAGGTACATTCGGTTTGAAAATATTTTTAAAAAAATGTTCAGTAATTTAAAATTTGTGGAAAATAAATCATTGTAATATTTTATTTCTTTTTATATTGAAGTAAAAGATTTTAAGACACTGAGTGTGAATGCTTATGTGAAACAATAACAATGATGTGTGCCTCGAATTCTAAATTCTCAAACACTGTTTATAAGTAGAAATTTGAAAATTTTAAATAGAGAAACTTTCAAAAATTTAGTGCAGAAATGTTCCACAGAATATACTGGTATCACATAAACGGGTGGAGATAAGTCTTAGGGTTAACAATCAATACTCCTGAATAGTTAAGGAAAAAAACTTCTCTATTCTATTTCTTCTAAAACATTCGTTAATGTATTGGGGCAAAATTGTGTTAGTAATTTATATATGTAATTTTATTTAGTTGTCCCGTGGCTTAATTTGTACTTCTTTTCTGTGTTTTTGAATAAAGTGGCAATCACAAATAGCTGGCAACAATTTTTCTACCTGTATTTGTTATATTCACCGTTCAAATATGCGCCGTTTTGTTGTCATTTTAAAGGTAGCTTCGTATTGCCTCTCTCATAGAAGTCTTGGCCTTTATTGGCGAAAAACTCTAGTAATCGATTTTCACAATCTTCTCTTGATTCCAATTTCTTATCACTCTGGAAGTTTTGCAATGCGAGAAAAAGGTAGTAATCGTTTGGTACCAGATACGGACTATATGGCGGATGCATTAAAACTTTCTAATCAAGCTCCCAGAGCTTCTGGCGAGTCACTACAGACGTGTGTGGCCTGGCGCTGTCCTGATGGAACACAACACCTCTTTTTTTGGCCAATTCTGGCCGTTTCTGTTCAGTCACTAGCTTCAAACGGTCCAGTTGGTGACAGTAGATATCTGAATTTAGTATTTGGCCCTACGGAAGCAACTCATAATAAATTATTCCTTTCCAGTCCCACCAAATACACTGTAGAACCTTCCTGGATGTTAGTCCGGGTTCGGCCACCGTTTGAGCTGCTTCACCGCGCTTTGACCACGATCGTTTTCGCACAATATTGCCGTATGTGACCCATTTCTTATCCCCAGTCACCATCCGCTTAAGAAATGTTTCGATTTCATTCCGTTTGGTCAGGGCTTCGCAGATGGAAATCTGATCCATCATGTTTTCAGGTGTTAATTGGTGTGGCACCCAAACATCGGGCTTCTTTTTGAATCCAACTTTGCTCAAATGGCTTAAAACTTTTTTATGGTTGATCTTTAGCTCCTGGGCGATGCTAGGAATACTAACATACCGGTCAACTTCGATTATTTCTGTGATTTTATCGACATTTTCGACGAAGGGACTGCCTGTGCGAGTTGCATCTTTAACATCAGAAATACCTGAACGGAATCCACGGAACCAAAATTACACGTAATTAGCTGTTACAGTATCGGCACCATAAACACTATTCGCAAATTCAGCCACCTGGCTTGTATTTTCGCCTTTATCAAAGGAAAACTGTAAAAAGAACCGAATTTTCTCTTTGTTGACTTCCATTTTTAACACCCTGTAACTCACAACTGAATGGACCAAACAAAAAACAACAAAATAATTTTTTTAGTGTTAAATGTCACCTTGACAATGACCATAAATTTGAAATTGTTTGATCGATACTTCACGAGATATCGACACTACAGCCATCTACCGAAAAAATAATGGATTTCTTTTTCCTCAACTTAATATATACTATCGAGTGAGCGAATAAGATGAAGTTTACACACACACAGTGATCGTTTTGTTTCACTTAGATTTCTTGAATGTTGCTTTATTCGAAGATGTAATTCGTATGTCGTGTATGATTTAACTGTGATAGCTGTAAGTAGGACTCAGTGTGTCGTCTCTTTGTTAAGGAAATCTTCTCTCTCTACATATAAAAGAAAATATATAAATTCAAATAAATCACATAAAATGCTGACATTTGTTTCCAAAATCTTCTAGTCTACACAACATCTTAAAATGCAAAGAACAAGATTCGATCTTCATTCCATAGGATCCGATCTTCATTCTTACTTAATAACGGTAAATTGCTAAATTATCATAGCAGACATACATTGACTATCTTTAGTTTGTTCGGTTTGTTGATAAAAGTTATTTAATTGAACTATTTAATAGAACCGCACACACACACACAAATATGAAGAAAAGCATGTACAGAATGTCGTTTATCCGAATAAATTGGGACTGGACCCTGTTCGGATAACCAAAAACTGAATGCGATTCATGCAGTATATGAAACCAGACACTGTACGAATATTAAAAATCATCATATGTGGGAAACGTACTTGAAGAAAAAGCAAAATAGGTGCAAAATGTCACAATTTTACCTTTATTGTGAAAAATAATCACTTATTTTTCGGTGTACCATTCTACACCTTTCGTTTGTTGCTGCAAGGTCTCTGATTCTCTTGAGGAGCAGTAGTTGAGTAGGACAGCACTCTAATTGTTGTTCGTACCACTCCATATCTGTCTCTAAAGCAGAAAACGCATCAGCTTTTGATGGACCCTTGTTACTTTCGTTGTTGTTGTTGTCCTCGTCTTCATCCGTTTCATCGTTGACAGGGTTGGATTCTTCTTGCTCGGAAGTCACAATCTCGTCATCCTTTAACATTTGAAATCCACAGTCTTCTGCATCGCATGCCATCCAAGTTTCTACATCTTCATCACATTCTTAAAATCCTGGGATCGATTGGACAAAGTCTGTTATCTCCTCCCTGTGGTCTTCATTGAAGTCTTTTTCGCCTTCTAGATCTGGCCACAGCTTATTTCATGCATTTTTCAGGCTCTGTCTTTCAAGCGAGTCCCACACTTCGGTTAACATGTAGCAGGCGTCCTTCATATTGAGCTTTTCAGCAAAAGCAGCAACACTTTCTTCGTTGTTATCTGCCAAAAGTAATCTCCACAAAACTTGTTTCTAATAAATTCTTTTGAGCTTCTCAATGACGCCTTGGTCCATTGGTTGCACCAGCGCAGTGACGCTTGGTGGAAGATACATCACGCTGAAGTCGTCATCAATTGCATTGAGAATTTCGACTGGAGGATGACAGGGAGCATTATTGATAATCAGTAAAACTGCCTGTTTTCCCTTCACGTTTACGAAGTTTCTTGACATTGGGAATGAAGTCTTTAAAGTACCATTCAGAAAAAAAGGGCAGAGTTCATCCATGCACTCTTTTGCGCCTTGTAAGGAGTAGAATACATGAAACATTTTTAAAGCAGCGGGGCTTCTTAGATTTGCCAATCACAAGCAATGGCAAAGTGTGTGTTCCACTAGCGTTCGCACAAACCATGGCTGTAACACAGTGGCGCACACAGGATTTTTTCAAGGGGGTCCGGGGTCGAAAGTTCACCATTCTTGTATCATACTCCTTTTGATTTTGTCGATTTTCGGGAACAAAACACAGTAAAAAACTAATTATTGAATAAATAATTAGCATTAATTAATAAAAATAATCATTAATAATAAATACTTAATTAAATTTTACGTACTATGTACATAGAATTATAATCAATCCGAAATAAATCAAGGGCTTTAGGGAGGTCCGAACCCCCAGGACCCCTCTTGTGTGCGCCACTGCTGTAACATGTTCCTTGCTGACTTTAAAACCTCGTGCTGTTGACTCCTGTTTTGAAGCCAACGACTTACTTGGCAGAGCCTTCCAATTTACTCCAGTCTCGTCTACTTTGTAAACGTCATCTCTGGATCCACAAGCTGCAAAAATGTTTGTTTAAACTTGTGGGCAGAATTCTTATCGCTAGACAATGATTCGCCTTCAATCTGCCGTTCCAGTATCCAGTAGCGCGATTTAAAGTTCTTTAACCAACCAGTGCTAGCTTTGAAATCAGCCGAACCGCCTAATTTCTCGTTGAGTTCCAGAGCTTTTTCGCACTACAGAGGGCCCGATATCGGGTCCCATTTGCTTCTTCTTTGTGCTAACTACAAGTAGAGTGCACGACCAAGAACAACACCATTTGCTTCCCTCGTGGCTTTCCTTTTCTTGGAGCCATCTTCTGACTCAAGTTTCGACGCAAAATTTAAAAAGGTTTCTTGACTTTTTCTTACGTTTGAAATTGTTGACTTTCCAACATTATAAAACTATGCCAGAGACTCTCCACTTTCTCCCTTCGCGAGACGGTTCAATATTTCAAGTTTTGTCTCTATGTTCAAAACGTTGCGCTTCCGTTTTGAATTCGAAGCCATAGCAGCTCAGAGCTCAACAAAAGAAAGAGCATGTACAATCCCCTCATTTGGAAACAAACTGACCTAATATTTTGTACAGATGTTTACCAAATCACGCAACTGAAATTCCCCAAATATCCCTGACATTGGTTTTTCCCGTCACTTTTGACCTCACGCGAAACAAACGTTGAGCATTGCACTGTTCGAAAACGTATTCATATACAGTACATGTAGTTGAGAAAAAAAAACTGTTTCGAGTATTTGATGCTCCGGAAAATAAACGTCAGGATAAACGACGTTCTACTATAATCGATAATTTGAAACAAATGCAAATATTTTTTTTCAATCGTAGGACATTTATTTCCCTTAAAAATCTAATTATATTATTTATTAATTTGATTAGTAACTGTGAACCCCATAATATATTTGTTGATATATGGTACTTTTTTCAATATTATTTTGTATTTATAAGAAAAGTAGGAGCTTTCAATTTCATTGTTTCAAAATATGAAAATACACTATAACAAAAAAAAACGACGCACCAAGAAGGAGTTGCCCGATTGTAATGAAATTTGGTATGCAAAGACATTTGTACTGAACATGCAAATGATTAAAATTTGGTGTCCAATGGATGAAAAGCTGGAGCTACAGCGCATCGGAACTGCGCACTGAGCAGGTGTTTATAAGAAGCTATTCTCAATCTGATGGTTAAAATTTCTGTTGCATTGCAATTTAGGATACCTTTCAACGACTAAAAAAATGCCTCGCCTCAGGATTCAAGCTCATTACGAGCAACTGTCAAAGTTTGAAAGAGGTCGTATTATTGGAATGAAAAATGCTGGTTCAGCAAATCGGAGAATCACTCGTCAAATTGGTCGAAGGATGCGGCCATTAGAAGCTACTGGCAAGAACGGGTGGACAATGGCAGATTTCAGCGTCATGATGGTAGCGGTCGACCTAAGGACACGGCAGATAGGGAAGTCAGATTGATTGTCTGACCAGCTGTCACATCGCCTGATTCATCGTAATCAACCATCAGACGTGCGGCTTGCACACGAGTGTCCATCATAACCATCCACAGACGGCTAATAGAGCGAAATTTACGCTCGTAACGACCGCTGCGTTAAGTGCCAATCACGCCTACACACTGTTGAGTCAGATTATAGTGGTGCTTGGCTCGATCAGGTTGGAATCATGCTGACTGGGGACGTATAGTGTTTAGTGACGCATCCCACTTCCAACTGTATCCTGAAAATCATCGAGGACATACCTGGAGACACCTAGGGTATCGTGCCTATCCTGCTTTCACTATTGCATGCGACACCGGCCCTCAACCAGGTGTTATGGTCTGGCGTGCCATTTCGTTTGATAGCCGTACCCGTTTGGGCGTCATTACAGGCACACTTACAGCACAGCCTTACGTCGACGACATTATTCTGAGAACTGTTTTGATACCGTTCCTTTTGCAGTACCCTGGCCGTATTTTCAGCGAGATAATGCCAGACCACATACGGCACGTGTTGCTATGAACTGTCTTACAGCTTGTCAAGCACTTCCTTGGCCAGCCAGTTAACCAGATCTCTCTCCAATCGAGAACTAAAGCTTTATGGCCTGCAAACCTTTTCTAACTGTTCTTATTGTCTCTCTTGGCGCAGTATGATCTAAATTGGTCCTTGCGCCATTAAAAAAGAAAAAAAAACCAAACCAAACTCTCCAATCGAGCATGTATGGGATATGATAAGAAGGCGATTGCATTTGCCATGGAATGTTGATGACCTGACCCGACAATTGGAGCAAATTTGGCAAGAAATACCGCATTTAGGGTACGTAAGGGTACGTAAGGGTGCTTTATCACTCAATGCCACGTCGTGTGGCAGCTTGCATCCAGACTAAAAGTGGGTGAACTCCTTAATGAGCTCGTTACTTTATTAGCTATGTAACTCTGAAATAAATAATTCAATTTTTCTGAAATTTTAATCATTTTTTATTCCCTACATAATCGTTCTACCCACCAATTTTTATCTCTATCGGACAACTCGTTCTTGGTGCGTCGTTTTTTTTGTTATAGAGTGTATAATTTTTTTTGTTTTATTTTTATTAGTATTTATGATGTATAAAATGCTTAGTAAGATTTTATGGTTTTGATTCAAGATGATCCAATTTTATATAAATATGCTACATTTTTCAATTAACTTAAAATTAAATTCCACCAAAAAACGAATAGCCAAATATGCTAATTGCGAAATTCAAGATTCCTTGGCTTTTAAACATGAAGGCATGTGTATTTCATTGAATCTTTCAAAATAAATCTTCTTAAAATACTGGATTAGTTTCTTTATATTATTTGCATCTCATTGTATCGTTTTGTTGGGAAAATTAACCTTTTTTTATGTAAATTGCAAGCTTTAAGAGATTAAAAGAAATCTTTATGGAGAAACTCATAAATATAAATTGATTCTACGTATAATATTTAGCACGAGAGAAATGAAATAAGAAATCGCTTAAAAATTCAGATCAAGTAGTTAAAAAATGTGATGTTTGGCAGAATAAATGAATAGTCAACACCAGCAAAAGTTTCATTTATATAGAATGCATGAAAGATTTTTTTTTCGGTATTTAACTTTATAATGTGACTTGGAATTTTTATAACTTAAAAATTGCCTTTTTTGATAAATGCTTAGTCTTTTCTGAAATTCTTCTTAGGTTATTTTTTTCTTAAATATTCATGATAATTTTAAAGATGTTTAAAGAAGAATAATTACTTTACATTCACTTTGTTTCTGGAAAAAACTTTTAATTGAAGAAAATTTATAGCCTGTATACATATGTATGAGCTAATGTATACATTTTCTCTTCTGTAATTTTTTTCTTATAAGAAAATTGTTTTAATTTTCATTTTTATCCACTGATTACGAAGATTTTTTTTATCAATAAAGATACATTTTATATATAAATATATGTATAAGTTAGTTCTCATCCTGGTGTTTTATATTTGTATTCATATCGAAGCACAAGGAAAGTACGCTTTGATTTTTTAAGGCTGACTCTAATTAACGTACTTTTCAACTTGAATTTGTTTTATTTATTTTTTCATTTTGCTTTAAATTAATGTATATGCTAGATTTTTTCTTTAAAGTAACTATTTTTCGAAAATATATGTTTAAAAAATTTGTTAAGTGTAATTTATTCATTCAGAATTATATCCTGCCAGCGGACAAATAATCAAAGGATAGCTTGTAGCAATACCTTCTCCTCGAGTTGGTTGAAGTATGGATCTCGCTGATTGCAAAAGTTCCCGGGGAATCAGAACGTAATTGGGGTTAAGAAGTCATTAAATCGTACTAGAAAGGGAAAAAAAAACTATTCACAATAAATCACTTGTGTTAGCGTTAAACCTGATTACTCGATATGTAGACAAGGCAATGAACTTTTAATAAATAATAGATAAACTTGTAATAAATAATAAACTTGTAATAAATAATAAATTCGTAATATAATATAATTTGTAATAAATAATAAACTTGTAATAAATAATAAACTTGTAATAAATAATAAACTTGTAATAAATAATAAATTCGTAATATAATATAATTTGTAATAAATAATAAATTTGTAATAAATAATAAATTTGTTATATAAATAATAAATTTGTTATATAAATAATAAATTTGTAATATAAATAATAAATTCGTAATATAATATAATTTGTAATAAATAATAAACTTGTAATAAATAATAAACTTGTAATAAATAATAAAAAATAATAATAGATACTTATCCTTAATGAGATGCTTCCTCAGAACCTTGTTCACTAGATATTTTCTAATAACTAAACGACTATAATTCCGGTCGATAGTTCAGTAACAAGCGATTGCAATTCAGGCAGAACTAGCTCGGCAATATTATCCACATTTTCTCTATTCTCTATCTCACTATTTATTTATGCTCTATTGAGTTATGATATTCATTTGCGGCGTTGAGTTGTTCTATCTCAAAGTGCCAATTTGGCTGGATGAAAAAAAACAGAGTTAAAGAGAATAAACCAAGCGAATAGGCCATTGTTACAAGTTCACTTTGGAGAACTGTTGTGTAGAGTAAAAATTATAGTACAGAAAAAAATTATGCAGTATATAGATATAACACAAGCACAATATCGCAACGTAAATTTAGTGAAATGATGATACATAGATTGGTCTCTCTTTATATACATATTTACATGATTTTTATTATTATTCCTACATAAGTTTGGCTGTACATCAACTCCACGATAAAAACTAAAAAGTCATATCAAATTTATTCCTTTAAATATTCCAATTAAGCATTTTCAATAGGATATTTCTTCTAAGTTGCAGCGAACTTCATTATAAATATTCCAGCAGCCTTTAGTTAAAATATGCTAATACATATTCCGTACTTGATACTTCTAAAATATCCTGCATTTGAAATGCGAGTTGAAAGCTAAGCAGTAACTGAATTCAACAGCAGTTTAAATGCTTGAAGTAAACCTTACTTTGAACGTTTTACGGTAAAATATATAATTCGGCGAAGAAGTAAAATGTTTCTAAGCTAAAATCTGCGTCTGCATATTGTTTCCTTACGAAGAAACGTAAGGTAGATAAAAGCTGACATATTTAAGCCCTGCATATTAAAAGAAAGAAAATTTAATGTTAATGGGACATGTAATGCCAGTGAATCAACAACCGTATATCTCAAAGCCATTCTTTAAATCTGACTGAAAGGCTGTGAAAGTCTAGTTGCATTGATTTTTATTTCTAGAATCGTATAAGTGCTGAATCTTGTTTTAAATTACTCCTCGGATTATCGGAGCTTGTTAGAGGTGATAATAAACAAGACATGAAACTTTCAATGACAAAAAAAAAAAAAAAAAAAAAAATGGTTGGATCGAATAGTAGATCTTAAATTTATTTTTTGTCGTTGCTCATTCACTTTAAGAGTATAATACATCCATATACTCTCAGAGAATTAAAATAACCTCATGAACGAGTATAGTACTTAAACAGAAATTTAAATTTAAGACTAGAAGTGTCTTAATTTGGTATGAAATGGATAACTTTTACTTTCCGTTATTTAAACTTCAAAATTGAATTTCAGAAAGGATATCAGATGTACATTTAAATTATCAAAGATTGAGGTTTTGGATCATTTTGAGTTTATGAGTTTATTGAGAGTACTGAAAATTGTATCAAAATACTGCCTTTCTATTGAATATCAATCAAAAAGAAGACAATTTACTGATCTAGATATTACATCTAATTTAGTTTTGTATTAAGTTTTATTTTTGTATATATGTACCACACTCACGCACGCATTCTCATTCTATATTCTTATATTAACTTGACTAAATTTAGAAAATAGTACTCAGTTCTCATTTGATTCCCATTCTCATGTAAATTTAATCCACATTTTGAATTCAACCTATCTTATTTCACATATATGCGTGTAAGAATTAGTCAATGTGTTACAAAAATAATCTCGTGTATATATTTGTGATTCAATCAGTTTCTGTGTAGTATTAATGGATTACTGCTCTGAAAGTAAAAAAATAAAAAGTAATTCCAACATAGTAAACGTGTTTTATATACCTTTTAATGACTTGAAAGGAAAAGTATTAAACTCTGCTCTACTCTTAGTCAGGAGTAATCTTAAATGCGAAATCATCACCAGTTTTAAGAACATTTATCGAAAGTCATAACTAATTAAACCAGCGTTTCTCAAATTGTGGAGCTCGTTCCCCTTGGGAGGGGGCGCGGACATATGGAAAAGCAAAAAATAAAATATTATTTTAAGTATTATTATAATTTACTGAAAAGAAGCGAAACAAAGTACATTCTGACATAACAAAAAATAAAAAATACACATATAATTCTCTTATAAATGTTTCAGTACTCTGCCCAATGTATTGTATTATTCAGTTTAACAATACTAAAGAAAAGTTTAAAAATTACCAGTGACCCCATGGGCTTATCATATGTAAAATTATTTACAAAATTTAATACTTAACCTTGATAATTTGTACGGTTTATAATTAAAGTCATATTGCAACTTTTGAGCGTTAAAGTACGTCATTATTGATTTCAATACATTGTTATTGTATGGAGGGGGCGTAATGAAAATTATGATTGAAAATTGGGTCGCAAATATTGAAAGTTTGAGAAGCACTGAATTAAACATTAATTTACGTAAAAATTTAAGTACACCATTTTGAAGGTAGGAAGTACTTATCGCGCGCGGATTCAATAACGACATTAAAACTTGTTCGTTATAAGAAGAAAATATTTTTGAATGTGTAATGAACGTAATAAAAAAAGTAGTTATTCTTTGTTTATTACAATTAAAAAAACGTTGCAAATGAAAAGCAACACTGAAACAGAGAAAAAAAATTATTTTTCCTTCCTCAAAAAATAACTCTGGTTTCCGATTGTTATTCATGACACGCTGGATCATAAGAACAAAAGATTAGAAAGGAATTTAAATTAAAAACCCATGCATCTCTGGATTTCAATACCGAGGATTTTCATTCAAGAGTAAACAAGTAATCGTATTTCAAACGACACCAAGGGTTTTATTTGAAAATTAAATACTCGAACCATTACATCTCTGGTGCTTTTAGAGAGAAAAATATTATCCCCCTAGTGCTAATTTAAATTGCATATTGCAGTCTCGTTAAGTAATTCTCAACGCGGAAACAATCTAAATGTAAATAGAAGTAATTAGACGAGAGAGACTCCGTGCTTTAAATGAGATATTAATGTTTTTTTATGGAGGTAAAGAGGAGAAAAAAGTTACTCGAGGTAAAACTTCTCTTTCGTTTAACTAGAGCTATTATAGAGAAATTTGTAAGATCTTCCTAAGCATACTGAAGAGAGAAAGTCTTTTGAGTAATAAAGAGAGCTTTTATATTGCTAGTGGAATATAATTTCGAAAGAGATTTCGCAAAAGCTTAAAAGCCTGGTGAAAATGAAACTTTTTATTTACGTGATTTTGAATCTGAGGGCAAAATTGGGATTGTGTGCGTAGAGTATATATTGGTTAGAGAAAATGGGTTTTGAATTTTCTCATATAATGTAGCATGGGTTAAGAAACATGCTATTAAAACTTTTAACGATGTCCTTCATAGTATTAAACCGCAGATGGTTAGTTGGGATGCGTTAAAAAAGTTTAAGTGGAAATGTTTCAAAACTCAATTTATCATGAATTGAAAAAGTAAAGAAAAAAGCTGAATTTCAAACTTTTTGGGAAGTATGTTTTTAGTATGTAATCCTGCAGATACGACATAGTTTTGGAAGAATATAGTTTTTACCTAAAAAAAAAGAGTTCTTTCTGTTTTTAAGCAGCTTGAGTCAAGATCCAAAACAGAAAAGCTTTTCTTTTTCTATTTAACATTGAGCTAAGCAAATTGGTTTTCAAAAATTTCAATAGCAAAATTTATAGCTCCTTTATTGTTGCGAAAGGTTAGATTTTTACTGTAATACACCCAAGATTATATATATATAGATATATATATATTATACTTACATTATTTTGAAAGTAGTTACGTTAATAATTCTAAATATTATATTTATCGTTATATAGATGACGGAATCATTTTTGGCAAGCAAGTCAATATCATACCTAATACTAATTTTTATCCACAATATCTTAATTTAATACAAACAAATAGTAACAACAATGAAGCAAATTTTCTTGACATACATATCAAATTATTAGATAATGTAATAGTTTCTAATATTTATGATAAAAGAGAAGATTTTAATTTCAATATAATAAAAATTCTGCATTGGGAGAGTAATCTACATATTTCTATATTCAGTAATATTGTTATTAATTATATACAACGCAATAAATTTCTAGTGTCAAAAAATCAGAAATAATAAATAATTATAAACATTTTACTAAGTATTGCTTAAATCAGAAATACCCAATTCATTTTATTAATAGTTATATGAATAAAGCTATTCAAAATTGTAAGGATTAAAAATTCTTAGTTTAATTATAGTTTAATATTATAAATTTACACATTTCATAGTTATAGTTACCTACATATTCTATTATTAGCTATAATTACTTATTATTATTATTTAATTCATATATACTCTAGTGTCACTAAAGGTATGGTTTTTTGTAACTCTTTTATTAATTTTTGTTTCTGTTCTTTTTATACTTTTGTTAAGTTCTACATTTCAGCCATTCACATGCTTTGAATTTGCATTAGGGTCCAGAACCTGGTAATAACTTATTTATTGCACTCAGATTTAGCACGGGCTCTGCATTTTCAAGTGCAATTTTTAGGTAAGTTACCTCTATTTTGTAATGGATTTAGATATTCCTATCCATTACTTTCAATAGGTTTTTGCTCAGTAATATTTACTTAAAGGGGGAAGGTTGACTAGCCAAAAAACATGTTCAACCCCACTTTTATATAAATTATTTTATATATTAGATCTCCTAAGTCAGCAATGTTTATAATACTGCAGCATCCATTTTATAATTTTTAAACTAGTGTCCTTCATTGTATGTTCTCTTTACTGTCTCTGTGTTATTTTCGAATGTGATTGATGTGAATGTTTATCTCTTGTTTGTAGAGTATTAGACTATATATATATATATATATCAGTTTGAACTTTTTTAATCTTAGATCTTTTTTAAAAGACAACTAAATTTAATTGCTGATGTACTTAGAATATTTGAAAAGAGAAGCAATTTTTTTTTAAATTTTGAAGGAATTTATTGCTAAATGCAAAGGTTTCTTTAAAAATGCATGAACATTTTAAATTTAATTTAATTGTTATTTAGTTAAAAAAATTAACTTCCAAATTGTTCTGCACAATTATGTATATTTAATATTAAATGATATGACGGAAGCCCAAGTCATTGGTATATCCCAGATTTGATTCCTTTTTATTAACGTCATACTTTGAATATCGTTGGGTCACAGATTTGACAAAACAAATGACGATTTTCAAGAGACGGAAAAATGGTTTTTGACTCATTTTGATGTGTTCTAAGACATTGGTTTTCGCTTGAAAGGCCAAGAAATACAACACTGTTGGGAGAAAGGCATAACCCGGACAGTTTCGGGGAGATTAATCTTAAAAATAAGAAACAAAAGCTAAAATGTACTTCCCATAAAATAATACTTACTCAGAATTATATGTTGAATACAGAACTTCCCTTAAAGATCATGAGGAAATTAAAAAATAAACTTAACATTAGAAGCATTATTAAAAGCAGGAATAAATAAACCATCCATTAGTTCTTAATCTACACTTATAACTTTTGTTTTTGAAAGAAGAATGAAGATTCGAACAGGATTGTGTGCTGATTATAGAAAACTCAATGCTGTCACAAAATTGGATGTAGAACCAATCCCACAAATTAATGCTGTTTCACATAAATTAACACAAACAAAATATTTCTCCGCTTTAGATTGCTATTCGTACATTGGATCAGATGATAACCAATCCGAAATACTGGTCTTTACATCAAATTATAGTCTTTTTCAATTTGATCGCTTGCTCTTTGGATATAAAAGCTTGTAAGATATATTCCAAAGAGCTAATTGGCAAATTCTAACTAAATATCAAGTCAAATTTACATTACATTACTTTGATGGTGTCATTGTATTTTCATTTGTCCCTTAAATCTCATAACGTCGTTTGAGTCCCCTAACGTTATGCCATAGTCCATCTTTATGGATGCCAACAAACTAGAATTACAAAGTGTCCCTGGATAAATCCTGCTTCAGTCTTGGAACAAATGAACATCAGATTCGCGTCTGGAGGAGTTAGAACCAGCGATCCCAATCTGTTTATTATAGAGAGAGAGAGAGAGAGAGAGAGGCATACAGCCATAACCTTGGTGTGATCATGTGAAGTGCTGCCTCTAATTCTGCTGCGTATATCTTTAATAGCTGAAGGATATGTTGATGACATCATGTATTCTGTTGCGTTGCTCTTCATGACTCGTAATCCTGGTACCACTTTTTACTAGATAATGGCAATACGTATATTTCTGGAATTTCTCATGTAGTGGATTCTCATACGTGTTCAACTTAGTTATCTATGGAGCCACTTCATAACGTTGTATGGAATGAGAACCTAGTGTAGAAACTATGATACATACAAGTAAGCAGTATATTTAATAACAACTGTATAGAATTGATGAGAGCGGACGGAGGAAGAATATGTCTATATGAAGAATATCTAACACGCCAGAGTAAATATAACGAAAACAATAAATCAAGATGCTTAAATTACGAATAAGTTTAATAGCGAGATTCACTTAGGAAATGTCCTGAGTAAACTTAATTGAAGATAGTTGTACATCTTTCAAACTTAATTGTGTTAGAGTTTCATCCAAAGATAAGTAATATTACATATTTCGTTTAGAGAGAGTGAGAATAAGAGAGAGAGAGAGAGATTCTGATTGGGGTTAACCGGGTTCTACTCGTGTATGAGTATTTTTCATGTTTTGAATATTATATATATATAAGAAATAAATTAAAACTTGTACTATGTCTGTGTGATTACTTTTGATCCTACTTTAACTGTCAGTTTTAATACACCACACTTCATGCTATTGTTACTTTCCTTATGAGCAAAGTGCTCAGATTTTTTTGTCAATGGAACATGTTTGGATTTTAATGCTGCCAGATTCCGCTATCTAGTAATTTCGCAGAAATAAAGCAATAATTGAGGAATGCTTGGTAAGAGGGGAGGGGGATAAACTCTATCTTAATTACTCTTTATATAGTATAAAATATGAGGGAGGGAGGGAATTTGACCAATTATTAATTTTAACTTTGAGCATGCAATTGTTAGTCATTGATAGATCCCGCGATTTTGAATGCATAAGAATTTCATTATCTGCTATATATATGTTTAATTTCACCAAAAATCTCTGTCACTCTCTCCATGCTGTGTGTGTTTCCTATTTTTTTTTAAAAGAAACACTTCTATATTTGTACATTCACTGAAGAGTCCTTACATTATGACTGTGTGTTAAATATGAAGTAAGAATAGCTTTCGTGCCCTAGAAATTGCCAACACCCGGCATGACATTGACTTGAAAACATACTAGAGGTAGTCTGAGATATCTGGTACCCAATAACTTCCCAACTGGTCCTGTAATTCTCACTCATTGCGAGGTAGTAGCTTTGATTTTCCAGGTGCAACTCAAAATTTTGTATTCATGTCGGGGGAATTGAAAGGACAAGGTATGACTTGAAATTCCTCACAATGTTCCTTAAGCCATTCTCTGATGATTCGGCCTTTATGACATTGTACATTATCCTGTTGATAAACGCCATCACCCGCCAGGAACACTTGCTTTGAAGGGGTTCACCTGGTCTGCAGTGATGTTCACACAACGCACAAGCATTAGGGATTGTTCTATGGGAGGTGTTGTAAAGTTTACCACGGAAACATTTCCTACACCATAATGCCATATGACTATCCTGCCAACTAATCACTCACGTGCCGGAGTTACCATTGGAAACTGACATTTTCGCACTCGTTAATCAATGTGATTGTTCAGAACAGTACTTTTTCGGACCATACGATTTTCCCCCATTCTTGTATGTTCCATTGCCGACGTTCCATGAAGGCGTTTTTGGCGATAACATGCCATAAGAGCAAGGTCGTGATTCGAATACTGGCTGCGTTGACCAATACTCATCAGTATACTCTATACTGTTTGTTGAGAAACACCGTGTGGATATCCTTAGTTGTAGCTGTACGGGATATGGGTCATTGCAGCTCATCAATTATGGCGAATAATGCGTAATATTCTCCACTTTCTTATAGAATCATTGCCCCATGCCTGGCATCTTATCCAGTGGCGTAACGGAGAATATTAGCCCCCTCCCCTGTAATGCCAGGTTTTGGACCCCAAGCTGAATCTTACAAAGAACTTTAATAACATAACATCAAGTTTTGGGCTCCCCAGAATCCTGCTTCCCCCTCGATGCGGGAGTTACGAGGGTGTACATTACGCCACTGGTCATAGTCTCTAGCTCGTAGCCTTGTGCTGTAGTTTAAAACTTCATTTCGTGTACGAAAATTTTAAACGAAACTTTAAATTAATATGTTGCAGTAAAAACTCGATAATTTATACTGAACATTTCAAGATATTTAGGTCACAGAATGGTTAAAGGATATTTGAGTTATATATAGACAAACGAATGTATCTGGAAATATGTTCAAAGTTTGGACTTTACTCTTGGACTCTAGACAGTGGTGTAACGGAGAATATTAGGGACTCCTGCAAAGTCAGGGTTTGGACCCCAAGCCGTACTTAGCATCAGTCAGGCTTTGGGTGCCCTCGCAATGCGGGGGTGTACGTTAAGCCACTGATCTTATCGTTTCATCATCTGTACACCACTTTTAAAAAGTACTCACACCGAGGAAAGACGCTGTAAAATCGATGTTCCCAGAGTCAAAACTATTTGACTTTCATCGAAATCTGATGAATCATGTACTTTTACCATTATGTCGCTGAGCACTCTGCGTGTGGAAAGACAGCATGTAGGCACATCATATAATCCAGCATCAGCCGCATGTCTGCTTAAGTTTTGTTTTAGAGCGAGTTTATTACTCTAGGTGAAAAAAAAAGAGAGGTCATAATGTAATGGTCCATCGATTTATGATCTAGGAATTAATTTCTATGACTAAAAGATATATTACCTCTACAAGAAAAGAAATTTTTTTTTGGAGAATACAATATTTTAATATAGACGAAATCCCATCTTTATCTCTATCATCTATTATCTTATTAAAGACATCTTTTCTGATTGACAAAAGATAATCTTAATATCTTGCAAGATATTATACTGTAAAAACGTTAAGTGTTTTCCAATTATATGGGCGTAAAACGCATACTTGTATCTAACCAATGTTGTTTATTATTCAAATATTTCCTTACGTTGCTGAAAAACTGGAAAAAAAAATCACATATTATTTAAATAAGAGAAAAAGTTGAGAGAAATTTAAAAATAATAATTAATTGTATCTTTATATGAAAGTTTTATAGATAGTTTTATTTTGAAAATAATAAATTACACACAGAAATTATGGATAATATATAGCGCATAAGGTAAGTACAATTCCAATAAATTTCACATATTTTCAAAATAGGGACTTTATTGATGTATTTATTTTATTCACTTGAAGTGTTACTCAAAAGGATATTATGTTTTTTAAAACGAGCATTACGATTAAAAGGAGAAGATATAAAATATATCACTTCGAAAAACTAAGTTCACTCAATGGGGAAAAACATATTTTTGATTAAGTAAAAAAAAAAACGACAAAATTTATGCATACGAGATTTGTAAATTTCAAAAATGTTTTAGAAATAAGTTGTTATATATATTAATATATATTTTAAGGGATTAATACTTTCAGCCAAATGCAAATTCTGAAAGGAGTTTTGCGTACTTTAACTGCTTTTGTGTTTGTCGTTGACATTTCTAATGTAAATAGTTTTATTATGTTATTCTTTTCCACCTGAACAAATGAAAAATTCATGAAATAAATATTTTTTTTCTTAAAATGCATTATTTCCAAAAAATTAATTTTCTTATTTCCTTTTTTTTCTTTTTTGAGATTGAAAAAGAAGTTAGATTAAGTTACCTGTTTTATATTAGTTGCGTTATATATTTTTAAACAAATTTAGATAAAAACTATGCATGAGCTGAAAGATTTTTATTGCCCTGAAAGATTATTACATAAGTAATACTTCTGGTAATTACATTTACAGTTTATTAAATTAATAATTAAAATGTAATTTAATTTACCGAATTTTAAAATCTAGAATTTATTATGTCTTACTATAGTTTCCTTTCCCTCACAAAGAGCTAAAGTAATGTAATGAATCGGAATTATATTTATATTTTTAGTTCTAATTTCAGGATCAATTTCTAAATCTCCAGTTTTAAATCGTGGCTGAGAAAAGCCATTCATTATCTATTATAACATTTTTTATTCTTGCTTTTTAATAGTATTTATGATTTCCTAAACAGTATTTATGATTATTTAAATAGTATTAATGATTGCGTCATATTAGAAAGAAAAAATATAGAATTGATAGCTTCAGATAAAAGGCTTAGTTTTTTCATGATTGGTCAAAATTTCTTGCAAAATCGTTTGGAAAGCAGAGTGATTAGTATTTAACTAATCATTAAAAATTCCGATTATTTAAAACAGCTGGTATAAGAAACATCATGCAAAGTAAAACTTTCAAACTATAATTAAATTTCTTAGAAATACATTATATGCTGAATGATAAATGTATTCACAAAATCAATAACAATAATAAAAACTTTTGTAAAAATAACTTAATCAATATACAAAACTGAGAATTATAAGGACATAAACATTAATTTTATTCCATCTATACGCGGATGTTTATAGGTTTTTACTATTTCGGAAATGAGTTTTTCAATGTGTGTGGTTTATATAATGAAATTTAATCTGACACAATATATATAGTAGTTTTTCACACCTTTTGGAAGAAATTTATTTTGAAATAAATAAATCATTTGTAAGTTCAGTTTACGAAGTAAGAAATAAAATTATATTTTTCTCTTGAGATTAATAGGAAGATATTTAATAAATTGTTAAAGGGAATAAGAAATAAATTACTGCTCTATGTAGGGTGATCTTATATTTTACAAACTTACGCTAATTTCCTATTTATCAATAAAATAAAATAATTACAGTATTTATTCAAAACAATCCACTTACAACCACATCAAACCTTCTATTACAATTTATAAATTGTGTAATGGTAGTTATAGAGGCATATGATAATTTATTACATTAATTTAATTATTTAATTTCTTTTGTTTATGCTCAGAATTTTATCCTTGAGGATGAAGATGATTTTTATTGATGTACCTTCGTGAGTTTTCTTTTATCTCAAAGGAATCAAGATGGAAATAAAAATTTCAAACATACAATTAATTTATTATCTTAGAAAATTTTCTTTTCTAAGTGAAAAATAAAGAAGCATATAACATTTTAAATATGTTTTGATATGCTATTAAAACTTATGCAATGAATATAATATGAAACTCTACGATAATTTTTTAAATTGAAAATCGTGTTTTTTTTCAGTATTTTAATAGATTGTTAACATTTAGTCTCTCATCTTGTACATTCTCTGTAAAACTGTTTTTGCTGCAATCAAACTTCAATGGCCGTAAAACACAAACAATATTGCTATCAAGTATTCTTTCAGCATACACAAAATACATAAAAAATTACTAAGAAAAATCTTCACACAAAGATAAACAGAAAATATCCATAGAGTTATATATAAAGAGTGTTTTTTTTCCAGGTATAGAAGTTTAAGTTGGCATTACTTTCCAAGATGGCGACCGACTTAACAGCTGTCAAGTGATTTATTCTCAGTTTGGTTTGACAATTCATCAAAACGATCATGAAGCAAGGCGTAGATTCGTCGAATGGGCCCAAAACGAGATTGCCGTTGTTCCCGATTTTCATAAGCGAATTTTGTTTAGTGATGAAGCGCACTTCTGGTTGAATGGATACGTCAACAAACAAAACTGCCGCATTTGGAGTGAAGCTAATCCACAAGTGTATGTCGAAACACCGTTACATCCAGAAAAACTGGCTGTTTGGTGCTTTTTATGGGCTGGTGAAATCCTTCTTCAAAAACGATGAAGGCCACAACGTTACAGTCAATGGTGATCGGTATAGAGCCATGATTACTAACTTTTTCATTCCTGAATTGAACAATCATGATGTCGAGGAGCTGTGGTTCCAACAAGACGGCGCAACATGTCACACAGCTCGTGCCACAATCGATTTATTGAAAGGCACGTTTGGTGACCGCCTAATTTCACGTTTTGGACCTGTGAATTGGCCTCCAAGATCTTGTGATTTAACACCGCTAGACTATTTTCTGTGGGGCTATGTAAAGTCATTGGTCTATGCGGATAAGCCACAAACGCTTGACCATTTGGAAGACAACATTCGCCGCGTTATTGCCTATATACGGCCACAAAAGTTGGAAAAAGTCATCGAAAATTGGACGTCCAGATTGGACTACCTCCGAGCCAGCCGTTGCAGTCCTATGCCAGAAATCATATTTAAAATGTAATGCCACAAGATTATCTTTCGAATTTAAAATATTCATGCCAATCGAATAATACATCGTTGTTTTATTGCAATTTAAAGTTCTATACCTCTAAAAAAACACCCTTTATATAAGAAATGTATTTATTAATTACCCCTTAATTAAATTTCCTTAAATAATTTGTCTTGATTTTTGATAACAGGTTTCAATATTATAGCTTAATTTTATTTGATACTCCAAAGGTTTTTCAATAGCAGCAGATGTTATTTGATTACATCCTAACCCAAGGAATATGACATAATATCATTAAAGTCAGATTCAGATTTGACGTAACCAAGCGGTTTGTCCGTACAGCATACTGGCTACCGAGAAAGTTTGCCGCAACTAGCTGGCGTGTACGTTGTACTGGAACTGATATTTTCTTTCATTCTTTGATTTGCCATTATTTTTAATTTTTATGGTGTATTATTTAGTGCTAGTATTTTGTAAAGGTGATGCAGTTTGTCTCTGATACTGAAATGCTTTTCATCCGGCCTTTTTTTTGGGGGGGAGGGGGAGAAGGTTGGAATTACTATAGTGTTTAATTATAAACAATAAAAATGTGCCTTTCTGAAGCATTTGGTGTAAAAAATGACTGCTTAAGGGGTTAAATAAACGCCATTTTGAGGATGCTTTTGACAAATCTTCTAAATCTGAGGCTCAATTTGTGAAGATCCCCTTGGATCTCACTTTGAGAACGAGAATAATTTGGAGTCAGATAAGAGCCAGTAGCCATTTTTATAAATAACTTTATTTGGTTATCTTTCCCAAATAGAATCAAAGACTTTTAATAACAAATAAATCAAAAAAGTAGTTATATGAGGTTTAAAAGAGACTTGCCTTTAAATTAACTTGAATATCTAATGATTCAATTAATTAACAATTAGAATATCGATCACGCAGAGATTACCGCAATAAGAGATCCCAGAATTATATTCAGTAATATTCCTATTGAACATTTAATTTTAATCTCACTCCTAATATAAAGCTTTAATGAGACTTTAATTTTAAATCAATATTTACCACACTGCAGCTCAGCTCAGCTTTTTCTGAGATTTTATCCTCCTAGAAATCTCCAATAATAAATCTCTAACTTCACTATTATACCTTCCTGCTTCAATCTCTCTCTCCTACTGCTTTTTACTTTACTATTCCGTTTGACTTAAATACTTTATCTAATCTGCATATAACAAGGAATCCTGTTCTCTTTTTGGAGCTGATTGGAAATAGGTAGGGGAATTAAATTTCCCTAAAAAAGACGACTCAGAAGGTTAGTAATAAAGTTCCGTATAGGTTTGTCACAAATTGAGGGATAAGGGCGATACTTTTGAGCTGATATTTCCTTCTTTTTTGTTCACCGTCCACGTGATTCTCAGTTGAGCTAACAAGCAACCGCACTCATTATAACCAACGAAGATCTGAGGTGGAATCAGCACTAGGACCGAATACTCGATTTCAACATCACTAATCATGAAGCTCCTTGCTTTAATTGCTGGACTGCCAGTGTTCAGATAATATAGGGCAGAGATGGCGAATCAATGGGACGCGACACATTATTTTGGGCATGCCACTGATCATAACGGTTTGCCTTTTAGCTCAAAATAACAAAGCTCACTATGAAGTATTACGAACAAACGCGAGCACACTCATTTGTTAGTGACTTGCCTTAGTTACGTCATGGACTACAGTTTCTAATGATGCAAAGTTTGTTTACGCATAGTTTAGTCAATTTCGTTGGGACAACTGTATTTTAAAGTTTATTTGTATTGTATTTACGATTTTTAACTGTTATTTTTTTTAACATGGCTAGTTCAGCAAAAACAAAAACTGCAAGATAGTAAGTTTAACAGAGAATTTAAAACTTGTTGGACCGAGAGAAATATGGCACGATTAGTAAAGTCGATAAAGTGGAACAGCAGTATGGAACGTTCTGGAACAGTAGTATGTCGAACATCGTCTGTAAAACGGCACTTGGGAACAAATCATAAATCATTTTGTTAAAAAAGTGAGACAGAGCAAAAAGAATTAATTGAAAATGCAATAAAACACAAAAATAAACAGTCGACGTCTATGATTAAGTATGTTAACAAAAAATAGTCACACGAGCGTGGCAAGTTACCGGGCTACAGATATCATTGCTCGGCATAGTAAATCTTTTCAATAAGGAGAGTTTTTGAAGAAAGTCTGGTTAGCAGGAACGTACTCACCTTTTGAGGATTTTAATAATAAAGATAAGATAATTCAGCGCATCAAAGATATTCCTCTATCGAGAAACACGACAAAAGAAAGAATCTTAAAACCGGTTGGAAATATAACAGATCAACAAAAAATGACATTAACTTCAATCCTTTTATATCACTATGTCTTAACGAAAGTACTGGCATCACAAAATTTGCATGTTTAGCTGTTTTTGCTCGATACTGAATAGAAAATTTCATTAAGAAAGAGAATCAATTACAATAAGATCGTTACTAACAACTACAAAGGGCACGGATATTTGTACAGCTGTTCAAAATTCACTTGCTGAGAAAGGAACTTTGAAAAAATTGATTCCAGTAACAGCTGTGGTGGTGCTCCAAACAGGGTGGTCAAAAAAAGTTTTATTACACTCATGTCCATAAATTAGGAATAATTCAGAATCACACAGAAATTGAACTCTAAAATAAAATTTCACCTGTAGAATTATCACATACATCTTGAAGAAAAATATGCAAATTACAGGAAACCACTAGATGGCACTCATAGTACATCACAATGACGAGAGTGTAAGAGAGGGGTACATAAGGAATGGTGGCAAAGAAGTAAAATTTTTCACAAGTGCTTTAAAAGCCTTTCAGTGTAATAACCGCATAGTTATGGCACAAAGGAAGCATTTGGATGATTTTTTACTTGGTAGAATTATTGGACGACTGGAATGTGGACTTACCCAGATGAAGTATCCGAGGAACTTGGAATCGCCTAGACTGTCCTCTCCAGGCTTTGGAAACGATTCCAAGATGATGGTAATAGGAGTAGATGTTAAAGCACAGGTCATCCCCGAGTTACAACGCCGAATGAGGACCGGTATATTTGGCAGTTACTTCCAAAAGAAACAGACGGAGCACAGCATCAGATCTGTCTCGTCAGCTCTCTTCAGATACCGTTAAGACAGTTTCAAGGCAGACCGTGTACAGACGCTTAGGGCACATTGGTCTATATCCTCGTTGGCCTGTCAGATGTGTTCCACTTACCGCAACTTACTGTCGCCTGCGATTAACCTGGAGTAGAGAGCATGCATTGTGGACACCACAACAGTGGTCTTGTGTGATGGTTTCTTACGAGTCCAGGTTTAGTTTGCAATTTGATTCTCGCCGGAAATTAATATGGAGAGCGCCAGGTACCCGTTACCACCACGAGAACATTATTGAACGACACCGTTACGATGGTGCAGAATAGCTCGTATGGGGAGAAATTATTCTTGGTTCCAGAACTGACCTGCATGTTCAGAGTGTAACGACGACAGGCCACATCTATTGGGATGTCATTCTGGAACAACATGTGCCTTTGTTTCGGGGGAGCCATGGGTGCTGAATTTCTGTTTATAGATGACAACGCCCGTACTCACCGTGCAAACATTGTAGACGAATGCCTTCAATCGGAGGAAATCACCCGTATGGATTGGCCAGCATACTCACCATACTTGAATCCAACAGAGCATGTGTGGGATATGCTTGGCCGACGAATTGCAGCCCGTCAACCCCCTCCCACCTGTATACCGGAACTTCGGAGGGCATTGCTTGATGAGTGGTGTAATATTCCCCAAGATCAGATTGATAATTTGATACTCTGCATGCCTAGGCGTTATAAGGCCTGTATTGCATCGTCTGGGAGACATACTCCATATTAACCATCGTATTAACCATGTTATACTGTTTTTGTAAATAGGTTCTTTTTTGAAATTTGCTCCAAGGAGTAAAAATCTTAATTTTTATTAATTATATCAAACGTATAGCATCGTTTTTGCTCTTTACCTTTTGTTTAATAAATAGACTTTACAAATAAGTCAAATTTGTTTTGCTTCTTTCTCTTTCTTTGCTTAACTTCATTATCCTTAATTTATGGATATGAGTGTAGTTTGTTTTAAACAGACGTAGGACATTCGATTCTTGAATGCCACTGCTGCATTACGCACCAACAAGCCTTGTGTGCTAAGAGTGGTTTAACATCTTTTGATAATGTAACGGCGTTAACCAAAAAAGTAGTCAACCTCATATCGAAACAGGTTTTAAATAAATGAAATTTGCTGTTTTTTGTTGGATGAAGTCATCTAGGTGTATAATGACTTACTAATGTATAATAATGTTCGCTGGTTGAGCCGCGAGAACATGCTTCAAAGAATTGTTGACTGTTGGAAGAAATCAGACTGTTCCTGCAAAATGAGGTGAAAATTGAACAATACCCACAGTTGTGTTGGATGTTATGTGGCTTTCTAAATTGATGTTTTTACAGACATATGCCAACACTTCAAAGAAATGAGCTAAAACTTTAAGGCTTAAATAAAACAATTATTGTCCTGATGGATCTCATTCGTGCTTTTGACGCTAAACTGCATGCTTTCCAGAAACGATATTGTTACAAGAAACTACAAGTATTTCCCAAACTAGTAAAAATACCAGAGATTTAGATGTACAGGAGAAACCAGACGAAGAAAAAATTATTGAAGAACTTATTTCCTAACTGATTCTTCAATCAAGGAACTTTCAGCGAGATTTTCTCAGTTCAAAGTATTATCGGAAATGTTTAAGTTTATTATTTACCCTGATGGACTTCATTTGATAAACTAAATTTCTCCCAATTGGGTTAGTTGGAAATTGAAGAATTTGACATAAAAATGACTGATTTCCAGTCTAGTTCAACATGGATTCAAAACTTTGTTAAACAACGGAAAAGTTGGAACTTATTGAAACAGAAAGATTTAACAAGCAATGTAAATAAAAATGCCAGTAACGAAATTTTGCAAACATAGAATTCCTACTATTCCAGATGCATTTAACTGTTTGGAGAAGCTGGATCATGCTATGTTAACCATATTTTCATCTACCTGCGCCTGCAAGTCACTATTATAAGATATAAATAACATTAAAGACTCGTTTAGAAACCGTTCGGCAGATGATTTCAATTTAGCCCAAATTCTGCTAAAAGTAACATATTACAATCTTAATATAAGTTATTTTTCATCTAACCTGCAGCGATAGAAGTCACACTAACGTTACTTTAATTTGAATTATACATATAACTGAAACATTTACTACTATACAGTGCACAATGTATTTTTTCGTAGTAAATAAAGAGTTCTGAGTTATTTGTATTTAGTTTTATTATTTTTCCAACAAAATCAGAAGTTAAAATTGTTTGACGACATGTTCATACCTTATTAAACATTTCTTTAGAAAAAAAAGACCCATTATTCCATAAAAGCTTACTACCTCTGATACAGGGTATCTGAAAATTATGGATATTTTTTCAAAAATGGATTAAAAATAAACAAGCAAAGATATTCGCCTGCAGTCTTTTATATTCCATAAATAATAAAATTAAAACTTTTGTTAAAGGAAATGTAAACTATATGGCTACGTCCACTTCCTGCAACAATCTCATTTCAAAATGCTTTCACTGCATGAACAAGCGCATGTTGTAGAATGGTTTATCGAATTTAAATCTGCAACGCAGATGCAACGTAAATTTCGGACTTCCTCTATAATCGAAAGCCACCTTAAAGATCCACAGTTTATAAATAATATGAAATTTTTTTGGACGACTGATAGCGTATTGTCAAAACTAAAATCTGGTCACCCTAGCAGCAACTGCGATGACACTATACAAATTGAAGTCCTGGTAAATCAATTCGTCAAGCGGGGCAGCAATTCCAAATACCGAAATAAACTGTGCATGATTTATGTAGTGCGTTAAAGGATACGGCTTCATGTGTTATAAACTTCAATTGTTGCATGAGTTCAAAAAAGTCGAATTAAAGTTAGCCATTCAGAGTATTGATCCTGTAATGCTTCTGGTAAGGTAGAAATCTGGTATGGACTCGATGTGTTGATCGTGACTAATGGGGCGCTCATTGAAATAGTACAATTAAACATTAAAAAATAAAATTGTATTTTCTTTATGGAATATAAACACGTAAGTGAACAACTTTAATAATTTGTAGTTAAAGTTTGAAAGTGAAATCATACTTCTTGGGTAGCTGGTGTACGGAGAATCCTAAAATTAGCTCCCAAACTCTGCACAGCTAGATTACTCGGTGAGAGTGTATAAAAAGTGCCAGAAGAAAATGAACCTGTACGATTCATAGTTTAATAAAAAATGCGAAAAACGAAATACGACTTCACAGCCGGTTCAAGGAAAAAACACCATATTGGACACATCAACAACAGTATTTACGAGTATTTAAAAAGATAAATGTTCAAAGCATCCACTGTGCATATCGAGGCAGACTTAAACATGCCGTGAAGCGGATGAGTGCACACGTCGCAGCAGCGCAATGTGATGAGTAACTAAGTCCATTTGTGTAGTTACTTCGTCTCAACACACTAATTCCATGAGATTGCTCCATATGTATAAAATCCAACAGTGTGAGATCTGGTGATCATGGTGGCCATAGAATCGGATCCACATGTCCAATCCAGCTGCTGGAGTATTTTATATTGAACTAATCACGTACAACAGCACAGAAATGCGTCAGAGCCTCCATCAATAGCCATCATGCATCATCATTCATTCATCATCCTTTACCGTATTTTTTTGTAAGCTATGGATCTTACAGGTACAGTTATTTGGGCATTATGTACTCCCAACGAGGAATCTGGCTTCACAGAGTCTGGGCGTTATTTATGGGAACCCTATATATACACTCTGTACAAAAAAAAATGGTGCGTGGAACGTCACGCGATAGAAGTGAAACTTCTTTGGCGACGTTGGAACATTTATTATTTACCCTAATATCCCAAATTGACCGAGCACATATCTCTATCTCCTAATTTGCGTGAAAGGTATTCGTCGTGAAATGAGTCTTTCTGATACCAAATCCAAAGTAGAAAGATATCCTGGAATTTCTGGGTATACAATACCATTATATTTTGATAAATTTCGTATACTTTTCCTATTTAAACTTTGTTGGCAATTGTAGCATGCTTTAATGTGTCTTCTAAATTAATTCCCGGTAAAATATTTTGTAAAACATTTTTTGTGCCCAGCAACAGACGTTCTCAAATCATCTATAAACCATAATTTATCATAAATTGAACGCCCGTATCAATTGAAGGATTATCAACGAATCGCTTTTGAAAATGTTTGAGAGCATTTTTATGGGAATCATAGTCTTTGTAACGTAAGATAGAATTTATTATTGATTTACATGCATCAGTTCCAACATGCAGTAGACTTGTTGAGGGCTCTGTAGTTAATGGCACAGGTAAGTCCGTATTAATCTATAGACAGTCATTAGAAGAGTCTCAATAGCATTCTCATCCCTTAAACTGAGCATTAAGAGAGTATTTTGCAGTGTTTTTTTTCCGCGTGCTCAATATTCTCTCATGTACTCTGATGGAGATTCGGCAGGAGCACTTAATCAATTTGCAATATTTCCTGGGTTTTTTTTGTGCTTTTTTCCTTGACACTTTTTCGACTACTAGTTTTTCTTTTTCCTTTCTTTCACGAAGCACTTTTCTTCGTTGTGCATTTTATTTAGGCATTCTGACTAGAATTAATATAATAATTCAACGCAAATTAAAGTCAAAAAAGCTATTTAGCCACCGAAAACATCGCCATGTAACAAACAATCTAAGAAAATATTTCAAAAAAGCACGCTTTTGCTGCGAGAGCTATTTTGTCTACACCGTAAAGTCACTGCTTCTCATACAACCATTGATAAATGTTCCCGGTCTGGGGGGGAAGGACCCCCAATAGGAAGGTGGGCAAGTTGACCAATCGGAGGTGAGCAGTCATCCAACTTTAAAACGGATACGACGCAAGTCACGTGGTGTCCCCGCTCCCCTTTTCCTCCCAACTCGCTTTCCTGTCACCATGGTGACGATTCGGGGGATGGAGGGGGGGAGACTACTTCTGTTCGCGTTTTCACTGTTACGCAAAACTGGGCAAATTTCTCATTCACTCTCGAGCGCTAAGAAGTTTCACTTCAAAGATACGTATACCCAAAAGAAAGCGAGCTACTATTACGAAACTTAACATGTATGTAGTGTATTAGGAGATAAGCAAATGATTACAAATTCAGAATAATGGATTGTTTTATTAAAAAGATATGGCATGTGAAAAAAGATTATAAATCAGTAGGCACGAAATCCATCTTTGACAACTATACAAGTCGATACACTGCTGGCATCGAATCAGTGATATCATCTATGCCCTTCTGCAGAGGATCTTGCAATAATTTTTGAAAATGGGCAGTTTATTCACTAGTAATCCGGAACGGCCGCAGTAGCCTTCCAAGCCTGTCCCAGATGTGCTCTATTTGCGAGATGTCTGATGACCTGGCAGGACAAGGGTACGTTATATCCTTAAAGACATCATTGGGAGAATCGCGCAGTATGTGGATGAGCGTTGTCTTGCTTATTAATAATGGAAACTGGGTGAATTGATAGCAAAGGCAGTACAACTGGATTTAAAAATCTCACCCAAGTAACTGCGTGACATCAAAGTGAGTTGAAGGACGACTAATGGTGAACGTGTACCCAGACAAATGGTTCCTCACACTGTTACAGCTTGAGTAATCGCCGTATAGCTCTCGACAATAACTGCCGAATCATACCGGTAACCTGTCAGCCTACACATTCGTATGCGCTAGTCTTCGATATTGAGACTGAATCGGGATTCATCGCTGAAGATTCCACATCTCTAGTCGGTCCCACTCCAGCTTGCCCGAGTTCAGCAAAAATCCAATCGACACTGCCTATGATAAGGTCAGTGACAGGAGTCTTAATGATCGTTGGCTCCTTATACCTGCGTTGGCCAGTCGTCTCCGAATAGTTTCCCTTTATACCACCGGATGTCTGGAAGGTGGTAAATGGTGTCCAACCGATTCTAGCGATGTTTTTGGTGAGGACGAGACAGCTCTTATGATTGCGCGATCATCGCACGCATTCATATTCCTGGGATGCCTTGACCTTCCACGACGGTAGACTATTCCTTCCGTGATCTATTGTTGCAAATACCGAGCAACTACCACATCGCTCCAGCTGAGGGGGCTTCAGATATGCTTGTTCGAACAACCTGCTTCTTCCGCAAAGGCCGACAATCGTTCGTACTCTCACCGGTTACATCTCCGAGACATCTGTAGTCACAATACTGCCCGTCCAAGTCGATAGATTTGTTTGAATAACCCTATGGCACGAGCAATCATGCTTTTACTCTCTCTCTCATCTCCGCATCTTAAATGCTCATAGAACGCTTTCCCTTGTCTCATTAACGGCAAATTTTTTTTAACCATTTGCTTATCTCTTACCAGTCTACATTACTGCAAAGTTTTTTGATAGTAGCTTGATTTCTTCTGGGTGCATATATTTTTTGTGTGATAGAGTGTATATGTTACTGGCAAAGTATGAAATCCGGCATTCTATAGAATGACTATGCATTATATAGCCTAGCCGGCAATGTATGAAATGATTCTTATTTCACACATTGCCTAGGCATTCTATATAATGCCGAATCAGAAACCGGCAAAGTATGAAATATATCTCCGCTTCCTTTCGAATATTGCGTGGCAAGACACAAGACATTTAACGCGTGCCTTAGGCTCAGAATTTGTCAGATGCACTTTGCGGTTTGTTTGGGGTGTTAGAATACTCAATTTACTTAAACTATTTCATTTAAAAATTGGCTTTTCCCAATAATTCATGAAAATGGGGAGCAAGCTGTGGTGTTGGAGGAGTTGTGGTCTATAGCAGGGGTTGGCAACTTATGGCACACGATACAAATCTAAGTGATCTCTTTGCACTACTCAACAAATTTGTAAATTTTTGAATTGTTTCAAATATGCCCTACTGTGTGGTACGCTGAATCCTATAGGTAGATTGGTTTTACACGCCACGGCTAAAAAAGGGTGCCGACCCCTGGTCAATAGACATGAAATAACTATTCGACGAAGAGTTGTCCAAAATTCGAGTTAATGCTGCAAAAAAGGTTTTTCTTAACTGAAATTACTTACTTGAAGTTAACAACTGATGTATACAAAATGACTAATAAGAAGGAACCCAGGAACTGTTTGCTATAAAGCTATGATGTGATGCTTGTGGATATTAAAAGTAAACTCACATTTAACCTATTAAAGAAAAATATATAAAATATATATTAACTATATATATTAAATATATATATTAAACCCCCGGTCAGTGGATCAAATGGTATCGGGTAACTCAAGGAGCATTAAATTATTTTCATTATATCTAATGGGGTGCATTTCTCTTTCATTTTTGCGACTTTCCATAAAAATCACTTTACATTTCATGTAAAACCATTTTATATTCATTTTTTGGTGAAACTGAATTTTATTCTGAAGGCATGTTTAAATAGAAAATTATTGAATCAAAACAATTTAAAATATAAATAATCAACATCTCACCCTCAGCGGGCTGCGGTAAAATTATCAAACGTTGATTGGTCCGGAAGATAATAAATATTATAGTTTAAAAACTAAAAAACACGCTTTTATGTTTAATCGAACTAAAAAGTGAAGAAATAATTCTTAATATAAATAAAATGATCAACGAGAAAATTCATGTCATTGTGGTAAAAGCGTGGGGTAATCTATATCAATTGTTATAATTTCTTACTAGTTCTATTCCGAAATGCTGAGTTAGTGTAAAAATGTAGTACAAAGCACACACCCCACACACTCTTTTACCACAATGACATTAATTTTCTCGTGAATCATTTTATTCTTATACTAAGAATTATTTTTTCACTTTTTAGTTCGATTTAAAATAAAAGCATGCTTTTTAGTTTTTTTTAAACTTCAATTTATTTTTCATTTTTTAGTTCGATCTGCAATAAAAGCATGCATTTTTAGTTTTTTAAACTATCATTTATTCATTGATGAATTAATCTTAAATGTGTCATTTTTTTGGAATCTAGAATACCCATTGGCATCCTATTAGTGTGCTGATACGGCCTGGTTTGCAAAATGTAGGATCAGCCGGCTGAAGGGAATCTGGAAGAGCTAAGTTTAAAATATTTCATGCAGAAGAAGGTGCAAAGTCAATGATATTTTTCACTAAAAAGGGCTCAATATTCTCTCTGAAACTTGCATCAGCGTTAGACATAAAAGTACACGTTTTGAATCGAAGATTTTGTGATACATTATTTTTAATCCTTTGACCTCCTTGAATCAATTCTCAGCTGTTTTGGTAAAATGAAGCAATGAATGATCTTTCATTCCACACATCCGAAAAGATAATTTAGAAAAACGCACTTTTTATGTCTGAGTTTAGTGGTTCGAACAGTACTTCTCTCAAACTTTCCATATTTGCTACCCAATTTTCAGTCATAGTTTTCATCGCGCTCCCCCTAATACAACAACAATGTATTGAATGCAGCTATAATGTACTTCGACGCTAAAGTTACAATAGGACTTGAATATTATAAACTGCACATATTACCAATATATGTATTGATATGTATTTTATTTTGTATATGACAAGCCCATGCAAGTCACTAGTAAGTAATAAACTTGCTTTTAATTTAGTATTGATAAATCAATTATTGAATACTTTTTGCCGCACTGAAACATTTATAAGTAACTGATATCTCTGTGAATATGTATTTTATTTTTTATCATGTCAGAATGTATTTTGTTTTGCTTCCTTTCGGTAAATTAATAATTATTTTAAATCTTTGATTTTTGACTTTTCAAAATGCTTGCGCCTCTCACGTAGGGTTATCATGCCCACTAAAGGGGGTGCGATCCACAGTTTGAGAAAAGCTGGGTTAAAACATAATTTTTTCCCATGCCCGAGTCTTTTTTTTTTTCATTTTTTGATTTCCATTTTCAGAAAAACTAGACAATTGTTTATATTATAGTAAGAAATTGCTGACGAAAAGGTTTTCGCTTTGATACGGTTGTAACTTAATATTTTAGTCGCCAAATCTTGAAATGGTCTATGGAATTAGTTGCTAAATCTGGAAATCGTTATTCCTGATAATCCTGATTAGGACAATGGAACAAAATTATGAGATTATTGTATTGTCATCGGTCCTTGACAAGTGTGCAAAATTTCGAATTAATCTGACCTTTTAAAGCGGGTAAAAATCGAGTTTAAAGATTCCGTTACATACAAGTGAAACTTATAAAAGCGTGTTAAAAAAATTGAGAAGCACTACTATACAGTATTACGTCACGGATTCTGAGGACGTGATAGAATTCTGAAAAAACTTTCAACCAAATACAAAAATGTTACACGTTATGATATTGATCTATACATCCACCTTTGTGAACCTTGCCAGAAAAACAAAAATTATTTAAAAAAGGTATTGCTATAAAACATGTGATTTTTTCTGAATGCCAATACAGTTCGAACCTAGTAACGCTGATGACCCGCCGTGTAGGGGAGCGATGCACATTAAATCTGTTGAGAGCTCAAATGTCCTCCCATTGGTGTGGTAGTTCTGAGACAGTACTTCTGAGTGACAGCTCAGGTGTCGTCCTCGTCACTTGACCATGATTGAAAATTACGAGGTCTGTCACCAAAAGCCCTCGAGTAGCTGAACAGTACGATGTTAATGTTCACTCACTTACTCGATTGTAATGAGTGGGAAAGTTTCTATCGACTCGGAACTTCTGAAGGAATTTTAAAATAAGAATAGGCGAAGTCAGAGTTTACTTTGTGCCTTAAGAACTTGTTTTGAATTAAAGATATTCCAGACCACGAAATTCCCCTCCTGTCAGTAGCAATTGCCCAGTCTAATGGAAGTGGCCAAGGATTCGTCAAATGTATGTGTAAAACAAAGTACCAACATAAGAGTTGTCTTTGCCTGAAAAATGTAATGAAATGTATTTCAAAATGTCATTCAAACCTACCATGTTACAACAAGTAGGATAATTTTAATTTCGTATTTTTTATATGAACGTTTTATTTTCCTTAATAAGAAAGACAAATTTTGTTTGGTACAACTTTCATTTTCCTTTACGAATTTTGAATAATTTTTTTCTAATGACACTCTCATTATTTTGTCAGAATAACATTTGTAAATTTAGGAATGTACGTCATTGACATAATAGCCTTATAATGACCTTATTTCATACTTTTTCTAAATAACTTTCGGCATTCTATAGAATGCCTAGGCAAAGTAAAATTTCATACTTCATACTTTGTCTAAAAACGTCGGGCATTTTATGCAATGCCGGTAACATATATAATTTTAGATTTTATACCTCGTCTCTTTTTTCCTGTTAGTCATAGAAGTGACAAAATATAGGGTTAGCTACTTGATTACAAGTGTGGACAATTGCTTTTATAAGGTAGTTTTTATTATTCCTATACCTCAAAAATTTACTCATGTTATTGTTAACTATCATGATCATTTCTTGCTTTGCTTATACAAACAAAATATCTTAGTAAATTTTCGAAAAAATAGTGAAAAATGAAGTATATGAAGTAAAATTATTGATTGAAAGTTGCAGTTGTATGAGATGTAAGCTTTAATTATAATTTTTAAACAAATAATTTGTTATTTCTCTCTCTTCTCATGCTAAACTTGATACCGTAAATTATTCTGAAGTTTTAAAGAATGGTTTTGAATAGTGATAATATCTTATTTTTTACACGTTTTTATAAGTTTCACTTGTATGTAATGGAATCTTAGAACTTGACTTTTACCCGCTTTAAAAGGTCAGATTAATTCGAAATTTTGCACACTTGTCAAGAATCCATGACAATACAATAATTTCATAATTTTGTTTCATTGTCCTGATCAGGATTTTAATAATTAAGGATTTTACGGATTTACGAGATTTGACGACTAATTCATTATATCGTTTCCAGATTTGGCGACTAATTGCATAAACCATTTTCAGATTTGGCGACTAATTGCATAAACCATTTTCAGATTTGGCGACTAATTCCATATGCCATTTCTAGATTTGGCGACTAATTCCAGATTTAGCAACTAAAAGATTAAGGTGCAATCCTAAAACCGAAAAATAGGTTTCTGGTTAATAAAAGAAAAGTGTTCTTTAGTGAAAAAAGTTAGGGTGGGTGGGTGCGTAGTTTTTCTGAAAATGGAAATAAAAAAATAAAAGACTCGCGCAAGTGAATAAAAAAAATTATGTTCTAACTGCTAAATATTTTTCATTTTTATAGAGCGATACGTTTAGAAGTGATGATACGAATTAATATTATAGCAATCCGATGCCCTGTTAACGGAGAAAATAAATACCTTTCATATCCATTAGTTAATATCCATTAAAGAGCAAGACTAATTCCAGCAGCCACATAATTCTGGCCCCAAATATCAAACTCAAGGACAAATTCAACAAAGAATAAATGATAGTTTTTAAAAACTAAAAAAAATAGGCTTTTATTGTAGATCGAACTAAAAAAAAAGGAAAAATAAATTATAGTTTAAAAAACCTAAAAAACACGCTTTTACAGTGAATCGAACTAAAAAGTAAAAAAAATAAAGTAATTCTTAATATAAGAATAAAATGATTAATGAGAAAATTAATGTCATTGGGATAAAAGCATTGGGTTCTCTATTTTAATTGTTATAATTTCTTACTAGTTCTATTCCGAAATGCTGAGTTAGTGTAAAAATGTAGTACAAAGCACACACCCCACGCTTTTACCACAATGACATTAATTTTCTCGTTAATCATTTTATTCTTACATTAAGAATTTTTTTTTTTACTTTTTGGTTCGATTTACTATAAAAGCGTGTTTTTTAGTTTTTTTAAACCATAATTTTTAAATTAAGATGTTAGGAATATATACTGAATTTTTAAATAAGCTCATTATATTAAAAATATTAGAATATACACTAAGAGACTACTAAGAGATATACAGAAGAATAAGTAAGAAGAATAAGATATAAGAATAAGTAACTATATTCCTACAATGAGTGCTAAAAGTTTTCTGAATTATTTGATTGTTTTATACCACAATAGTGTTCATTAAAAATAAATGTTAAGTACTTTGCCTCTCTTTCTTTCTTATATAAGCAGGAATTCATTACTTGTTTTAGCGTTCTATTGAATTATTCTACTGAAAGTGAATAGCAAATTGTTTAATCCAGTTAGAATAACAATCTCTCTTACTCCCAGAGTAAATGCATTTAATTTCGGAGCCAATGTAGAGTGAAATTAGAATTTAATTATATTTTTCGAATTTGCATGGAATAATTGAGATTCTAAATTTGCAATTTCAATTTATAAAGGTTCGTAAATGAGCCTAGAATTGTATTAATTTCGTCTATATCTGCAAACATTTCTCGGTGTATTTAAAAGCTATTTTCTTTGCTTTTTTTATGTATAATTTTCCTCAAATACTTAAAAATTCGTTAAGAATTATTATCAAATGGAAATATTAGTTGATATTATATTAAAAGCCAAATAAATTGGAGGCTAATTATTAACTTACTTTAATTCTAAAAAAGCGATATGTAAGTGAAAAATATGTCTTACAAAGAATATTAGTCGCTCGATAAGTAAAATGGTACACACATTAAAACGAAATATAAGGTTGGGAAAAAATTCAAAAGTTTTTCAAAGAAAAATTTCGAAAAAAATGACTTATTGTAATTATTATAAAAGAAATCCATTTAAGTGGATAAGATCAATAGGACTGTGAAGTCGAAGTCATGCAGTCGGACATATTTGGGGGTAAAAAGAGTCGGAGTAAAAGTCACTAAAAATACGTCGACTCCGACTCCAGTTATTGTAGGACAGTTTGAATTTGAAATGAAATTTAAGGGAATTGTAAAAAAAAAAAGATGATGATAAACTGAGTTATTATTTTTATTTATTTTTTATTATGAATTAGATTTTGAGAAATACTAAGATAATATTAAAATGGCTAAAGAAAAGCGAATGAAAATAAAGAACCAAGAGCATTTAGATGTAAAAAAAAAGAAACAACAACAACCCAAGAGATTTCTACTTGAAGAAATAAAAAAAAAGGGATCGCTCTTACAAGACACCTCTTTAAAAACTTGTACAAATTTACCCAGAAAAGTAAAAAAAAAAGTATCTCTACCAGTAGCAGCTCTTCCTCCTACTCAGATTAGTCTTCTAGTACTTTTCTCTGCTATCAGGTTCGTTAAATCGGATCTACGGTTTTCTCTCAAAGAAGATTTTGCCGAAGCTATACTGTTTTTCAGAAATTACTGATGCCTGGTTTTCCATTTCATAATAAATGATAAATAATATAAATAATCTGATAATGAGAACAATTTTGAGATTTCTGTAGCATTTATTACATCTTTAATATTTTTTTAAAAAAGATGCAACACATGTGTATATGTTTACATATATGCCGCTGGCCACACAAAATACAACATATTGAAGGAAGCGTACAAATCATGTGAAATTTACATCATGCGCTGGTGGCGATGAAATATGCAAATCATTAGCACTATAGCGCAGACGCACATAACGGGCAAGCGTAGCGCTGCCCATAAGCGCTATATAAGGGGAGAACAGATTGAAGATTTGAAGTACGACAATTGATTTTTCATTCATTTTTTGCGTAAGCTGTTTACCTATGATTCGTGGTAGACATCGAGCGTCTTTTGACCAAGTTTCTAAATTCGATCGAGGAAGAATAGTAGCCCATAGAAATTGTAGATTATCCTTCAGAGAAATCGGTCAACGTGTTGGACGAAACCAAGCTACTGTGATGCGGATCTGTTATCGCTGGATGCAGGAGCACACGACGGACCGACGGGGCCGATCGCACCCACCTCTTTGCACTATTGCCCTTGATGACAGGCGGATTGTGTGCATGGTATTGACGTATCGCGCAGCCACATCGCGAACCATAGCACAACAGATCCTGTCTGTTACGTATCATTCGGTGTCCTCTCGTACTCATTCGACGCCGTTTGCAGCAGAGTAGAATGTCCGCAAGGCATCCATTGCTTCGTTTACACTTGATTGGAAACCACAGGCCTTTGCATCGCCAATGGTGTGATGAAAGATGGACATGGACCACGGAATGAAACGATATTGTGTTTACTGACGAATTCCACTTCTGCCTGCGACATCACGATGGTCGGATTTGAGTTTGAAGACACCATGTTGAGAGGCAGCTGAACTGTTGCGTTACGCATCGCCACACTGGTCCTGCACCCGGTATCATGGTTTGAGACGGTAATGGGCACCCCTCTAGTGCGCATTGCCAGTACACTGAACAGCCATCGCTACATCTCTAAGGTGTTGGAGTCCATGGTCGTCCCATACACATTCAGCACTTACCATCAGTCATATTCCAACATGATAATGAACTACCACACGTGTCACGCAATGCTCAAGAATTATTCCCCCCTCCTCCATCAGATTGAAACGTGTGGTCCATGCTTGCACAATGACTGACCCGGTATACACCACCCGCTGCTACACCAGATCAATTTCGGTAATATGTGGAAGCCGCATGGAGACTGCTGCACCCTAAGGATATGTTCAAAGCGTCTTTGATTCTATGCCGAGGCGTGTGGCAGCGGTTATAGCCAACAATGGTGGCTACCCTAATTATTGATTTTGTCATCACCCACACGTCACAAGAGACTGTAACTTTAATCGTTTGATCTTTGTACAACATGTTATGTGTCAAATAAAATACTTTGTGATGTCTCTGATCCTACTTGGTGTTGCATTTTGTGGGACCAGCAGTGTATATGAGGGAGTCGGAGTAGTTAAGTTTAAAATTCAGGGAGTCAGAGTAGTCAGTAATCTTCCTTCATGACTCCCCAACTATGACTAGTAAAATTATAAGAAAAATTATTTATTATAAAAATATAACAGGATTAGCTCAACCATATTAACTAAATACAGTATAACATGTGACGGGCTCACGCGTCTTTTCTTTAACATGTCCTTTGGGTTCTTTGGGGCCAGAATTAATCGCAACTCTTTTCTAACCAAATCCAAGAAGTGAAGCGCGAAAGAAAGATGCAAATTATGAAGCTTTTAAATATCAGAACTTAGAGTAAGCGGGATGGCAATTAGAGGAATGTAAACATAATCCTGGGTTCAAGCGTGAAGAAGTTGGAAAACGTTACGTGGCGAAGAATATTAATTACATGTGATAGAGATCCATTGATCAAGGTGCATACCATTGCACTCGAGTTATTGCAAGCCCTCATCTAGGATAATTGTGATCGTTACTTAAACTACGGTAAGGTAGGATTGACTATTTAATATTAGGATCTGTAATAGTATTGGAATCGTGTTTAGGCGAGTCAGTTATTGATAGTGGTCCGAGTTAGGTTAATTCAAAATTACACTTATGTCCATAAATTAAGGATAATTCAGAATCACACAGAAATTGAACTCTAAAATAAAAATTTCACCTGAAGAATTATCACACACATCTTGAAGAAGAATATGCAAATTACAGGAAACCGCCAGAGGGCGCGGATAGTACGTCACAATGACGAGAGTGTTAGAGAGGGGTATATAAGGAATGGTAGCAAAGAAGTAAAATTTTTCACAAGCGCTTTAAAAGCCTTTCAGTGCAATAAACGCATAGTTATGGCACAAAGGAAGCAATTGGATGATTTTTTACGTCGTAGAATTATTGGACGACTGGAATGTGGACGTACCCAGCTGGAAGTATCCGAGGAACTTGGAGTCGCCCAGAGTGTCCTCTCCAGGATTTGGCAACGATTCCAAGATGATGGTAGTGTGAGTAGATGTAACAGCACAGGTCGCCCCCCGAGTTACAACGCCGAATGAGGACCGGCTGCCAAAAGAAACAGACGGAGCACAGCATCAGACCTGTCTCGTCAGCTCTCTTCAGCTACCGGTACGACAGTTTCAAGGCAGACCGTGTACAGACGCTTAGGGCACATTGGTCTATATCCTCGTTGGCCTTTCAGATGTGTTCCACTTACCGCAAGTTACTGTCGCCTTCGATTAACCATGAGTAGAGAGCATGCATTGTGGACACCACAACAGTGGTCTTGTGTGATGTTTTCCGACGAGTCCAGGTTTAGTTTGCAATTTGATTCTCGCCGGACTTTAATATGGAGACCGCCAGGTACCCGTTACCACCACGAGAACATTATTGAACGACACCGTTACGATGGTGCAGGATAGCTCGTATGAGGAGAAATTATTCTTGGTTCCAGAACTGACCTGCATGTTCAGAGTGTAACGACGACAGGCCACATCTATTGGGATGTCATTCTGGAACAACATGTGCCTTTGTTTCGGGGAGCCATGGGTGCTGAATTTCTGTTTATAGATGACAACGCCCGTACTCACCGTGCAAACATTGTAGACGAATGCCTTCAATCGGAGGAAATCACCCGTATGGATTGGCCAGCATACTCACCATACTTGAATCCAACAGAGCATGTGTGGGATATGCTTGGCCGACGAATTGCAGCCCATCAACCCCCTCCCACCTGTATACCGGAACTTCGGAGGGCATTGCTTAATGAGTGGTGTAATATTCCCCAAGATCAGATTGATAATTTGATACTCAGCATACCTAGGCGTTGTAAGGCGTGTATTGCATCGTCCGGGAGACATACTCCGTATTAACCATCATACTAACCATGTTATACTGTTTTATGTAAATAGATTCTTTTTTTGACATTTGCTCCAGGGAGTAAAAATCTTAAATTTTATTAATTATGTCAAACATATAGCATCTTTTTTGCTCTTTACCTTTTGTTTAATAAATAGACTTTACAAATAACTCAAAATTGTTTTGCTTCTGTCTCTTTCTTTGCCTGAAATTCGTTATCCTTAATTTATGGACATTAGTGTATATAAATTGTGTGTTTTGCCACCGTAGATTCTCTCACATACACAGTCCAGTCACATTAATGTGACCACCACGTACTTTTGACTTTGACGTTAAATAACCAATCACAGAAGGATGCTGGCATCGCAGTGCTATTGAGCGTATATAAAGAGTGTGTGAGGGCTTCGGAAAACACTACAATCGTTGGCGTAATGCAAACATGTAAAGAGTTTTCGAAGTCCAAAACGGCATAATTTTTGGCTTTCGGGAAAAGGTTGGAAGCGTTTCCGAAACAGCTAAGTTTGTGGACTGTTCGTGTGCCACTGTGGTTAAAGTATACCGTGCATGGCAAAATGGGACCGTCCAAAATCAGTGACGTGGCAAATGTGGTGTACCATGGGCCGTAGGTGATAGAGGTGACTGATGGCTGCAGAGGTGAGTTCGGGAGAATAGACGTGCTACCGTTTAAGCAACATACCACCCAGATGAACCAAGGGGCTACCAACAGTGTCTTCCAAACTACTGTTCAGCGATCGTTGTTGCGTATGGTTCTCCGAAGCAGGCGCCTGGTTCATGCACCTATGCTGACTGCTTCTCATCAGCAACGAAGACTGGAATTTTCATACAGGTACCGCAACTGGGCATCCAATGAGAGGCGACAGGTAGAGTTTTCTCATTAATCACGCTTTATACTCCATCGGACGGATGGTTGGTGGCAAATACGGCATGAAACGTCTAAAAGCAAACACCCTGCAACAATTGCTGGCAAGGTTCAGGCTGAAGGCGGGAGCATTATGGTCTGGGGAATGTTTTCCTTAAATTTTCTGCGTTTATTCATCATTGTAGAAAGCACGATGGATCAATAGAAGTACGCATCTGTCCTTTCAGACCATGTCTACCCCTTTATGCGCATTGTTTTTACTCAGGATGGTGGCATCTACCAGCAGGACATTGTGGAGTGTCATACAACTGACAGCGTACGTGCGTGGTTCAAAGAGCACCAGGATCAGTTTATCGTTCTTCCGTGTCCAGAAAACTCACCTGACTTAAGCCCAATCAATATTCTATGGAACCCTCTCGATCGGGTTGTTCGCGTCATGGATCCTCACGCGCGTAATCTAGTGCAGCAATAGAGTCGGCATGGCTCAACATCCTAGTGAATACCTTGAGGATCCTAAATGACTATTTTCCCCTCTGCGAAAGATGGTTATTCTGGCTTTTTACAGTGGTCACATTAATATGACTGGACTGTGTATATTATTATAGTTTAATTTGTTAATGGATTAAGTTTAATATCTTAATAAAAAGCTATATTAAGGTACTGTATGCGTCTAGTTTTTCCGTTAATCGTACACCTCTAGCTCACGCTGATAATCAAAGAGATGTCCACCCTAGGGGGGATATTTCAAATATAGCAAATAATACAGCACAATGCTTTGAGAGAATACGAAAACTAGATATCAAAATAAAATGTACTGCTTCAATGTGAAAAGCAGAACAATCTTAGCAACAAAAATAGAAAAAAAGATATACACCAAATAATACAGGGAGTGTGAGAATCAAAAGTCTTGCCCTCATTATAAAAATTTATTACAAAAAGTAACCGTTTTATATAATAATGTAAATTATGTATCATTGGATAGGTCAATTTTAGTAGGTTTTTTTTCAAGTAAATGGCGTGAATGTGCCCTTTCAAGAGTGACTCAGGGCAACATTTGTAAGGATGATATTATTTTTTGCCGAGAAATTTGACATCCAATCCGAGGAAGCTTGATGTATGCTTGGTTTCCCAAAACGAAATAGTTCATTAACTCTCAGTGTAAATTTTGACATTTTTATGGAAGAAAACATTCGGGTGCATGATCAAGAAAGAGATAGTATGGAATGTTTCAGGAAATGGACAGTGCTAAGGATCTTCCTAGTATGAGTGAAGCAACTATTGAATACGTTCGATAATCATTTCAACTTGTGTAGTATCTCTCGAATTTCAAATATCGCAAACAGTTTGGTAAGAATTGTTTATAAAAGTTGCATGTTTTTAAAATGTAACAGTTCAAGACATGTTAAAGAACACTTGGGTGGAACTGGAATACCGCGTATATATAGATGTTCTCCGAACTACACACACCAAGAGGGCACACGTTGAAATTTACTGAGGTAAATGGTTTTATAAAATAATTCATAACATAGTACTTACAATATATCCTAGTAAACATATGTCTAATTATAATAGTTTGAGTACAATAAATATTTATATTTAGGGCAAGACTTTTCATTCCCCCTATGTTCCTCTAAATCTTAAGATGGATCCAAGATAAAGAAGAAAGATAAGTACAGTAAAAGATATAGTTGTATATATATAAAAAATTTCTCTTGGCATCGAACTTTACTTGCGACAGTTAAAATAATGTTAATGTGAAATTCTTCATAATGCAGTTTTGAAAAGTGTAATATATGCAGAGAAAACCCCGAGGTTTCCAAATTCACGCAAACACATTAATTCTTTTTCATGTTTAATTAGTACGTGTATGATTTGTGCGGTACGGAAATTCTACACAAATCATGCATTTTCTTGAAAATATATTTTCTATTAGCTTACGAACATCTAAAAAAGCACGTAAAAGTTATTAGAATTTGGATAAGTAAACAAACACGTCCAGTAAAAGTAAAGAAGTTTGGTAAACATAGTCATACACTGGTTTAAATGAGCTTTCACTTAACGATTGAGTAACTTTGAATGCCATTAAGCCCATTTAAATGCATGGTAGAGAGACTTAACAATTATATGTAGATTACTTTTGTTTGAGTTTTAATCAAACCACGCGGGAGTTTCTTTTTTATTTCTAAGATGCTGCTTTAAATTAAGTATTCATTAAATGTATAAAAATATTTTTAATTTTAGAGAAGTTTGAAAACTTGGAAGAAAATTATAAATACAGTTTCTTACATTTTTTAAACTCATTATATCTGATGTGTGGTTGACGTAATGATTCACAAAAATTCCCTATACAGTTGTGTTTCTCATTATACTTAAACTTCAAATAAAGCATAACAAGCGTTTAAATTTGTTAAAAGTTTCGGTAAAATTTGACATTAATTATAAATACACGGTAACGAATAATTTCTTAGCATGCAGAAATTAATAATGTTGTTGCTTACTTTAAAATTGCTCTGTCACAATTACCCACAAAATAAATACATATTTTTAACAATGTCTAATTAAAAGTATCTATCGTGAGAAAAATTTGTTTACACATCGTTTTTAAAATATTTTAAGATAATAAAGAAAATACGCTTAAAAGGCATCTTAGAATTTGAATTGCCAATAAATTTAATAATACAGTAATTAACGAAAGCATTATCTGTTAGTCAAATAAATAGCTAATTAAACAATCTTTTTTATGTCGTCATAAAATCAGCTTGTTTTCCAACCGTTTGGTGCAAATCGGAGCTTTTTATCTTTATACGTTCATGAAATATTAGTTTTAAAATTTGCTCTGACTTCCGACTCAGCCAGTCAAACAATTAGTTTAATGAAAATGAATTTAATACATGTATCAGACTGCGACATAAGTAATAGTAACAAAACAAAACAAAAAAAGAAGTTAAATCTCAGTGGTTCCCAAACTTTTTTAACCCATGGACCTCTTTTAATAATCAAAACTTGCTCAAGGACCCCTTTTTATAGTCAAAACTTGCCCTCGAACCCCTTTTTAAAGTCAACACTTTCCCAAGTGAAAAAGCTGCCTAAATGCATAGTATAAAAATTACAATTTTTTTAAAAAAAATCCATTTTGTTGAAGAATTATTTATTGAAATTATAACTTTTGTTTAAAATAAAATAACAAAAATTAATAACTTGGATGAACTTTATGAGATGTTATGAGTGTATTTATGTCTCTCTCAATGTTTGTGAGTAACAACCGCAAATCCCCACAAGCACTAGTTTTTAGTGTGGGTTCCTTTTTTGTGATGAATTTTTACGGCACTGAATCCACGTTCTACCAAATTGGAAGACGGGAAAGTAGTCAACAGCTTCTACACAATAATCCGTAATGCCGGATGTAAAATTGGGATCTGTTTTTATAACTAGAATTTGCGGTATCCTTGTTCAAACATTGGCTTAAAGCGACTTGGTACGCTTTGAGCAACTTTCTTTATTTATGTATTTAAAAATTATATTTTAGCATTTTATACAATGTTTCTATTCAAAAAAATGATACAAGATGAAATTTTTCATTTATTATTCACACAAATTTAAAATTTTAAATTCCTTGAAGAAAACTTGGAAAATTTTAAAATCCTACTCCTTTTGTAAAAAATAATTTTTTGACCTGAAATTTTTTATAATATTCTTATGGATGTTATAAACAACTTTAGGGATTGAATTTACAATAACTTTATTCGTTTTCGAGAAAAAAAAAATAAAATGTTGATATACAGGCTAAAAATCAACGAAAAAGCCAACATGTCTTACATTTTATATTTTTTTAAAAAAAGTATTCAGTTTATAGCAAAATGGATCCCTGAGTTTATTAAATGCTTTATTTTCAACACGCCGGGAAAAAATGGAAGTGATTGATAAATAATTGTCGAAGGAGTAGCATTTTGAATGCACTGTTTCAAAAAACACAAACTGAGAAAAACCGCTTCAAAGTTTATAATTCTGAAAAAATAATTATTATAAGCTTAATTAAACTTAAAATACCAATTTAATATATTACTTATACATCTCTCTTTAAAATAATTGCATTTTCATATTTTTCAACCCACACATTTTTATAAATGATTAACTTTTAGAGAGTACTAAAATTGCACAAGAAAATTCAAGAAAAACGTTAAAAAAAATTTTTTTCTGTCACGACAGAAATTTTAGCAGTTTTTCTTCTTATAATATTAAAGTATTACATTTTTATGAAAAATGTAACAGGAATAAGAACTGAAATTATAAAATTATCAATATAAAATGCCTTAATTTAAAAATTTTACAGGCACACATTTCACAAAGAAAAAAAAATGATTGTATGTATTGCCTCGGAAATATTCTGCTTTATATATTACGCAATATTTTTTTAATGTTATTATTTATCTTTATAAAACAGATTTTTTTTTAAATCAAAACTCTTTTTTTAGCTTTTTTTTCTTAAAAGGGGGCGTAGCTGAATTGCTTAATTTGTTTTCAAATGAAGTTTTATTCAACTTCTAACTTTCCGACATGCACAAGTGATATATCAATCGAAACATAATAATGCAAAGAATAAGATTAAATGAAAATAAAAAACAAACAAACGATAGATCTGGGATTTTTGGGGTACCAAGCCTTCTTTACGGATATTTCAATATGATGCTCCTGTATTAGTATGGACTCATCTGTGGTTGAGGTCTGAGTTAGTTCACGTTCAACACACAGGGGTGCAACCCAGTCGAGTATATCCAAGTGAGAATTATTGTTATTTATTTAAATTTCCACAAAAATAAAAATGAAACCATTTTTTAATTTTATATTAAACCTTGCGTGGATCCCTGCCGTTGTTCAGAGACCCCAAATCAATTTTAATTTTCCATGAACCCCCTGAATATTATCAGGAACCCCTAGAGGTCTGTGCTGACCACTTTGGGAAACACTGAGTTAAATGTTTAAGGCTGTAAATATTTCGTTGCTGGCGTGTCCTTCCCGAAGGGAAGGAAGGAAAGTTTCCAGAGAATGAGACAGTTTGGACTTCTACATGATAGTTGGCGACACCACGTATCTCCACCTCCACAATTTAGGGATGTGGACTGGAGGAGAGGGAAATATTCTTCAGCACCCTGCACCTTTGCTTTCTGATGTGACCACCCATAAGACTTTCGGACACACTGATTTAATGAGCACATGCTCCGTGTGTTCTCGGAGGGTATTTGGGGCATCGGGCATAGAACCCAAGCCCTCCGGTCAGAAGTCCGATGTTCTAACCCCTAGGCTACCTACGGCCCTCAAATGTTTCGTAACAGTAATTGATGAAATGTTTTTTTCACAAGTGGTAAAAAACACTTATCACCCTATAGAAATAATTTAGATATATTTTGTACTATACATATATATATATATATATATATATATATATATATATATATATATATATATACACTCTGTCGCAAAAAAATATATGCACCCAGAAGAAATTGAGCTACATTCACGAAATTTGGTATGCATGTAGTGTATATGAAAATAAACAAATGATTAAAAATTCAGAACAAAATATCATTTTATTAAGCGGTTACAGCTTGCAAAAGGTTAAAAATCAGTAAGTAGTAAAAGCCACCTCTGGCAGCTATACAAGTCGAAATTCGGCGTGGCATCGATTCAATTAGATCACTTATGACCCCCTGTGGAAGATCCTGCCATAGTCTTTGCATCTGCGCAGTTAATTCTCCTGTATCTCGACGGCTGCAGTTGCCTTCCCAGCGCGTTCCAGACATGCTCTATTGGCGAAAGATCTGGTGACCTGGCAGGCCATGGTAGGACGTCATATCCTTGAAGACATTGTTGGGAGAGTCGCGCAGTATGTGGACGAGCATTATCCTGTTGATAAATGGCACCTGGGCGACTTGATAGCATGGGTAGCACAATCGGCGTTAAAATATCGTCCACGTATCTGCGAGCTGTCAAAGTGCCTTGAAGGACCACTAAAGATGATCGTGTGTCCCAAGAAATTGCTCCCCACACTGTCATACCTTGTGAAATTGCTGTATGCCGCTCGACAATAAATGCCGGATCGGATCGCTGGCCGGTGCGCCTCCAGACACGTGTGCGGTGGTCATCAGCACTGAGACTGAATCGGGATTCATCACTGAAGATGACACGTCTCCAGTCTGTCACACTCCAAGTTGCCCGAGGTCGGCAAAAATCCAGTCGACACTGCCTATAATGTGGGGTCAGTGGTAAGCGTCTTAGCGGACGTCGGCTCCTCAAGCCAACTGCGGTCAGTCGTCTCCTTATGGTTTCTCTTGATGGCACTGGATGTCTGGAAGGAGGTAAGTGGCGTTGAATCGATGCTAGCGACGTTGTTGGTGCCGAAGTGGCCACTCTTCTGATTGCACGATCCTCGCGATCATTTGTGTTCCTGGGACGTCCTGACCCTCCGCGACGGTACACTCTACCTTCTGTGATCCACTGTTGCCAACACCGAGCAACTACCATATCGCTCCGACCGAGGTGGCGGCCGATACGTCTATTCGACCAACCTGCTTCTCTGAGGCCTATTATACGGCCCCCTATCAAAGTCCGTCAGCTGCTCGTACTGCCGCCGGTTACGTCTTAGAGGCTTCCTAAGTCTCAATATCGTCTATCAAAGTCATCAGATTCGTTTGGATAGCCGTATGGCGCTCGTACTCATGCTTTTAAACTCTCCCAGTTGCGCAACTAATATACGCATAGCACACTTAGCCTTGTCTCATTGGCTTCGAAATTTTAATCATTTGCATATCTCTTACCAGACTACATTCTTGCCGAGTTTCGTGATTGTAGCTTGATTTCTTCTGGGTGCATATATTTTTTTGCGACAGAGTGTATATATAGTAGTACCTTTTTCGAACAATTCTGTTATGCTATACTAAACAGTACTTGTGTCCTATTTTTTTTTTTGGTAAAAATGTGTACAGAGAGAGTGCATTTCTTAACCAACCATAAAGTTTTTTTTTATATAAAATTTTTATCGATTTAAATCTTAAGATCCTTATAATTGTTTCGGGGGTGTATTTTCTTATGAATTTAAATTGCTACAGAATCTAGAGAATCAAATCTAAATATAAATGATAACGAGCCATTTAATGAAAATTTTTAAATAATAATAAAAAGTTTCTTACACAGACTTACCTACCTTAATTTCTCAGTGGCTCGACAGTCCAGGGTGGGCTTCAGCCTATTCAAGAAGCCTTTTCTAGGACATTCTTCTGCCTACAACTTTTAGTTCTCAAAACTAGGTCTTTTTCTAGGTCATTAATCCATCTTAGATTTGGCCTGCCTTTTCTCCGTGTGCCAATTGATTGGTCATTGAAGACCTTTTTAGTGGTGCCTTCTGCGTCCATTTTGACAACGTAATCTGCCCTTTTAATTTGTTGTATTTTTATAAAGTTAATGATTTGAGGTTCTTTATATGATTGATGATGTTCTAAATTTGATCTTCTTAGTCATGTGCTGTTTTCTTGAATTCCTCCAAAAATAATTTTTAAACCTTCCTTTCGTAGATATTTATCACGTTCTCATCTGTTTGAGACATGCACGAAGTTTCACATGCATAACATTAATCTTAAAAGACTTTTATACAATAGAGTATCATACAAAAGTACAGAGATCACATACTTTTATACTTTGTTCTTCTTTTGATTACATTCGATTTCATATGTTTTCTTAGTACATTAAGACATCTATTAACCGTAATAATTCTTTTTTGGATTTCAGTAGTATAATTGTTCCTATTGTTAATTTCAGAACCTAAATAAGTGAAATTGTCAACAACTTTAAAATTATATTCTTCAATTTTAAAGTGGGAATTGTTAAAACATGGTTTAGTGCAAGACATGTATTTGGTCTGAATACCATTAATTCTCAGTCCCACTTGAGGGCCTCTTTCTTTAAAGATAAGAAAGCTTGTCTTAGTGTGGTGGATGTTCGAGCAATAATATCAATGTCATCAGCAAAAACTAACAATTAATTATTTATTAAAGATATTTTCTCTGGTTTACAGATTTATACAGAATTAATAAAAATAAAACAGGAAATATTTGATAACATTTCCTTGAACTATAACCAGCCTTCTGGAAGATAATAAAAAATAAATTTGGCTACGTGAATTGAATGCTTTACAATGGAAAATTAAATATTTAAAGTCTCTGTTGGCAAATGAGTCCACTGGGCATTGAAAATTTTTCACTCGTAGAACATGTAACCAAAGCTCACTATGTAAAAACTTTATATTTCTTGCAATGTTTTCAGCTCTAGCAGAATAAAAAAAATCTTGAAAGTTTTAAATAACTAAGAGTTACCCTCTGGGAACGGCAAACTAGACACGTGGTATAATTCTCAGTGGCACTCCGCACTACTCAACAAACTTGTCCCTTTTTGAGTGGATGGAAATTGATAAATTTTTAATGGACCTCTTATTTGACAAACATCTTCAGAATTGTGGACATTTACGGAATTACGAAAAAAATCTGAAAGATAATTCATAAGATAAATTTACAGCTACTTTATAAATTATTGAATGCAATTTTTGGAGAGGTTTAATAGTTTGAAGAGAGAAAATTACATGCACTCTGCTTTCCATTTTTGGTTCTTCATATATATGTAAAAAAATCTTTCCTCCCATGGCAAATATTTCTGAGTCCGTAAAGAAATTGTTTGACAACTGAATACTCAGAATTGTGTCAAATTGAAAGTCACAAATTATACCTCTGATTCAGCGACATGAAAGTAGAGCGAGGCAAGCACTGAATTCGCATTAAAATTTTTATTATCTTTTTATTTAATTATAATAAAGACAAATACTTATATTTTATGTTGTGTCTATATTACTTATTTTAATATTGTCACGGAGTTCGAAAGAAGTACACAGTTCAATTATAAACAAACAATTAGATTTATTCTAACGCTGGGAGCTCGTACAACACTGGACTGAGAACATCCCCAACTGGCGATGAACTCTGCTTTTATACACTTCGGAATATTCGAGAAATACCCAGTATGCACTCTAAAGAATGATCTGGATTCATCTAGAACCTAGAGAAACAATACATTAAAAACGAGAACAAAATTCCAGTCTTTGGATAAATCTGCCGGGGCCGGGATTCGAACCCGAGAAAGTTCAGTCCAACGCTCTGCCAACTCGGCTATCGGGACCTGTAGCAAATTATGCGTGCGGCATTGCTCCCCTCGAAAAAGAAGACAGCGCCCCGCTGTCACTTTGTTCAAGGGTCTTTATTCTGGAACGAGTGATGGGTCCTTTGTATGATTCTTTGGGAGGAATATCCTCGGTTTCGATTTGCTCGGCGGGATCATGGTACGGTTTCATACGCAGTACATGGACAACTTCTCTTAGTTTTCTTTTTCGTGAAGCAGGATCAAAATCTTGTACTGCGTAAGTCACGGCTGATAAACGGCGTAGCACCTGATACGGTCCGAAATACCTTCTTAAGAGTTTTTCGGAGAGACCGACTTTCTCACTGGAGTATAAATCCATACGAGATCTCCGGGGAGCGTAGGATACCATTTGGTGTTTGGAATCGTAACGTCGACGATCTTTGTCTTGAGCTCTCAGAATGTGCACTCGGGCTAGCTGTCGTGATTCTTCGGCTCTGGCTGCTATCTTGGTGATGTTATTGTCATCAAAATCGTTAGGACAGAATGGTAGCATTGTATCTAGTGTCGTTTCCGCTTCACGACCATGAAGTAAATAGAACGGCGTAAAACCTGTGGTCTCTTGTTTAGCGGTATTATAAGCGAAGGTTACAAATGGTAGAATTTCATCCCAATTTTTCTGCTCTACATCCACATACATTGACAACATGTCGGCCAAGGTCTTATTGAAGCGCTCCGTCAGTCCATTTGTTTGGGGATGATACGCCGTTGTGAAACGATGATCAATGTTACACAAGTCGACGAGAGAGGAAACAAGTCTGGATCGAAAGACGGCTCCACGATCTGTGATAATTACTCGAGGAGCTCCATGCCTGAGGACAATTTCTTCAAGTAAGAACTTCGCTATTTCGTCGACTTCGGCTGTCGGCAAGGCTTTTGTTATTGCATATCGCGTTGAGTAATCCGTGCAGACTATTATCCATTTGTTTCCATGAGCAGACTTTGGAAATCTCCCAAGGAGATCAATTCCAATGCGATGGAAAGGAGCTATAGCGCTGGAGGGATGGGAACTAAACGTCCGGGTGGTCGTTGAGGAACGGATTTTCTCCTTTGGCACTCCCGACAATGCATGACATACCGAACGACATTTCGGTACATTCCCGGCCAGTAAAATCTCTTGCGAATCCTGTCATAAGTTTTCGCGAAACCAAGGTGTCCTGCGGTGGGGGCGTCATGAAAGTGCCTTAGTATGTCTGCTCGTAGATGTTTAGGAATGACTGGTAACCACAACTTTCCATCTGGATCAAAATTCTTCCTGCAAAGGATACCGTCGATGAATCTGAATTCTTCGTTTTTGGATGAGTTGCTCAAAAGTTTTAATTTCGCAAGGTCTTGATCTTTTTTCTGTTCCATCGCAAGGTTCATACTCGTCGTGACTGCTAAAAATTTGTCTGGTGTTTCCGTTTCCTCTTCCACTGGATTTCTCGAAAGAGCGTCGGCGTCACTATGCTTCTTACCGGTTTTATATTTTACGTCAAAATCATGCTCTTGAAGTCGGAGGGCCCATCTGGCAAGCCTTCCTGAAGGATCCTTTAAATTCATGAGCCAGCACAAGGAATGATGGTCAGTTACAACAGTAAAGTGTTTTCCGAATATGTACGGCCGGAATTTGTTGGTAGCACATACGATGGCAAGACATTCCCTTTCTGTGGTGGAATAATTCTTTTCGGCTTTTGTCAGAGTTCTAGAAGCGTATGCTATAACTTTCTCGACATTATTCTGAATTTGTACTAGGACAGCTCCGATACCGTACCCGCTTGCATCAGTATGGATTTCTGTAGAAGCTCTTTCGTCGTACATCCCCAATACTGTGTGTGTGTGGATCCGAAGTAAGTGCTTTCTTAAGACTGTTAAATGCTTCCACCTCTTCAGGACCCCAATGAAACTCCACGCCACTTTTCAGCAACGACTGCAAAGGTTCGGCGAGATAACAGAAACCTTTAATAAATCTTCTAAAGTATGAACAAAGGCCAAGAAAACTTCGTATGTGTCATGTATATTCTTTGGAGTGGGAAAATTTCTTACGGCTTTTATTTTGTCGGGATCGGGACGAACGCCATTACTAGATACAAGATGGCCTAGAATCTTTACTTCTTGGGCAGCAAAAAGACACTTCTTTGAATTTAATTTAAGACCAGCTTCCTGAAGACATTTTAGAACAAGTCTTAATCGTATAAGATGGTCTTCAAAAGTTTCTGAGAGCACTATTATGTCATCTAAGTAACAAAGACACATAGTCCATTTAAAATGGCGTAGCAAATTGTCCATCATTCTCTCGAAGGTCGCAGGTGCATTACAGAGACCAAACGGCATGACTTTAAACTCGTATAAGCCTTCGGGGGTAATAAATGCCGTCTTTTCACGATCCGCTTCGTCTATTTCTATTTGCCAATAACCAGATCGGAGATCCATTGAAGAAAAGAACTTGGCACCTTTCAGACAGTCGAGCGTATCGTCAATACGAGGCAGAGGATAAACGTCTTTTTCGTGACGCTATTCAGCTTGCGATAATCGACGCAAAAACGCCAACTACCGTCTTTTTTCTTACGAGCACAACGGGTGATGACCAAGGACTTTCAGAGGGTTGGACGATACCTTCATCAAGCATTTTCTGAACCTCTTCATGAATGATGCGTCTTTCAGTCGGCGAGACTCTGTAGGCTCGTTGGTTGATTGGAGCATGATCACCAGTAAAAATCCTGTGTTTCACATTCGTCTTCACGGCTGTCGACTTGTCGGTCTTCGTGAAAAGCCCAGAAAATTTCCGGAGTAGTTCGGATAGCTTGTTTCTCTGTTCGTCACTTAACTCGGGTGACATCATTAACGAACAATTCATCTGTGACTCCGAAGTTTCTTGCTGGTCATCCAAGCAACCCGATGTGTCGGAAATAACACATAGATGCCCTTCATTTAGTGGCTCAGCTTGGCCTATGCACATTCCTCTAGAAATGATTTGGTTTCGGAACTGCAGGTTGGTAACCCAGACATCACTTTTTCCGTTACGATATGTGGATACCATGGACGGTGTAGCAATATTTTTCTCGAAGAGCAAATGTTTGCTGCCGTCTAGAACTACATTTATGTCTCCTCGGGTTTGATATCCTGATACTGTTATTCTAGTTAAAGAATGCGGCTTAAGTGTATAGTCTCTGGTGGCATACAAATTCCAGGCGTCAGGCGCTGTGGAGTCTCGACAGATGTCTTCTAGAACAAGTTCATTTTGTCCACAGTCTATAATGGCTTGAGACGCCTCTAAAAAGTCCCATCCTAGGATGACGTCATGGCTACAATGTGATAAAACAATAAATTCAAAGGCAGTTCTCGATTGTTTATACGGACACGTAAAACACATTTCCCTATCGGCCGAACAAAATTTCCATCCGCAACTTTCAGCATAACGCTCTTGGCATCAGCAAACAGAACTTTCTTTAAAAATCGGCGATAATTATCGGATATGACAGAAAACGATGCCCCAGAATCTATTAGAGCACGTATCGGCTTCTTATCTATTATTACGTCTAGTTGGTTACCAGTCATCTTGGCGGTCGACGGAGGATTTCAGTACACGCGGCCTCACCTCCTTGGAAGGTCGCTCTCTTTAGTTTTCCTCGCTCCTACGGCCTGGCGACTGACTGGATCGGCGATATGGCGACGGGGATCTGTAACGACGTATTGGGGATCGGCCTCTCGTGGGACTTGGCGTAAAACGGCGAGAAGAGTTTGGTCGGCGTATTTCTTCTTCAGTGCCAACGTCGTCGAAGTTCCGTCGGCGGTTTCGAGAGTTGTCAAAGACAGCCTTTCTCTCTCGGCAGTAGCGCATTACATGTCCAGGACGTCCGCAGTGGAAACAAACAGGTCTGTTGTCAGCCGTTCTCCACAGATCTGTTTTTCTTGGTTCAGGTGGGAATTTCTGAACAGGAGCTCTGTATTTCCTGGTTACAGCGGCGTATGTTGGTCGTGGTCTAGTTTCTGTAGGGTTTGTTGAAACTCGGGCCAAAACCCTTTCAACTTCGTCTTGAACGATCTCTTCTAAGGACTGGGGATCGGAGTACAAAGATTCTTGCGTCTGGTTAACTAGTCGATGGACTTCTCGTGCGATTGTGCGAATAAGAGAGACCAAATCAGTCTCATCCGTCAGGGATGCAACCGGTACGACGTTTGGAAGCCTTTCAAATTTCGGTCGACCAACTCTCTTCTGCTTCATATCTTCGATATAGTTGCACCATTTGATAAAACTTGCTGTGTCGTTGATTTCTCTCGTCAACAGGGCCTGATAAATATCCTCAGCAACACCTTTCATTAGGTGTGACACTTTTTCGTCTTCTTTCATCAGAGGATTTACCTCTTGGCAAAGTCCTAATACACCTTGTATGTAGGACTGTGTACTCTCGCCTGAACGCTGTGTGGGCTCGGCATTTTAGTTGTTCTTCTGCCCTTCTGGTATATTTTTGACGGTCGCCGAAAAGTCCACTTAGTCCATTTTTAAACGCTTCCCAGGAATCTAAGGCGTCTTCGTTGTTGACATACCACTGTCTCGCAGTACCGTCAAGAAAGAAATAAACGTTAGCCAGGCACATCATGTCATCCCACTTGTTAAAGTTGGCTACTCGATCGTACTCTTTAAGCCATTTGAGAGGGTCTTCCCCAGGCGCTCCTCGGAAGGTCGATGGGCTCCTCCATTGCTGTAACGAAGGTGTTACTACAGCGGGCTTGGCTTCTTGCTCGGTCGGCATTTTTGTCCTCTTCCTACTATTTTCTTTTAACAGTCCGAATTCGGGGATAATCTTCTTAACCGGAGGCTCCTGCGAAGGTTGTCGCTATTATCCACGTTTGACGTAATTGTACCCCGCGCTTCCACCAAACTTGTCACGGAGTTCGAAAGAAGAGTACACAGTTCAATTAAACAAACAATTAGATTTATTCTAACGCTGGGAGCTCGATACAACACTGGACTGAGAACATCCCCAACTGGCGATGAACTCTGCTTTTATACACTTCGGAATATTCGAGAAATACCCAGTATGCACTCTAAAGAATGATCTGGATTCATCTAGAACCTAGAGAAACAATACATTAAAAACGAGAACAAAATTCCAGTCTTTGGATAAATCTGCCGGGGCCGGGATTCGAACTCGAGACCTGAGGAAGTTCAGTCCAACGCTCTGCCAACTCGGCTATCGGGACCTGTAGCAAATTATGCGTGCGGCAATATATATAAATATGTTTAAAATACATAATACATGTACAATTTGAGTTTATTTTTTTGTTGAAGAAATATTTATATTTTATTCTGTTCATTCTCATGTTGGGAAATATCTTTAAATGATAAAAAGTTCATGTATAATAAAACTGTAAATCTACATTATTGATCTATATTCTCTAATTCTGCATGTATTATCGCGAGAATCAAATTGTTTCAAAAATATCCTACTGTGTGGTACTCTGAATCCTATTGGTTGATTGGTTTGGCACGCCACAGCTAAAAGGTTGCCGACCCCTGAGTCACTTAATTTTGTGATCGTCTAGGATCAATTGGTGATGTTTTAGCAAGTTTGAAATCAAGATTAAAGTTTAAGACCGATTAAACTGTTTGAAGGAATATATGTTTCTACGAAGTCCGTATTTTCTCCTTTGGAAATCTTTGAAGATGTTTTAACAGCTTAACCCAAATGTTTTAACCGCAAGACCAGAAAGAAAAATATCTGTCTTTTCGCCAAATTCTTTGTTGAAAGTTTGAATTTCTCTTACTTGATGATGTTCGAAGAAAAAAAAATCATTACAAAAATGTATTCAGTAGGGAAATATTTTTTTAAGAGAACTAAGTTAATGTTTTGATAATTACAATATGTTATATTTTTTTTGAGAGATGTACAATATTAAAATTTCAAAATTTAAGTTTTCAGCAGAAAATTTAGGTAGAAAAATCGTGGAGAAATATTTAGAATGAAACTTTTAACTGATATTTTTTTATCTTGAAATTTTATTATTTTATTAAAAAAATGTAGAGGAATAACTCCAAAAACTATAAGAAATAAAATCTTGTATCTAATTCAAATGTTTTTTTTAAATTAAATATTTCAATTATGGATTCATACTGAAAAGCAACATATCAATAATTAAGCATTATAATCAAATTAAAATAATAAATCTCTGAGAATCTTATTTAAAAATCTAAATAAACTTTACTTTTGGTATTGCGGAAGTACCATTCTTAGTGTTTCTGGAAAGTTTTCGAGTTATCCTTTCTCATTAAAATGCTTTAATTCTATCCCTTCTTTACAGAATAATTTGGTGGGAATTGTAACACAGAGCATTTCTTAAAAAAATTGCCATGGATTATTCCTCAGCTATTTAAGAAACATTAATTATTGTCTTAAAACGAAGAATTTGGAACAGACAATGGGAAAAAAGGATAAGTACAATTGCGGGAGAAATTCGAATCTCTTTAAATAAGCCCCCCCCTCATATATATATCAATTTGATTGAATAGCTCTCTCAAGGTAGAGTAAAATCTTATATATAGTACAGAACAAAGTATTTTATATTGAAACTTTGATTAATGCTATGCAGTATGACAAATTTTGTTTATATTTTCGTCCAATTCTTAGTTAATCATGTAATATTACGACAACATTATGATTTTGAGTAATATATGCAATATTCGAACATTTTTGTATTTCTCTTTTATTTCGTTGTTCCTCTTCTAGTATTAACAAGTCCGGATTTTGATCTGTAATAAATAATAAGTTTCTTACTATTCTGCGTTTGATATTAACTATTAAAAAGGGATTTAAATAAGACACTATCTTCTTATCCTGTCACGAAATTTCAAGAAAATTATTTCTTGGTGAAGTTTACTGACCCACAGTGCAAGGACAAAGTATTTGAAAAGAAATTTAGTGTTTATACGATATGATGCATAAATAGTGATGTATAGTGACAACATATGCAATTTTTTATTAATAAAATATTCTAAAGACAAATATGATTTAAAACATGGTTTATATGTGTTCAATTGTAAACTTCATTTTTTTACATGAAAAAATATTTATGACTCACTCTGAACAAAGTACAAATAAAGTACCACTATTATTTTATTTTAAAAATATTTTGGAAGTTATTTAGCAATATTTTGTAAGTTTTGAAATTTATACATTTGAAATTTTATAAGTCCACATTTTTTGAAACCCATATCATTGATACCATAAAATATGGAACTGTATAAATAACGACATACTCGAAAAAGTTGCCAAAAGAAAAAGTAAACATGTAACGGCTTCTATTCGTGTTTTCTTATAATTCTTTTGGGGAAAATATTGTTACCTTGATCTGGAGTTCGAGGATTTTATGCAAATCAGTCGCAAAGAACAAGACAGTTCTTTAAGAGTGTGATGAGAATTTATTGTCAAAAATCACTCCTTGAAATACAGGATTCCGCAGCAAAATTCGCTGAATAAATATCAGAAGGTCTTCACATCTTCTACAGCAATCATACACAACTGCCAGTGTCTAAAATACATGTATACAAAAGATTATTCACAAGCACCTCTCGTCCTATTCAACAGCCAAGCTAATCACTCTTCACGGCCAAGGCAAGATTATTAATCGGTACTCAAAGCAATACTAACTCAGTTCCAGCAACCATCTCCGTACTTATAGGCTTCCCGGATTCTTCAAGAAAGATCCGCTTGCATTGTGATCGGGAAATTGGTGCATTTCTTCACTAATTTCCAGAAGAATCCGTAGGGTTACGAACTCGCCAACAACATCCCCAAGTCGCCAAAATGAATCCCCAACTCAACTGCCAAATATGATGCCAACTTGGCTCTATCTCCAAAACTTCACCAAGTTCCCATTGAGTCGCCATTATAACGTAAGGGATGGCGTTGCTTGCGAACATTACAATTTTAACAAAAAATAAGTATAACATAGAGTAATAGAAAGGAATTACACATCCAAATACAGATTATTTTCACTGTTTTACACAAAATTTGTTTCAATATTCTTTAACTGCGATTTTAGTTTAAAAACCGCTTTCCGTGGAGATGACTTGATTTTATGCAAATGTAACTACTATTTAAGAGCCAGTCGTTGAGTATGCGATATAATGTTCAAGCGTTGAACGTTATGCTGAATTCCAAGAGCTAGTAAGCAACGACTGGTGGTCGCGCATACTAAGATTAATATTCAACAGAGAATCCCCCAGGAAGTGGTTATGTAACCAACTTGGAGCTGACCCTACTATCGGGCTTCAAGAAGAATAATACAAGGAGTTTTAATCAAGATAAGTAGTCTCTATATTTTAGTTATCTAATTACGAGTTACGATTTATTAATGCTTCCAGAGTTAAGTAACAAAATTACAGATTTCGTACAGTGCTAGAGATTAAATAAAATTAGTTATTTTCTGATCATCTCTGCTTCTTCCTCGAACCCTCTCACACCCGCGACCTACGGACCGCGACAAACAAATGCTTTTAAAACGAACGAATTTAAATTATATACTATTCAAAAAATGTTTTTAAATAATTTTTTGATTAAAACTAATCAAACCGTTGTTTAATTGTAAGTTCTATTCTAAATTTGGATTTATAGTTGACAATAATAACTAAAAAAATTAAATTATTTTGGAAATATATCTGGGATTTTTAAATAAATTGAGAATTGCTAACCTAATTATCTCATGTGGTTTTATTTCTTCTTCATTTCTTCTGACTACGCATCTAAACTGTAATAAATTATTACACGGTGGAGGACGGTATTAAAGGCAAATGATCGATCATTTTTTTATTCATTCAGAGATTTTTAGTTAAAAAGTTTTTAAAAATTAGCACATATTTAAGTTAAAAATAAGGAAGAAAAATGGAAATTAAGACGTTATCATCATTGGCTTTAGTAAGAAGTCTTAACTTTGTATTTTTTTTAGTAGAATAAAAAGTTTAAATCTTACAATTAATTGAAAATGTTTTATTCTGAAATCTTTATGAAGTAAAAAAGCTTTAAAAAGTACCTCTATCTAATTCTTAATGTTTAATTATCGATGAAAAACGATTGATAATGATACCTCATTCTTAAGGTATTATGAATGAAAATTCTTTGTATATATATATAACAAGTGAAAAAGTCGCATAGCCTACAATGCCAAGAAGAAAGAAATTGGAGTTCAAGAGACATAACAAATATAGATACGAAAAGAGTTTTTGGACTAACATGGAGGCCTATTATGATTTCTAGAGCTGTCGCTGAATTAGGCTACCTATTTAGGGTTAGAAATGCTTTATAGATCCACCTTCCCCGTGCAGCAGAAATTTTCGACATAATAGAAAAAGACAGAGCTATGTTGAAAAGTTAAGCCTATTACTAACACATGTGGATGATAAACCAGACATTAAAGTAAAGTGAAATTATTAAAAGAGAACAATAATGTTTCTCTCATGGACATGAATATTAAGAAAAAATTGTATAGAAAAAATTAGGATAAAAACTTACGTGTAAAATGAAACCTATAAAAAGTGGGTAATCATGCAAAGTATGCAAAAGTCCCACGCAAAGGGATGTAAAAATGGAAGTGTTAACACAAGAAGCAAAAAAAAAACAGTGGCGTCACCTAGATAGTTATTTTGCAATTAAACTAAGCACAAAAGATATTTTAATATTAAACTAATCAAGAGATATTTTAAATAAATTAAAAATGCATATTAAAAATAGAGTTAATTTAACATAGAAATATATTTAAAAATAAATTTACTTGGATAATTGTATTCGAAACAATTATTTCAAATTTTCATATTATTTTGTTTTAATACATTATCATTATCTAAATCATTGTTTCTTTTTATAAAATTTAAGATATATTTTATTGATAGGTGCAAGTTACTACACCAGAAAGGCATTTTTATAATGTTAAAATCAAAAGAGTCTCTTTAATCAAAAATATCACATTCTTTCTCTCCTTCCCTCTCTCTCTATATATATAAAGAGAAGGAATGTGTGTGAGACACAATACCGATAACTTATTCTTCCAAGGCAAAAATATATATTTTAGTTCACACACTCTCTCTCTATATATATTGGGTCAGATACGCGGGTGACGCAGGATTGCATCAGCCTTAGATAAAAAAACATTGAAGTTTAAGTTCTGAAGAGATCAGGTTTGGGTTATTTCCCGTTAAATGGTTAAACTAGAAATTAATTATCACGCAAAGTCTTGGAGGATTTAAGACCATTAAAAGTTTAAATGCCCCGGGAGAAAATTTAAGTGAATTATTACACACACGCGCGCGCGCGTATTGTACAGCGTATTACATAAAAGTATATATATTTGAGCACACAAGGAACATATATGATTTAAATAATATAAAACATGATTTCCAGGGGGGAATGTATGGATATGCTTTTTTCGAAGCTCACAATTCAAAATATATGTTATGAAAATGTGTTTATTTTATTACAAAGCTTTCCAGTACACTGTAGTTCTTTAATCATTCTCTGAATTCCTGAATGCTTTATAACTCTATGTAATTCTGTAATTATTGAAGTGGTTTATTATATACATTTTTTAAAATGCAATGAAATTTACTTCTTTAATATAATTTGTGTTTTTACCAGTGTTGTCACAAATATGTTTTACAGAACTTTGCACTGCTGCGCATGTATTTGTGTACAACCATTGAGTACGATATTTTCTACAGCTATATATCTATGGAATGATTTTTGCTTGGATTTCTTTTATTCTCTCAAAACAGAAGACGTAACTTTTATCAGATCAGTATTATTACTGTTGGTTAAATATTTAATCTCTATATTAATTTGCCCCCAAGCGCTTTTGAAATGAATTATCGGTATTAAGTGGATAATGATTCTTTCATTTCTTGATACATGTTACGTTGCATCACACATTTTGTATCACAAAGTTACGGCAAAAATAATTATTTTATTTCTTAGCATCTTCTGAGTTAAAAATAAGGTTTATTTGTGAATTCTTTGCATTTTTTCCGACTTCAAAAGGCATTTTAATTTTATATTTCTTAATGCGCTTATATCTTAGAAAATATGAGAGAGAGAGAGAGGGAGAGAGAGATTCGAACACAATTAATTATGGTTCTTATATGATTGACGAATTGGTTCAAGAATCATTGAAATGTTTCTCTTCGAACTGAAATGGAATTTTAATTCTTGTTCCTATTACGCAAAAAAAAGCTCTTTTTTGTTATCTGTTTAAATACAATTCATTAATACGTACTTAATTTTACAAATCGGAATAGGGTATTTATTTCTTACTTTCAGAGCTCGTTCTAATTGTAAGAGAAATGTTTCATATATTTTTACATTAATTTGTGCAGTATAGGAATTTAACTCTTTTTATTTTGGCTGCGGCATGCACATGTTTTTCTTTCATTAACCGAAAAACCTTCAGTTTCTCGTTTCGCATCTAAACGCGGGTATGTTATTAATCCTTTGTTATTCAAGTATTGACTTTCGACATTTCTCTTAGAAACTCTGGCTTCTGAAAGCTCTCAGAGATAATTACTTTTATCTTTTTCTAACTTAGTTTTTCAATCTTACTCAAATGTATTTTCCAAAGATTTTTTTTCTCGCCTCGGGCTTTCAATAAAACCAAATGAACCAATGATCATTTTTCTTTCCTGTTTTTGCTTTACATGTCTTCTGAAATTTGAGATTTAAAGTAATACATTATTTATAATCCAAATAATTTTTAAAGCTGCTTTCTTACAAGGAGCCTTTCTTTCTGTTTCTTAGTCAAATCAGTCTCTCTAAGCGACGATAAATCTTTCGCTTTTCTCTGAAATAAGTTTTAAATTAATATGTATAATGTGTTTCTTGTTTCTATAAATTGAGAAAGAACGAAATATCTGAAACGAGACAAATCAGTTTTAGAAGTTTGGAATAAGTGTTTAATTTTCTAGGGAAAGCAATGGAATTTTTAAGAAATCTGATGATTTATTATTATTTAGCAAGGTTTGTAATTTTAGGGTCAATAGATAGATTCATCAATAGATAAATCAGTAGAGATTTTCATAGATTAATATCTTTGTTTATGATTGCTTTTATTGAAGGTGCATTATTCTCAATTTATATTGTCATATAACTACTGTTATATAATAAGTTATTGGTGTGGTTTTATATATAGAGTTAATGATTTCTTTTCCACATAAATAAGTACTTTTTCTCTGGCAAAATAGTGCTTAAACTTAAGAACAGATTTCATATTTACTTTATTCTTATTCAAACATAAACTGTATAAAAATAGATCTATAGATAGATCTATGCAAAATGTCTTAAACTGGAGTCCGTAAAATTATATATACACAGAAGAATCCCATTTTGTCTCATTAATTTCGACTTAGACTGAAATTAACCCGCGGTCACTCGCGCCTGTTTTTGCTACCGTCGTTACTCGCGGGGTGTAGAGAACACCCCAAACTTTTAACACGTGTATTTAATTATGAAAATAAAATTAAGTCATTATGATACATATTAATAAAGTACCAGATGTTTTTTGTATTATACAAATAAAATTATTACATTTATTGCATACAAATGAGACTAACATTAATTTAAACTTAACATATAAAATTTTCATTTTAAAACACATAATTATATATTTTTTCATAAACCAGTAAAACGTATATACCAGCAATAAATATACTTTATAATTAATGAGATAAGGATAGTATAGAAAGTAGAAAAATAATATTTGAATCATTTTCCAAACATTCAGAGCAGACTGTATACATATGCTCAACTTCTCGCGGGAGTTCTCAGCCCCCCAAATAAACTTTTGAAAGTCATTACATTCCAATCGTTTGAGAAAGAGGGATTGCATCAGGCCTGAAGGTTCAATGACCTAAAATGTGCAGCTACAGTAAAAATCGTGGTTCTGCGCATTCTTTTTAGAATCCTGGGAGGATTTTCTTGTTGCGCGGGTGAATAATCGCGAGTGATCGCGGGTTAAATAATTAAAAAAACATTACAGAAAGGAAATTTTTTTAAAAAATATAACTTTTGCCGTTAAATTTTTTTTTATCCTACGCCAATCGTTGGCCTCTCTGCCATTAGTTGACAAGCAGCTTAATAAAATGATGACGAAGCATAAAAGAATTAAAATTTGCTTCCGTAGAGTTGCTTACAAAAAAACTTTAAGACAATAGGGCAGTGTCTGAGGTGGTCACACCACCCATTACACCTTGGTGGCACATAGGGCAACAAGCTAAATCCTTTACTCCAATGCAATCCTCTACAAATAATCGTATTGTGACTGTTTTACCCGCGTCCTTCCATTAATAAAATCCTGTTGGGAAATATTTGGTCTTTCAAATCTAGTTTATTCACAACCAACCCTCTGAAGAAGAAACCCTGATTATTTAAATTATGTCTGCTACATATAGTCCAGGTTTTCAAGCTAGTAAGGGAGAAAAAGTGAGGAGATAGGATATATTGCTACTGACCAGGTATTATTCAATTTCATAGTGTATTTTAGATATTTGATAAGTGAAAGAATTAAATTGACGATAGGTCATTGGAGTTTAATTGTTATAATTAGGAAAATAGATTCGATCCTGAAATAGGAGTGTCGATATTTAAGGTATCCGACTACGTTCGGAACTGTGATTTAGCAAAAGCATATAAATGGGTAATAATTATGATATTTAGTGTCACTTAGATTAGAAAATGTATATAAAACTGTTTTAAGGTAACTGGGACGTGAAACTGCTTTAACTTTTGCATTTTTTAATTTTACTTTTAAAAAATAGAGGGCTCTTTTCTGCATCCATAGATGCATTATTTATGAAAATGCGATAAATAGAACGATAGAAAATTGAATTTTAAAATTGCGAGCAAATGTGATGTAAGTACGATTAAGGTACTATCTTCAAAATCCGCTTTGTATATAATATGTATTGTAAAAAACTAATTTTTCTATACAAAGAATGTATTTTTTCTGTATTATATGTTCAAATTTATTGAAAATTCTACATTTTTCCTGCAAAAAATACGAAAAGTTGAAATAGTTACAAAATTTTTTTAAAAAAATTGCTTTTGAAATGTTAATTATGTTTAGTTTTATGTTAATAAATACTCAGTGTAGTTCTTAAATTATAAATTAATTGTAGTTAGTACAAAGTGGATGTTCAGGGTTAATCTAAATTAAGTGCACAGCTGGTAAAACAAGACATTTCGTTTTTCCTAACTGCTTATTGTTAACATTTGAATACTCATGAATATATCTCTAGATGTTTATAACTATTGGTTTTACTTTGAAATAAATATTCATATGTTTGAGTAAAAATACAGATTATTTTGTTAAAATTTTTAAAAACAGAGTTCCATTTAAATAAGACATCAAATTTACTTTTTTAATTAATCAAAGACATTTTTTTTGTGTATTTATATAACAATAAAAATATGTATAAGGAATTCTGCAACATCCTGTAATCATGATGTTCAAAGTAAAGTAAAAATACTAAAACTTATAAGCATAAATATTTGTTATTTTAAACGGAAGAAGGTGTGAATCGTTGACAACACGTGTTGATGAAGTAAAGAAAGAGTAATTAAAAAGACTTCTAGATAATCTAGAATTTTAAACTTAGAATTTACAAACTGAGAAATGATGCAAAATAATCCAATTAATTATGGTATGACTTTATATTGCATTAAAAAAATATTATTTTAAAAATCATAGATGAAAATGTCTTTATTTGCGATTTTCTCAAAATGCATTTTTTGTTCATTCCGGTACTCTTTTCTCAAAATCTGCTTTACCTATATTGCTGATATTTTGCATATTATAAGATCCACAAATTTTTAAAAAAGTGAATGAATTCGTTTCCAAATAAACATTCACAAATTTTAGATGTAGCACAATTTTTGCGTAAAATTTAACAGAAATTTGAATCACTATATTAAAAAAAAATTTAAAATGTTTATAAAAATTTAATTTTTAAAATTTCATTTCATTCATTATGTAGACTGTTATGTTTGCAAAAACTCTGCAAAATTTCATAGCTATATATGCAGTAGGTTTTAGGTAAAGTGTAACTAAAGGTAAGAATATGTCTCGAAAATAAAAAAAATAGTTTTTGATTGTTTTTTGCTCCTACAGATTTAATTGTAAGTTAAAATGGAATTTTTTTACATTAACAGGTGCATAAATGTACAAATAATTCAACTTAAAAATTTTACTTCCGTTGCTTTTAATTTAAGTAAGTGATTTAATTTGGTGTAAAAAAATACATTTTTCCTTCTCGCAGACGTCCCAGTTACCTTAAGAATAGTATTACAATAAAAATTATTTAAGTACAATATTTCAGCTAAAAATTAACTTAGAATAACCTTTTTAAAAATGTTCTCCTTTTGTGAAAAATGCTTATATTATAATATTATTTTGCCTGTATATAGCTTAGACCTCTGTACAGAGGCTCAACTAGAATTTTTGAGATATATAACTTAGAAGTGGGTTTATCCGTATTTTACGACAACAGAGTGGAGAAATTTTAAGAAAAAAACGCCGATAATTATTTCAAATGGTTGTAACTCTGAAAATGATATGAATTTTTCAAAAATCATAGTTGAGACTCTGTGCTGTCTGAGCTATATACAGGGAAAATATTATTATAATAAAAGCATTTTTCACGAAAGGAGAACATTTTGAAAAAAAAAAAAGCTTATTCTAAATTAATTTTTTGCCGAAATATTGTATTTAAATAACTTTTCTTTTGTCAAAATGTCTGTAAAACAATTTTATACATGTATCCTAATCTAAGTGACACTAAATATCATGAAAATTATCCATTTATGCGATTTTTTAAAATCACGGTTCCGAACGTAGTCGGATACCTTAAAGTCTTCTCATACTTCGTGTACCTCGTTATTTATCCTCATATTACTTAGATGGGCGCATCTCCTATTTAAAATAACTTGAATTAGTATTGCTAATTGTGTAATCAATAAATAGATTGTTTTGGGGTATGGCTAGTCTTCTTCCTTCCCTATAGGCGAGAATGAGAGAACCTCTCATTCCTCACAGTGTCCAGTAAACGAAAGCACGTAACTCAAACAGATCGAGACAAGGAACTAGGAACTCTATCACTTTTGCTAACCAAGATATTCCACATTTTAATTGCAGCTGCATTACCATACAGGGAGGCTCTATTAATTTGTAGTTTACTGTAAATGATACTTTTGATGTTAAGCAGGGGCAAAGGAGAGTCAGATTGGGACAGGAGATATCCAGTTTTAGCAAGTCTATCTGCTTTCTCATTTCCAGATATTAATTTTAAAAAAATTGAGTTTATTTTATTTTCCCTTAATGATTTCTGTAATCTTTTGACAAAGATTCACCTTTTTTATTCGTTTTTGCAAATTTTTCTAACGGCTAAGAAATTTGTCTGACAAGAATTCCTGACATATTTTCGGTGTGATTCATATCCAGAAACGTACATACCAATATGTCCAATAAATCTTTCGCTTAAAAAATACAAGTTTTGTTGGTATACAATTGTATTTGTAGATTTAGAAATTTTGAGGAAAATATTTTCCTCAAATGGTTAACTATTTTTCTAGATTTCTTAAATGTCTTTGTTTTTTAATAATATTATACTTGACAGTTTAGCTTGGAGTTCATATAAGGCAGTATTTTCTTAAATTTATATAAATTCTCGTTATATAAGCGCTGTTAAATTCTAAATTAAAACAGACTATTGAGATTGACTCTCTATAACATAGTCTGGCATTCAAAATTACCGCTGTTTTGTTTATATTACCGGAACAGAAATAGAAGTAAATATATGCTAAGCCTTCCCCATTATACTTTATTCCACAACCATTGCTTATACCACCGCCACTATGCTTAATTTATAAAGGCCATTGAAATAAATAAAAATAAAATTCTTTATATCGAAAATAATTTATCGCTTAAACAGTTTCATAACATTAAAAATTTACATTTTTATTATTTCTATGTATATACATAATTAAACCTATGTCTTTTTGTGCTTACTCCAAACAAAAATAACTTTAAAAAAGTTTGAATATTTCATCAGGACTCTAGATATCAAGAGGTAAATTAAAAGTTAAGTTAAAACAATTCAGCACATTAAATAAATACTCAAAGCAAATTTCAAAATTTTTGCTCAGTTTCTATGCAGCATTGTTTGCAAGGAACGCAAGTATAATCTGATGAGTTTAAGATATTTGTGTGGGAAAACTCTGACGATGTGAGAAAATTCAGTAAGCCTTAAACTGGCTATTTGGTTTTATAGTCACATGGCTAGATAACTTAAGTCCAGTTACAGTCACTCTAACAATGATTCAGAGATATGCGCGAGTATCTTAGAAAAATGCCAAGCGCGTAACAAGTATTTTTTTCTCTTTTAACTTATCAACATTCCATTTTGATAACATTATGGAAATATAAATAATATTTTTGTGGTAGGGCTGATCCGGAAGGACGGAACCCGCAACCACGTATCATAACCCCGAGACAAAAGCTATCACATCTGTCTGAAGGCTGTTACTGATTTATAAAGATACCGCTACATTATTATTATTAAAATTATTCAATAATGTCATTTAGTGAGTGTGGCACATAAGACTAGCTTGTGAATCGTTCGAATACGTCACAGGTTTTATTACATTATTTACATGTCATCTAAGTGAGATTCATTTTTATTTTTAGTTTCACATCTTGAAAGGGATTTCATTCTACATTATCGACTCTACTTTTTCCTTGTTTCCTACTCGATATTCTTGTTAAATTACTAATTAAAATTATAGAATCTAAGTTTTATTTATAAAGTATACTAATTACATTCTTTCAAAAAGGGAATTTTTACAGAAAATGAAGATTTAGAACAATGGTCTTCAAACTGTGTTCCACAGAGCTCTGGGGTTCCACAAGGCATTCTTAGAGTTTCCATGAGTCACAATAAGAAATGAATAGAAAATTATAAATATGTATGAAAAAGGTATTAATGATCTCTATAAATTTTGTATTACTACAAGGATATAAAGCTAACCACAGTCATTAAAACTGAAAATTTTATTATGTGATACTTTTGTAACTCGTATTATAATACACTCTGTCGCAAAAAAATATATGCACCCAGAAGAAATCAAGCTACAATCACGAAACTCGGCAAGAATGTAGTCTGGTAAGAGATATGCAAATGATTAAAATTTCGAAGCCAATGAGACAAGGCTAAGTGTGCTATGCGCATATTAGTTGCGCAACTGGGAGAGTTTAAAAGCATGAGTACGAGCGCCGTACGGCTATCCAAACGAATCTGATGACTTTGATAGACGATATTGAGACTTAGGATGCCTCTAAGACGTAACCGGCGGCAGTACGAGCAGCTGACGGACTTTGATAGGGGCCGTATAATAGGCCTCAGAGAAGCAGGTTGGTCGAATAGACGTATCGGCCGCCACCTCGGTCGGAGCGATATGGTAGTTGCTCGGTGTTGGCAACAGTGGATCACAGAAGGTAGAGTGTACCGTCGCGGAGGGTCAGGACGTCCCAGGAACACAAATGATCGCGAGGATCGTGCAATCAGAAGAGTGGCCACTTCGGCACCAACAACGTCGCTAGCATCGATTCAACGCCACTTACCTCCTTCCAGACATCCAGTGCCATCAATAGAAACCATAAGGAGACGACTGACCGAAGTTGGCTTGAGGAGCCGACGTCCGCTAAGACGCTTACCACTGACCCCACATCATAGGCAGTGTCGACTGGATTTTTGCCGACCTCGGGCAACTTGGAGTGTGACAGACTGGAGACGTGTCATCTTCAGTGATGAATCCCGATTCAGTCTCAGTGCTGATGACCACCGCACACGTGTCTGGAGGCGCACCGGCCAGCGGTCCGATCCGGCATTTATTGTCGAGCGGCATACAGCAATTTCACAAGGTGTGACAGTGTGGGGAGCAATTTCTTGGGACACACGATCATCTTTAGTGGTCCTTCAAGGCACTTTGACAGCTCGCAGATACGTGGACGATATTTTAACGCCGATTGTGCTACCCATGCTATCAAGTCGCCCAGGTGCCATTTATCAACAGGATAATGCTCGTCCACATACTGCGCGACTCTCCCAACAATGTCTTCAAGGATATGACGTCCTACCATGGCCTGCCAGGTCACCAGATCTTTCGCCAATAGAGCATGTCTGGACGCGCTGGGAAGGCAACTGCAGCCGTCCCGAGATACAGGAGAATTAACTGCGCAGATGCAAAGACTATGGCAGGATCTTCCACAGGGGGTCATAAGTGATCTAATTGAATCGATGCCACGCCGAATTTTGGCTTGTATAGCTGCCAGAGGTGGCTTTACTACTTACTGATTTTTAACCTTTTGCAAGCTGTAACCGCTTAATAAAATGATTTTTGTTCTGAATTTTTAATCATTTGTTTATTTTCATATACACTACATGCATACCAAATTTCGTGAATGTAGCTCAATTTCTTCTGGGTGCATATATTTTTTTGCGACAGAGTGTATTATAAAATGAAAATTAAATTTTTTTTCCTCTGTACGTACTATCTATTAGATTGTAAATATTCTTTTGCTTAATATAATTTTATACTTGTTAGTAGAATGTTTTATAAGACTAAATAGATTTTTAATGGAAAATGTACCTTTAGGTTGCAAATTCATGCCAAATAGACAGATTTTCTCACACAGCTTTAAACATTTTAACGCCATTCAGAACAATGTATTTAAGGGAAAAATATTTCTCAACGTGAATGGCTACAAAAACAAAATATGTATAGCAAAATAAAATGTGATTGTAATAGTTCCAATACACTCCCACAGTTTGTGTAAAAAAATGCTAGCATATATCTCTGTAATTAAGTATAATGGATGGATAGGTGATACTTTGAATCACAAATATATATTATTTATGACTGTTGTTGTTGTGTTTATTACTGGGATGCATACGAAAGACGTGAGATAAATAAACAGAAACATATAACACAACCACAGAAGAATACAGATTTTATTACAAACGATGATCCCAGCATATAACAAGAAGAGGTGCGCTGCTTTTCCTTTCGAGACGGGAATCCATTTCAGGCGAAAGACTGACTTCTTTCCCGAAGAAGATACAACCAAGTCTTACCCGGGATTCGAACCCACTCGGTTACAAGCCGAGGGTCATAGCTACCATACGGGCTGGGCGACATTATTTATGACTAAATTATATTAATGAATATTAAAAAATTTTATAATAACAGATACAATACATTTTAAAATTGCCTTTACATAATATACCTATAGAACATGTTGATCTGCTTCAAATACTATTTTAAGTTATATGCTTCAAAGTATGTGTGTGTGGAATAGGTCTTTTCGAAAACAACTTATAGTTGTAAGGGTTCCTTGATTTGAAAAATTTGAAGACCACTGATATAGAATAATTGATCGAAGAATTTTGTACCTGCATTGATTTAATTTTTTGAATAACATATTTTGTTGTGACATAAGTTAAAAGAATTTCACTAACCACTTAATTTTTCTAAATAGTTATTTTTTACTATTGGTTACACTGATTATTTTCGTATACGTACTAGATATTCCTTTCAACTACACAAAGAGACTAATTTCTTCTGTGAGTTGAAATGCAATTTTTCGCTTTCCATGCGAATATCACATTACTTCATCTTTTTCATCTTCTTTTTGTAAGTGGTATTAATGTTTAGTTTTAATCTTTTTTCTGAGAGAAATCTGTAGACACTTTCCCAGGGAAAAAAGTGTACCAGGACACTTTCTCTTTACAAAGGATTTATTAAAGTAATGTATCCTTTAGGAAGCCAGTTAAGTTATTATGCGAAAACAGAAGCTGGTTTTGTTGTATACCTTAGAAGAAAAGAAATTTTTTAATTAAATAAAGCACACAAAAATCAAAAGAAAACTTATGGTTGGAGAAACCTGGACATTTTTTTAGTTGTTGAGTTTAGTAACGGGCAGAAAAGTATGTTCTTTTGCTGTATTCGAAATCTGTATGTTCTATTTTTCAGCATATATTTTTAACAAAATAAGGGGACATGCTAGTAGGATTATGAAGCAAAATAAAGTCATTTACTCAAGAAAAACAAAATTTGTATTAGTAAAAGGTAATGAAGGAGATTTAAAAACAAGTTAATACTTTTTACGCTTAAAATTTGTATTTCTAACTGAAAGACTAAATGTTTTACAATATATTTTAATATGCTTTTTAATCACTATAATTATTAAGGAGATTTTATGACATGACCAAAACGTGTCACACGTAACTTCATCATTATTTCATTAAAATTATCTAAATTATTCATCCATTTTTTTAAAAAAGGTATATTAATAAATATAGTAGTCGAAAATTTCTGCAGCTTAACCCTTCCTTTTGTAGTTTCCAGATAGAATCATTTATGGCACTAATATCGAGAAAAATTCTAGGAGAGAAATTGCATAAAAAACAGGTTTAAATATTAAGACTGTTTTCAGTTAATGTTCAAGAATAGAACCTGAAATCTGAATATTTTTTCAGATATAAAAATACTCCAACATTATTATTATATTCTGGCTTCACTATCCTATAGAAAATCACTCATTTTATCATATTACGCATTTTTATACAAGTTGATACTTTTTTTCTTTTATAAAATGTGTTTCGCATTTTTTTCCTATACCGTAATGTTAAATGAGCTATCCATTTACACGTTAAAAGGACAAATTAGTTATTTATGGAATATTTCAAAATTTTAAAAACACTGTTTAATAAACAAATGTATGAGTTACAATATTACAAATTTTCATGAAAATAGAGGCATTTTTCTGTGTGTTCCACGTTCATTTGAAATTCTCATACATTGGCGAAAACAGCGTTATGTTAAATGTTTAAAACTAATGCAATTAAAATTTGTACAGATGATTTGTCTCTCTAACATATTAATATAATTATGTTTTTGTGGTATTTATATGATTGCTGAAAATTGATCTTTAATTTTGTTACCAGAGAATGAAACATAAAACATTAAAAGAAAATAAAAGGGTTTTTTTCGATAATTACTTTTTAAAATGTGGTGTCTATTGAAATGTTAAAACTATAGTCTGCAAATCCGTTGGATTTATGTTTCACTAAATGATGTACCATCTAAATCGAAAGCCCTTTTGAAGTTAAAATAAATAATGCCTTTTTAAAAGAACAAAAAAATCCAAACAGTTATTGCATGCACTTTATAAGTATCATAAAGTTAAAATACTAAATAAAGAGAATGAATTTATATGTTAACATATTATTCTTTTTATAGCCCTAGTGTTACTTTATATAATACAATGTTAATGAACACACACTCACTATAATTCTTTAACCCTTCTTTGTATGACTTTTCTTTCCTTTTCTTTTTTTTGTGAAATAAATCAACTCCTGCTCTAGATTTAAAAAAATGTTTAAAAAATCCTAGTATATAAAAATATAATGTAAAATAATGAAAGAGTATAATGGAGCTATCCATCATCATGCAAATTTACATGTAAAGCTCATACAAAATAAATAAAAAATAAATTATTTTTGTATCATTTTTATTTCTGATGATGACAAAAAAACAATTATTATTATTATTGTTCTAACTTCATCTGCATCTTGGTACTTTTCGCCAGAATTTTTGTTCATCGTCATCTTCTGATAGCCAAACGCCTTCTAAATGGTTCAATCTTTGATGTCCCTCACTTCTAAATTTCTCTACACACAAAAACACAAAAATAACATAAAAGAAACTTATAGTAAAAAATATTTTCATCATACATTAGATATGAAACAACTGAATAGAGATGTAAATTTCTGCTTTATAGTTTTGGAAAGATTATTTGGGGTATTCGATATAAATTGACAGAAAATAGCAGATATACAAAGAACAAACATTTTTTCCACTCATTATCGCTTTTATTAACAAAAAAAATCTCAGATTAGTAATAAAAAATATTCAAGAGAAATCGCATTTTTCTTCCAACCACAACAAACCTTGGTATGACAAGTTCAGACTCCATATAATGATAGTGACATTTGATTTTTTTTTGACAGCTACGTTCCTTAATACTAGATTGCCCAAGGAAGCCATTTTGACTGCTTTTTAATTTCAGTTAGAAAAGCAATTACATATATAATGCACAATTTCTTAGAATTTTTTAGAATATATTTTTTTTCCAAGTGAAGTAAATTTTTTTATTGTTAATATTTACAAATAACTTGTTATGTGACTGTAAATAATATAAAAAATATTAAAAGTTAATTTTTTTTAGACAAATTTTTTTATACATTAATCATTCTTTCACAATTCAGTCATTTTGACTCCTTTTGGGCAATATAGGTGTATACTAAATTTCAATCTTTCTAGTGTTAATACGCAATAGTCGTGAAAAAAAGATGCCAGCAACAACCAATTTACATTACACCTATTCTGCGTACAATTTTTTTGTTCACTAAATGTTATAATGGAAGTTGCCAGCTGGGAGGCGTGGTTGGTTTGTCGCTGGGCTTCTGCACCTATGTTTGCGGATCTGACCCTGGCCCAAGTCGGTGGATTTTCATGGTGCAGAAAATAGACAGCAGCTAGTCGTATGATTATGCGGCATGTAGAAGATCCCTAGAGTGACTGTTCGGCTTGGGTGCTCTCGGCAAAATTAAATCCTAATACAGGTTCGCGTCGTCAGAGCTCATATGTCTCTACTGAGGTAACTGGGCCTCAAAACTACCTGCAGTCATTAGTATCCGCCTATATGACGCTGTACTAAAACGAGTTACCAACTTCCGGGGATCTAGGTCTACAATGTACTAGCTCTGCAATGGTAAAACACCAATTCGCAGCCTATTAGAAATAAGAAAAAACGATATAAATTTCCATCATCTTGCAAAGATGGGTTAATAATAACATATTATAATTAGATTAGTCATAATTATTTTGATATTTTGGTGTTAGATTTGAAATCAATTAAATTCGACTGTAAGACATGGATATTTGTGTTGTATTTGAAGAATCTTCGCCTATTAGTCTGAGTTTTTATCAAGAGGCACATATATAAAAAAAGGAAGGATACAAGGTTTTTATATTTTAAGATCTAAGAATGTTCATTGAGAACCATAATCAATAATCGTTACCATTTGAGAGTGACTTTAATCAAATTAATGTCATGTTTATTTATAAAAATGGAATTGATTCTATGTAACATGACATATCTGAGAAATTTTCAAAGGAATATATTTAAAGCTCTTCTCAATTTTCTGAGGAAACTGGAAGCATATTCTAGTTTTATGCTTATTCTTGCAGAAATATTTGAGTTATTTTTAGTACTAATGATGGTATACACTCTAAGAGAAAATTATTCCTTATTTAAATATAATGACTGCTAGAAATAGAAGTTTTGGAAAAATTTGGAATTAAATTATTTTAATGATTTCAAATACAATTAGGAATGGTATTTTTCATTTCGTGTTCCTGATCGTTGAATTATTCCTCTAATAATATTTTCAGTAATTAAAATGAAAAGGAATTAAAATGCACCAAGTCCTGATCTCTTAAATTTTTTTTAAAAATAGCAATAAGGAAAAAAGGAAGTTTTTTCAAAATATAGTATCAAAAATGCTTCAAAATTCTGATGTTAAAATGGTATTAATTTTATAACGATATTAATCTTGACTTCGTCTAATGATTTACTTCGGTGAATTTAAGCAATAACGAGCATGTTATTGAATAGCAGAGGAAATACTTTTTTTTCTAGATCCGTGGTTTATTTTAATACGAAACTTTTGGCAAAAAAAAGATTCTTACAAGATTCTTACATTAAATTGGACTTCGTTTTTATCGAAAATAGAACTGATAATTTAATACGAATCGTTGTGAAAGATTTGAGACGTGAGCAGAAAGTTTATTTAAAGAAAATAGAATCATTTTAAAATTGGATTCTAGAGGAAATTCCTAACAAGCCACGCTACTAAAATTTAACTCAACAAATGGTTCTTATCTGGGAATTGAGATGCTTTACTAAAAAGAACAGTGGTAATATATACGTTAGCTTTATTAGATATAAGTCTATATAATAAAAAATTCTTTTTAGTTGGTAAATACTTTTTATCTTCTCGTCTCTGTAAAAATAGGAAGCAGCTATTTATGAGTATTAAAAGTTAGAACTACGCTGAAGTTCCACCGAACTAGGGATAACTACCTAATAATGAGTTGGGCCTCCTCTGGCATTGATAACAGCTACCACAAAATGAGGCATAGATTCAACACGTTTTTGGAAACGTTCCACGAGAATGACTTGCCAAATATTGGCTAAAGCTGTCCATACTTCAGAAAGGTTCTTTGGTGCTGTGTGATGGCCTTTCACGCCTTGTTCCAAAACATCCCAAAGATGCTCAATAGGACTTAAATCTGGGCTTCTAGGTGACCAATATATGACAGAAAAGTCGGAGGAATGCTCAGGCAACAAGCCAGTGAGAGGAACAGTTGTCTTGCTGGAAAACTCCTTTACCGTGCTGATAACAGAACAACATAAACGGATGGAGGTGATCACCCAGCAACTCCACGTACTTAATTCCATTGAAGGAGGTTGGTACACGCACCAAAGATTCCAAACAGCGCCACGAAAGAACATCCGAAACCATGATTGAGCCACCATGCCCTTGTACAGTTCCAACCTTTCATGCAGGATCCATGGCATGATGAGCCTGACACCTTATTCTCAGCCTCACGTCGGCATAAGTCGTCAGAATCAAAATTAATCTCCATGCCACTCGTTTCCAGTCCTCTAAACTCCAGTCTCTGTGCTCTCTTGCCCAGGTAAGATGTGCAGCCCGATAGTGAGTATTGAGCAATGATTGTCTCGTAGGTCGACGGCTCCCAAAACCCATACAGTGAAGCAGTGTTGCAAAGTCCGTTTACTGACTGTATGACTGGCACCGTCATTCAACTGGGTGGTAATTTGAGCTAATGTTTCGCTTCTCTGGCTAAGTACAATACCCCTGAGCCATCTTTCACCCCGCAATGTCAAGGATAATTGTCCTTTGTAGTTTGCCCGATCATTAGTTTTTTTTTGTCCACCATCCATGTTTTCTTGGTATAGTCTTGGCACTGTCTACCTTGAAATTCCTAGCTGTCTGAGAGAGAGAGATAGACGACTTCAGAAATTCAATGACCCATGCGGCGCACACCTACGATTTGTCCGCTATCGAATGAGTCTAAATCAAGCAATTTACCTGTACTGGCAATTACAACAAATAATTCAGAACAACCACAGTACGTTCTATATATGCAGTTACCACAGCTCCTTCACTTGCGTATAAATGATGCGCAGCGCTACACAATTTGCACAGCCCTTTCTATCCCTAATTCAGTGGCTCTTCAGTGTATTAATGCAATCGATTTCAAGTGAAAGTAAAATATTACCTGTGTGTGTGTGTGTGCAATATTTAAATAATAAAGAAAGGAAGTTTTATTTATATGAAGTGGAGGATTTTTGAATAACCTTTAGGCCACATTACGAACGCGCGCTGAGCGCGTTCTCCTCAAATTATTCTTCAACGTTTCGGACGAGCTACACGTTCCAATCTGGATTTTGCACTGTTTCAAATGTTACAAACGTGTGTTTCGTGTTCCAAGGCAGTTGTTTCTTTTACAAATAGATGTCAGCAATTGAATGAAGGAGATTCGAATACAATATTTCAGGAGAATCAGTACTTCAATTTTAGTTGTGTGTGAAAAGGCGTCAGTTTCAGGCTTTCGAAAGTTAAAGGCGAGTGACATGCCAAGTGGCAACAACAACCTGTATATTATGTAAATATACAACCTCTGACAATAAAGTTCAGTGAATAGTCCTATAACATTAACGCAGATGAAATATTAACGAAAGTTACCTTACTGTCCTTCAAAATAGTCACCTCCCATAACTATGCACCTCTGAGATCTGCTATATATGTCTTGAATACTTTGCAAGAAGTCTTCTTTTAGAATGGAGTCTAAAAGCCTCGTAACGTTTCGCTGAATGTCAGGAATATCGTCAAATCTCCTTCCTTTCAAAGCTAGTTTTAGTTATGGGAATAGGAAGAAGTTTGGAGGATTGAGATCTAGCGAGTAGGGTGGTGGATGCTCAATTTGCTCCCCCTTTTTTTGTCAGGAGCTGCTTGACAATACTGGATGCGTGAGGGCGAGCATTTTTGTGAACAAAAAAAAATAACGAACCGTGTTGTGTGTGTGTGTACTGGGGTTGTACTCCGCGTAGACGTTTCATGAAACAGACCAAAATTTCATTGTACCTTGCAGCATTTATCGTCGCTCCCTCAAGTAGAAATTCCTTGTGGATAATGTTTTGACTATCAACAAAGGTGATGAGCATCGTTTTGATGCACGATTTTACTGCTCTGGTCTTTTCCCGACGAGGTGAGGCAGGAGAACGTCATTCCATGCTTTGCCGTTTTGTTTCAGTGTCGTACCTGAGACACAAAGATTTTAGGACACCAGAAAGTTTCTTTCGGTGTCTTGACAAGCTTAAAACCAAACTTTAAATTGATGATTTGTTCGTTCATTTTCCTGTTCTCAGTTAAGAATCAACGCACTAAGCAGGTACTTTGCAAAACAAGTCTTCCACGGAATACAGACGACGCTCAATTGAACAATGGTGGATACAGTAGGTCAACACCTGCCGTTACGCATATGCAGAGTTTTATTTCGCCAGTGTTGCAAGATTAGACGTTCTGACTTAATTCACTGGACTGTATCATCAGAGGTTGCATATGTGCATTTTTTTTTTTAAAAAATGTTTTTGTTTTTAGTACTAATTATTTTTGATTAATTATTTATAACATATTATTATTTATTATTTGTAATTTATTGTTTTGATTATTTAATTAAGATTAAATGGCAACAACTATACTTAACTTACGTTCCTGGAAGATAAAATGATACACTTCCTCCAACACGCGCTTTTCAAGAAAAGCGCGTCTTAGGAAGCGAAAAACACACCCAGATTCTAACGGTGGGAGCTCAATTGCGAATAGAGTAAATTAAGCTATCTGATACTTTTAATAAGAAGTAAAAAAAAAGTAAGAAGGATTCTGTTTGATTGAATTACGTGAAAGTATAAATTTTCGGATGATATTTTGGTTTCTAAATGCTGAATTCTCGGGTAGTGGGTTATATACTAAAAACGAAGAAAATTCCCAACGGTCAACATTGAATAATTTTATCACGAACCACTGTGGGAGGGGCTTTGGCTGTTTATATTTTGGATTGTTTTGATTTAATAATTTTAATTTAATTATATTTAGATGTGCCTCCAGAAGAAAATATAGTCAAACCAAAAATGAATACAAAGTGATTTATCATGGAATATAAAGTGATTTTCATGGTAAGTCACACAAACCCTAGATAGATACATCATAGTAAATAAAAACGAAACAATTTAATGTTTCTTTGCCTGCCCGATATCATTTGATTCACATACCGAAACCGATTCGCGACACAGGGGTTGGAGACCACTACTGTATGATATGGATGTTATTTACGTTCATATTATTTACTACGAAAGGATTGAAATATGCATTAATATTTTCAGTGGGAACTTGCCCCTGAATTTGGCAAGATTTGAAGAATTTTAAAGTAAGTGTACACAAAAAGGGAGAATTTTGCATGCACGCACGTACGCACAGTAAAAAAGTATATATATATATATATATATATATATATATATATATATAAATATATATAGTTACATTATCTTTACGAGTAAAATGAACTTTTTATTACACAGCAAATATTTAAATACGACTTTGAGGCATAAGAAAAGTCTTCTTCGTTGAAGAGGAAATTTTGTTGAACAGGAAAAAAAATAATTCATTTTAAACTATAAAGTAGTGATCTTATTTAATAATCTAAAAGGAAGTTTTTCTTTTGCCTTGCAAGAAAAAATACAACTGAAGGACTCAAATGTTCCCGAATATTAAATAAAACGAAGAACAACTTGCTACGCGTTTGCGCGCATTTCAACTCATATAATTCTAAAAAACTTTTGTTATGAAATCGGTGTCTTAACGCACACACAGTTTCATATAAATGCTCTGTTATAAGATCTACCTTTCACATATCTATTGCATTCTCTAGGGAATATCTAAGTAAGATGGAACTATTCCTACCTTGATTCATTCCTTAACGAGAGGTCATGTGTCTAACGATTTGCATTTACACAAGCCAGATCTAAATTCTAAGCCATGTTATCTATATCTTTTGATCTAATAGACATTTTAAGCTTTCCTTGTACGAATGTTCAGTCTTTCGACTGAAGCATTGTTCCAGTTCGATCTGCTAGGTAATCCTACTTGCAATTCTCATCAGCTATACAGTTATTGTTTGCATCCTAAAGTACTCACAAAGTGAGGAAGTTTAGACACTTACTAAATTCAATGTAAAGTATAATAAACTAATTGTATCAATTCAGGATGGTAAGTTAATTTATATTCTAAGATTTGTTGTAGTTATGTAACAGCAACAGGTTTGGATTCCGACTAAGGTTTGAGCCTTATGTTCCTCGCAAAAATTAGAAACCCACTTCATAGAATTAGTTGCATTAAATGTATACGTTACCGTTAAAGCTGGAAAATCGTCAATGTGGGCAGATTACCTAGCTAATTTGTAGATTAACTGGTGTGCTCCATTTAGTGTGTGGCATCAAGAGATTCTCCCATTTTAACTCTTTTGTGCGCTGAATTTTTGACAAAAATAATGCACTAGAAGGAAATAATTACAAATATTTTAGATATACCTCACAAAACTATAATTATTAAACAAAGGCTGGCACATATTAATAATGTTAAACACTTTTTCAAACACAGGGTGTCCACATTTTTAAGAAATAAATGGTACATATTTTATACCACCACGTTTCAAGCAGCATAAGTCCGGAAACATGATTTTTTCCTCTCTATGCACAATGGTAACTTTGGCTAGCTATTTTATAGTTGGAAAATAAATATAAATACACTTTTTCAACTTATACTATTATTCATCCTATGCATTAAAACATTTTCAGTTTTTCCTAATCTAATGTTGCAAGTTTAATTTTAGTTTAGTCTTTATTTACATAATATTAGTTTAAATTTTAAGTATTCTATTCTATACATTATACTTTATTTTACCTAGTTTTTATTTAGTCAGCATGCGTAATAAGTGTATTAATTGTACATATTTTTTCCTGGACAAGGGGTTTAGCTCATTCAGGACACTTGTATAATTTTGTGTGTATGTACTATTATTTAATAAATATTATTACTTTTTTTTTAAGAAATGTAACTTTCAACAAATCTATATAGCTCAATAAACATGTCAATTATTGCGAAAAAATAAGAGGAATGTATTTTGTACTTGTAAAGAAGATGGCCTTCAATAGCGTGGTGGTACATTTTTTGGACTCTTATATTTTCAAACTAGCAATGCATATGTGAGGTACTAATTATTGTAATATTGAGACTTATTCAGTTACATAATATATGTACTTACCTGATTTGTATCAAATATCACAAGAATCACTTTAATTTACACTTAAGATACCCAACACAGATACTTTCGAAAAATACCATTCAACAAACCCACAGATGATGAAAAAATGAACTACTGCATAAACCCATTGCACACAATTAGCTTCTGACATTCGTTAGAGACTTGAGTAGCTGCTAGGAGTTGACGTCTGAGGTGGTTCAGAGAATGTAACATCTAGCATCCCTTTTTGAGGTATTCAAACAAGTGGTACATTTTATGTACCACGATACAATAAATGAATAAGAATTGGTGGTACAACGTATGCGCCGCCAAAAATGAAAGAGTTAACTAGGTAATCTTAACATTAGCGGTTTCCGTATCATTCAAGTTCAAAAGTTTGTTTCTCACATTTCCTATCTGTTTGGAATTTTGATTGAACGTTGACTCATTCTGGAATAATTTATCCTCACACTCAGAAACAGTAAATGTATTCGATAAAAGAATGTTTCAATTAATTTATCATAAATTTATATGTTAAACCGTTTGATTCCTTGTATTATAGTTTCTCAGTTGCTTGATTCTATCAACTAATTTGTTGTTTGCTTGATTGGCTTAATGGCACTGTTTCTCAAACTGTGGGGCGCACCCCCCCCGCGAGGGGGACGACAGCATATTGAAAATAAAAGGTTTAAAAAATAATTTTTTGGAATGAAGTAAAACAAAATGCTTTCTGACATAATAAAAAATATACATTTACACTGATATAATTTATTTTTATCATCTGGTGATCATCAAAAATAAAAGATTCCGCTTCAAACGCTCATTAACTATCTCTGATCCTATAACCAAATAAAAAAGACATTTTGTTTGCTTTACTGTAATCCCACGATGAGAGATTTTTTTATTACGTTTCTTTTAAACCCTAAAATACTACTTTCGATTATCATATATTTGGCCTTCAAACTTACTGGTATATTTCACTCAGACTTTTTTCTTTTAGGAAAGTTGTAAATAATATTTTTCTGTTGCTTTTTTCCCATGTGAATGAGTTTTACGATATATGGATAAGCATATTGAGCACTTTGAAGGATTATTTGGCCAAGATGTATTTTTATGAGTATTCTGAAACATTTAATGCACAATGAAAAACGTTTTACGCAATTATTTTTTAGAACTAACATTGATATTTTTATATACTTGTTTCGTCAATATTTGTGTGGACTGTAAAACTGGTTAAAGAATAAAAAATCAGTCTTTTTCGCCACGCTAAGCCTACTTTATTCGTGCACCCGCTTTTGTTGGGGTACAGCTAGACAATGTCTACTTTTACAAATTTTTTACAGATGGCGCTACAGTGCGCTGATGATGTAACATTCCGCCCGGCGTTGAAATATACAATATTTCAAAAAATATATTTAAAAAATGCAATTTGCTATATACAGTTTACAAATGCCTAAATGAATTAAATACAAATAAATTCAACATTCTAAAATAAGAAAAAAATACAATATTCAAAAATAGAAAAATACAATATTCTAAGAATATAATATACTTCACATTAAAATTTAATTGATATTATTATTTTCTATTGGTAAGATAGATATTTTTGAGATAGAACGTGTGAGAACCCCCGTGGCAGTTTTTAGTTTAACGACTCTGACCTTACCGTTAGTTCCATAAATAACCTCCAAGATTCTTGCCATTGTCCATTTGAAGGGAGGCAAATCATTTTCCTTTAAAAGCACTAAACACCCTACGGCAACATTATTTTTCTCGAACTGCCACTTGTTTCTCTGCTGTAAATGATTAAGATAATCATTTTTCCAGCGTTTCCAAATAGTTTGTACACACTTTGTTGTATACTGCCACCTAGATAGTATATTATCTGAAATATCTAAAATTGCGGGCTCAGGTATTGCACTGATAGGTTGACCAATTATAAAGTGTCCAGGAGTTAAAACTTCATATTCATTGATATTATCTGACAATGGTACTAATGGACGTGAATTAAGTATACCTTCAATTTGAATTATTATTGTCTCGAATTCTTCGAAAGTTATTTTACTATTAACTAAAGTTCTATAGAGATGGTGTTTGAATGATTTTACCCCTGCCTCCCACAAACCCCCGACATTAGGAGAACGAGGTGGGATAAATTTCCACTGGATAGCTTCTGAAGCAAAATAATTTGCTAATGTCTCGTTTTTGTTACAAATTAAATTTATGAAACGATTTAATTCTGCAGCTGCGTCTTTAAAATAAGTTGCGTTATCGGACATTAATGTAGAAATGCGGCCTCTACGGGCACATAGCCTCTTCAAAGCTGCAATAAATGCCTCAGTTGTTAAATCAGTCACTGCCTCTAAATGAATAGCCTTTGTAGTCAAGCATACAAAAATCGCAACATAAACTTTTGAAAATATCCCCTTTCTCTGATTTTTAAATTTTATTTGAAAAGGTCCGCAAAAATCCACCCCAGAGTTTAAAAATGGTGCACTTGGAGTTACTCTCTCTGATGGTAAATTTCCCATTAATCGATCTACCCCAGTAGGCTTCTGTCTAAAGCATGCAATGCAATCATGAACTGTTTTTCGTGCAATACCCTTGCCATTAATGGGCCAAAACTGCATTCTAATTTGATGTACTAAACCCTGAGCACCAATATGAAAAAACTTCTTATGCATATGCTCAAAAAGTAATTTAGTAAATTTATGTTTACTAGGTATAATTATTTGATGTTTTGGTTCAAATGGTAAATCAGCATTACAAAGCCTTCCACCAACTCTGAGTAAAGAATTCTCATCTAAGAAAGGATCTAAAGCCTTTAACTTACTTGTTTTTGAAACACTTTTACCTTTTTTCAAGGCATCGATTTCTGCTTTAAACTCACTTAATTGTGCTATTTTAGCTAAAAATTCCGTACTCCTCTTTACTTCATCTGCAGTTAGATATTTCTCCTTATTACAAGACTCCTTAGCTTTGATGTTATTAATGAACCTAAAAATAAAGCTAAAAATTCTAATTAATTTTATGAAATTATTTGTAACATTAAAGAGTTCATAAAAATTTGAAGAACACTCAGTCATTGAAAGAGTCACAGCACATTTTAGTTCATCTCTGTAGGAAGGATCAGGAAAAAGTTGATTGTCCTCGTATTCATCAGTTTGTAAATCTGGACCCGAGAACCACATTTCGTTCTTTAAAAGTTTAATTCACATTGCAGCCTCTAGAAATTAAGTCGGCAGGATTGTTCTTGGAGCTAACATGTTTCCAATGATAGTCCTTTGAAAGTGCTTGGATCTCCGCCACCCTGTTGCTGACAAATGTTTTGAGTTTATCAGGTTCAGTCTTTATCCACGATAAAGCAATCGTTGAGTCCGTCCACATCCAAATTTTATGAATAGATAATTGTAGAATTGGCACAACCTGTTAGACTAATCTCGATAGTAGTAAAGCTGCAGACAGTTCTAACCTCGGTATGGTGAGTGTTTTCAAGGGAGCCACTCTGGACTTGCTGCATAATAATCTAGTTTGAGATTGTCCAGATTCGTTGAAACATTTTATGTAGACAACAGCAGCATAGGCACGTTCTGATGCATCGGAAAAGCCATGTATTTCAATCCGTATTGTTGCAGTAAGTAGAATGCACCTTGGGATTTTGAAGTTATTTACTTTCGATAATTTTTGGTAGAAGTTCATCCACTCTTCCATTGCATCTGGTGGTAGCTGTTCACTCCAATCTAATTTTATTTTCCAAAGTTCTTGGATGAATATCTTAGCCTTCGTAACAATGGGTCCTATCAGGCCCAAAGGGTCATAGAGCCTTGCAATTTCTGAAAGCACGTCTCTTTTTGAGAAGTTGACTTTGTCACTAATCTTTACTTTGTATGTGAGGCAATCCACCTTTGGATTCCATAGCATACCTAATGTTTTCACTGGAGCATCCTGAAATACCTTATCAAACACATAGGAAGATGCAGATAAATCTTTCAACAGTTCTGGGCTCTTTGACACCCATTTGTGTAGCTCAAAACCCCCTCTCTGTAATAGTTGAGATAATCTGGTTTGGAGTTTTTTTGCACCCTCTAATGTAGACTCTCCAGAAAGAATATCATCCATATAACTATAATTACAAATCACATCTGCTGCGTCAGGAAATTCCGCTTTTTCTTCATCTGCTAAGGCCTTTAAGGTCCTGGTAGCTAAAAATGGTGCAGAAACTGTCCCATAGGTTACGGTAGCTAGTTTGTAAGTCTTGATTGGAGCATCTGCACTAGTCTTCCACATAATTCGTTGTAAATCCCTTTGATTAGGATCAACAAGTATCTGCCTGTACATTTTTTAATATCTGCACTAAACGCGTACTCGTGTTTTCTAAATCTACTGACTATGGAAAAGAGATCTTGTTGAATAATTCCTCCGTTTAGTAAAATGGAGTTTAGAGAAAAACCACTTGTTGTTTTTGCACTAGCATCGAAGACAACTCTCAATGGAGTGGATGTCTTCTCTGGTTTGAATACGGAATGATGAGGAATGTAATGGTTAATCTTATCTAATGTTTCATTTTTAATCTCCTCCATATGGCCTAAAAGTTCATATTCATTCATAAATTCTTTATACAAAGTTCCCATTGTATTGTTTTTGTTTAATTTTTCCCAAATACCATTTAGTCGTTTTATCGCATTCTCTTTGGAATATCCTAATAATGTTTCTGCATTTTCCTTTATGGGTAACCGAACTATAAATCTTCCCGTTTTATCTCTTTTATTGGTACTAACAAAATGTTCCTCACAATAAATTTCCTCTTCACTTTTTGTTATTTCCTTAGAATCATCTGGAAGTGATTCCAGTTCAAAGAATTCCTTTACTGTTATATCTAAGCTTGGTTCACTTATTAAACAAGAATTGGCTTGTTGTTGTGACTGAGGAAGGGTACCTGTGACTAAGTAGCCAAATTTTGTATTTTGTAAAATTACATTTCCTCCTGCAAATAATATTGTTCTGGATTTAAAATTTCAAAAATAGTTCACTTCCTATCAATATATCTATTTGACCTGGCATATGGAAATTAGAATCAGCCAGCTCAATTGAAGCTGGAATATTTAAATCCGATATATTTAATTTCGATACAGGAATCGCATCGATAATTTTAGGTAAAAGTGAAAATTGTACATTGCGTACAAAAGTTTAATCCCGATTTGATACTTCAATATTAGCTGAATATTTCGATGATTGCGTAATTCCGTTAATGCCTGTTATAGATTGGTTTGCAGACTTAAATTTAAATCCCAACTTTCTTGCTATGTCTTCTCTCATAACGCATATCGTAGACGCATTATCTAATAATCCTCTTAACTTAATTCTATATCCATCAGCACTTTTAACGAAAATCATGAATGTATTTAATAAAACACATTTATTTCCATAAGTCAAAACCGCAACTTCTGGCTGACCTTCAAACCGAGTAGGATTCGAATTGCTCTCTATCCCCCTTTCCCCTACAGTGTGATTTTTAACTGCAGAGCAAAGTTCAGCAGAATCGTGAAGCAATGAATTATGTAATCCTTTGCAACCACTAAGTGTGCATTTATATTTAGACATGCAGGCACCATAATGAAGTCTGAGGCAATTTATACAAAGTTTGTTATTGGTAACAAATTTCTTTTTGCACTCCACAGACATATTTTGAAATGCAATACATTTATAAAGAGGATGAGAATTTCGACAGAGAATACAAGGTTTAACAGTTATTTTTTTACTATTAACTACCAGCGATTTGGCTTTAGTTGACATTGCAGTATTTTTATGGATCATTTTAGTACTAGGAATGCGAGTAATGTTTTCTAACACAGCACTTCTCTTTTCTAAAAATTTCATAATAGAATCAAATGTTGGAACTTCTGCTGTTTTCAACGAAAGTTCGAATTGTTTTCTAGATTCTTTGTCAATTTTTTGAAGAATTATATTTATTAAAATTATATCTGATAGATCATTCTGCTCATATTTCAAAACTTTAAGTGCTCTAATGTTTCTATTGACACAATCCATTAAAGCGCGCAGTTCTTTGGCTGATTCGCTATAAATTTTTTCATAATTAATTATCTCAAGGACATGTGAATCTATCAACTGCCGTTTGTTTTCGTAACGATCTTCTAATGCTTTAAAGAGAATCGAAACTATCGCTAGGCGACTCTAAGAGCTTTGCTTCTCCTTTTTTAGAGATGCTCGAAGATAGTATAGTTTTTGCGAATCATTCAATTGCTCATTATTACTTATTAAATTAATAAATTGATTTTTAAAATTAGAAAATTCTGCTATTACACCAGAAATTTCTGGCAATGGAATTTGAGGTAAGCGGATACTATTTTTACCATTGTCATTTAAATTAATGTTTACATTTTCAGAATTTTTCAAAAAGAATACATTAAAAGTTTGAGACCTACCTCTGTTGTCTCGATCCGTTGATTTATATCTTCAATGTCCAGCTGAATGATTTCCAAGCTTTCGAAAATTTCTATTTCACAATAATCCTCAGCTATTTTATCTAGATTTATCTGTAATTGCTCAATTTTTTTGAGTTTAATTTCGATTTCAGTGACACTAGTATCCTTTGACACTGTCTTCTCGAGGTAAAAACCTCTAACCTAGTTAAAGTTCCTTTGATCGAATCTTTTAAACGATTCAATTTCTCTTCAGTAGTTACGTTGGAGTTATTTTTATTTTTCGATTTTTTATCCATTTTCTGTGGCTTCGTAGGACCAATGTTTCGTCAATATTTGTGTGGACTGTAAAACTGGTTAAAGAATAAAAAATCAGTCTTTTTCGCCACGCTAAGCCTACTTTATTCGTGCACCCGCTTTTGTTGGGGTACAGCTAGACAATGTCTACTTTTACAAATTTTTTACAGATGGCGCTACAGTGCGCTGATGATGTAACAATACTTTTAACATGGGAGTGGTCGCATGAGGCGCACAGTCAATCCAGGCTCACGAAATCGTTAATTCTGGGAAAACTGTATATTTGTTAACAGTGACCTGACAGTATCCTCTTATTAGACAGTTTTAATGGGAAAAAATGAATTTGTCACAAATATGACTTTTTTTTGAGAGTGTCAAACGTTTTTTTTAAATCCAAGTTACTAGTTTTGATCGAGTTCTCTGCACGACAACTTTTGTTCAAAAATATTTACTATGAAAATGCTACACTTTACCCCATGAACTATTTTGTGGTTTTAATAGCTGTGTTGTACGACTTATTATGGTTTATAAATATAAATGAGCAGAATATAAAAAGAAATGGGCATCTGTGATCCCCATTGAAGGAAGTTAAAACTAATCAAGCAATTGAAGAACCTGCTGAAATAATGCATATTAATCAAGATAGAGAAAGTAAATATGAGAAAAGCGATAGACATGAAACGTTTGAGTTGAATTGAAATTTTCAAATGCTGCCTAAAGAACTCTATGAAGAAAACTATAAAGCCATAAATGTAGCACTTCGCCTTGTCAAAAAGACACAAGGAAGAAAAAAGTTCAAAATGCTATTTGTAGATCATCAAACGACAGCAAAACTAGAATAATGTGTACAAAATATGTCAGTTTTGCTGGAAAATAACGTTCCTGTATTGTTAGCGAAAAGTGTCTGTGATTAATGTCTTTTATTAAAGATACTCACATTTGGAACATTTTATTTAGTTTTATTGGGTTTTTTCTCCCATTATCAAAGAAAATTTAAAAGTCCTTGAAAGTTGGTAAGTATATTTTCTCTTAATTAAATTATTCACTGGAATTTTGTGATTTTTATCGAGTATATTAAAAATACTTATAAAGTAAATTATAGTTTAAAAACAAACTAAAAAACACGCTTTTATAGTGAATCGAACTAAAAAGTAATATATATATATATATATATATATATATATATATATATATACTTAAAAGTAACACACATACAAAATTTAATACTTATCTTGTTAATTTGTACGGTTTATAATTATGATCGTATTGTAGCTTTAGTGCCCCAAAGTGTATTATTATTTTTTTGGGGGGCGCGATAAAAATTATGATTGAAAATTAGGTCGCCAGTAGAGAAAGTTTGAGAACCACTGCTTAATGGGATTCCTTAGATATCGAAAAATAAATCAATAACTTCGTGTGTCAACTACCTTAGTTACTATAATATGTTAAAAACCGTTTGATTCTTTGTATTGTAGTTTTTTAATTGATTGATGGCTGATTCTATCACCTAATGTGTTTATTTGCTTGCTTCTTTTAGATATAAAAAATAAACAACATTTAATTTAAGCATAGAGAAACGTTGCTGTTGTTTCACCAAAGATCTTATTTTCGCTTTAATGAATGTCTAGTAGATAATGTACAGATTATCTACATAGTTTGAGATATGAAACAATTTTTTGAGCTTTAATGGATTACTCTAGTTAATATGTGCAGATTACCTAGCTAATCTACAGATTAACTGATTTCTGCACTTAGGCGGTAACATATATGATATCAATTGCTGTAAACTCACTGGAACCCGGTATTCCTACGTAGTGATTTCACGTATATGTTTTCTTAGGTCAGGAAGGAATAACTCAGTCACTACTCAAAATCTTTCACTTCCACACACTTATTTAGAAATATATATAAAAACAGGACTTTATTACACACTTAAAATATACTATTATTATACGCTAGTTAAAAAAAACTCAGAAATATGGGAAACTCGCAACAGGCCACTTGCCTTCGTTTACTGTGTCTCACTCTTGTGTGTGTGGGCGTAAACTCCACTACATCCTTACATACCCGAGCTTTCACAGCGCCTTCCACAGTTGAGATCTAACACAATATTCAAAATAGGTGAAATGAAAGATCATACGAATCTAAAATTTGAATTAATTATTGATTATTTTTGAAAATATCTTTAAAAAATATCACGAAATCTCTATATATTTGTTGTCATAGTCAGCTACTAATTGTTCTTTCTACCCGAATTAATCAAAGCTAATTTTCCATTATGAGATATGATTTGTGATGCATCATTGCTTTTTCAACCAATCTTCATATATCCCAAGTGTTAATATTTGTTACGTCAACACCTCCACAAATATAATACATATTTAAAATGAAATAAAAGTAACAAATGCATATGGTTACAGAACTTAACAATTAAAAGTAAATAAAAGTAATTTTTATTTTGTAACTATAAAAATGCGAATAAATAAATCTGACAGTTAATCTTCAATAATAATTAACACATTTTTTTATAGTAAATTAAGTTTTATCAAAGTTTGGAACCAAACTCGAGATCGTAATAATCTGATAATGAAAAATATTTAGTGTACATATGTACGCGCGATTATATAATCTTTCTATCTCTATCTATACGCATACTGAAGATGATCACCTGTTTAATATGAAAGAGAGAATCACTTCTCATCCTCAAAACACCTATCACTTCTAGTGACTGTAAAAGATAGAGTAATAAGTAGTCTGAGGAGTCCGTCCTTGACATGCCTGCTTTTGATGAATCAGTGAGTGTTTAACTGTAAAGCAACACGAGGGCTGTTGGTGACGGACTTCATAATTTTAAACTATGGTCAAATGATGAGGACGACACCTGAGCTGACGCCCTTTCTTAAAACTTTCATACCACTCACACGGGATGACTTTGAGCCTAGACATCAGGCTCCCTACACTGTGCACTAGGATCAGGACTCATGACGTCGACCACGAGTTCATGACCATGACTACTAGGCTACCGTGGCCTCTGCTGGTTCTCAGAAACATAGTTCAGTTATACGGAACAGATGTGAATGAAACTTCAAATTCATTTTTTCAATTCCTACTATTTTAGTTTACATTCTCTCTCTCTCTCTCTCTATATATATATATACATCTTGTTCAAAATTTCAATCGTTAATAAAATACTTTCTATTTATCCACTCAAATTCAAATACATTTTTTAAAACTTGTAGTGGATGACACATGATATGTTAATACAGTTTTTTCAAATATTAATTCCTTTACTTATGAATAAATAATAACAAACAAAAATAATAGTCCAACAGCACATATAAAAAGGAAAATCGCTCGTTGTGTCACTGAAGCGCAATGGATAGCTCGTTGGACTTTTAGTCCAAAAGTCGTGGGTTCGAATCCCACCTGGTATGGCCTAATTTCTGAGAATGTGATTTCTTTTTACTATACTATTTTATTGGAATAATTAAACTTAATGAATGAATAAACAGTAACAAAAACAAAAATAATAGTCCAACACCCTATATAGAAAGGAAAATGGAAAATTGCAAGGAAAATCACTTTCTATTTCGCCGCTTAATATTGTGATTCTGTCATATGTATATACACATTTATATTAATTGCAATTCTTTAATAAAAAGTAAATAAAATAATGTTTTCTTTGTTGACCTATGTAGGAATTGACTGAAAATTATTCTTTATATTACTTGTTTTTTACGCAGATCATGGGGACGAAATTCAGCAAGAAAAATTAATAGTTGGAATATCTATTGATAGATGGTGCTGTGTGGTAAAAAATCATATGCCAATGAGCTAGAACTGTAGTTACGCTATAAAAATGATAATTACCCGTATGACCGATAGTCGCCAACATTGACCATACGATTGGATAAGAAGAGCGCGAAAAAAAGGCTTTGTCAGAATAATAGTAATATTATAACCTCTCTCCATTATTTTCGGCAGATTTAAAATTCGAAATAATCCCTGTCCAATAAAAAGTAGTCTAAAGGGTAGCTATCGTTAATTATATGTAACTACAAGGTGAAGACTCACTGCGAGTTTCTTTTTGGGCCACTTTGTCTTCGAATAGGTCTCCTTAAGGGGATCATTTAAGTGTACAATACCAAATGAGCAATGTACAGCAAACTTCTAGAAGAACAAATTGTCCCAGTGCTAAGACAATGAGCCGATTGGACGCCACTGTTTCAATGCAAGATGGAGTTATGATGGGGTTTTATCGCGCCTTCTACTAAAACCCTCTTGGGAAATCTTTGGGGCCAGAATGGCAGTTCTTTCCAACCAATTCAAGAAGAGAACGCTATTATGCAGATTAGGTATGTGTATATATTGGAGCTTTTGTATTCGCGTGAAGTGTTAGGGGAGTTCTATGAGTGTTAAGTGAGTTCTATGTGAAGTTCTAAGAAGGAGAGTTCTAAAGTGGGTTCGAAAGTTCTATGTGAAGTTCTAAGAAGGAGAGTTCTAAGTAGGTTCGAAGCCAGAAGTTTGCCATTTGCCGGATCAAGTTGGATGCAGTATTATATTGATGATATAAGGACTGGTAGCTGTTTGTCGTGGAATAGCGGTAAGATAGATTATATTAAACTTTAATACTAGAGCGGATTCTAGTAAGTTAATGATTCATCTATAAATATATAGATTCGGTGGTTTAATGCTCTATTTATTAGAATTGTAATTTATGTCATATCACTCCTGATCATTTGCCTCCTAGACTCGTGTTGCATTATTTAATATAAATTGAGATAATAATAAACTATTTTTAGTATGAAAGCTGTGAGTGGTCAATCTTGTGTCCCCACAAACTCAGGTCACGGGGATGAAGAGATGATACCCACATCCTGTAAGCTATTACAGAGTAACTAACTGCTCACAAGGCGGTAAGTCAGTGTTTCTCAAACTGTGGGGCGCGCCCCTGCGGAGGGCAATAACCTTACGAGGGGGCGAGCATATCGAAAATAAAAGATTTAAAAAATAATTAGTTTACTGGAAGGAATTAAAACAAAATACTTTCAGACATAATAAAAATGCACTTTTACTCTGATATAATTTATAGGCGCGCGCGATATTAAGTCATCAAAAATAAAAACTTCTTCAATACCTAATTAGCTATCTTTGATCCTATAACCAAGTAAAAAACTTTTATTTGATTTGCTGTAATCCCATGATGAGAGATTTTTTTATTACGCTTTCTTTTTGAACCTAACATACTACTCATTCAGAGAAAAAACAGATCCCAGACTCAGAATCTAAAAAATTTAGGAACATAAAAAATTCATCACTGTCATTATTTTTGAAATACTGCACATTATAACTGTAATCTGTTTGATCTTCTAAGTTATTGGTACAGTTAGTTATGACCCCTCTCTTATGTGTTTGTTTCTCATTTAGGGAAGTTGCAAGCAATGTATTTCTCTGTTGCGTTTTTTCCATGCAAAAGGGTTTATATTTGGAAAACCACGGGGAGCACACTATAAAGGATTACTTGACCAAGACATATTTTTATAAGTATTCTCAACATATAAAGCATAACGAAAAACGCTTCACACAATTTTTTTAGCAGTAACATACATATTATCATAATGAATATACTTTTTACCGGGAAGTGGTCGCGCGGGACACACAGATTACGAAATCGTTAATTCTGGCAAAACTGTTTATTTGTTACCAAAGAAAAATTGAAAAGTTCTTGAAAGTAGGTAAGTAAACTTTCTCTTAATTAAATTATTCACTAAAATTACGATTTGTATCGTGTACAATAAAATAATTATTAAAAAAAAGTATTGGGGTGACTCAATAACCCCGCTCGATCGTATCGAGTGCGCGCCTGCTTCCGGGTTAAAACATGTTAAAGTCTTTTCGCTTTAAATATTAAAAATAATACAATTATTCTTCATCGGAATTTTATATTATTGTTAATTATTTAACATCAGTGGTACACACAAGGAAGTCCTAGGGGTCCGGACCTCCCCCCCTAAAGCCCTTGATTTTTTTCCAATTGATTATAATTCTTAGTATATAGTACGCAAAATTTAATTAAGTATTTGTCATTAATGATTAATTTTATTAATTAATGCTAGTTATTTATTCAAGAATTAGTTTTTTACTGTAATTTGTTCCCGAAAATCGACAAAATCAAAAGGAACCTGATACAAGATTGGTGAACTTTCGACCCCCTGACCCCACCTGAAAATTCCTGTGTGTGCTACTGTTTAACCTCAATTATAAATGCTAATTCTGTGAGGCTTAAAATTACAATTCGCTGAAAACTAATTATAATTTGATCAACCATTTTAAAAAAAATCATTTTACATTTTTGCATGCAAACATTGTCGAGCACTTGTCTTTGCTCCCATTACAATTCAGCTATTATATCAATAATGTTTTATTTTCTTATGAATGAACTCGTGCAAAAAGCGGGCACTTCAGCCAGTATACTTTTAATGTATCAGTGCTGTACAGAATATTTTATAACTAATTAATTAATACTAAATTAAGAACAAGTTTAATAAGTATTAACGACTTCCATGGGCTTGTCTTGCAAAGCAAAGTTTTTATAAAGAATGCTTATGATTTGAAATTGAGCCTCTGAGTTCTTTTTCTATATTTAGCAGATATCTATATTTTGTCTTCTAAGCAGCCACCGCATTTTGCTATATGTTCAATTTAAAAATTAGAGAAAGGAAAAATAACATAATAATTATCCTATTATTTTATTTATTTATTTTGCTTAAAAGTAGTATACAAAATTTTTAATACTTATGTTACTAATTTGTATGGTTTATAATTAAGATTGCCTATTGTAGCTTTAGCGCTAAAGTGCATTATTATTGCATTCAGTACATTATTAATGTATAAGGGGGCGCGATAAAAATTGTGATCGAAAAGGGGGGTGCCAGTATTGAAAGTTTGAGAAGCACTGCGGTAAGTTGAAAAATTTTGATTTAATAAAATTTCTCTGACGAATGCCTCATTGTGTGTAAATTTCGTAGTACAGGATAGCTTGACCATCCAGATTGCCGTATCCGAATGTGGGCTTCTGGATATGAGGTTTCCTTATGAATCACGTGAATAAAGGACTAATAAATAATGAAGTGAAGTTGAGAGAGTCGATATCGTGCTCCACGTTTCTTTCATCACATCAGAAATGTTGAGTGCCATCATTGATAAGCGGTGATATGTCTTTACCATGTTGTTAACCAACAAATAGGCACATCGAATATAATGAACATAATAAGTAAAATTAATGTATTTGTTTTTAAAAAAAAACCCTACCCTTGACTTCTTGTCTTACCATTTACTTCAAGGGCACTAAGCTTAAAGTTCGATATGGGAAAAATTAACAAGTTTTAAGTTTACGTGGGCCACAAGATGAACCATAAAAATAATCTAGCAGAAAAAATCCTTATTTCGAAAAAATATGTTCATATAATAAAAACAACTATAATTTTAATGTTTTTCCCCTGACACTCAACATCTCTTCTCTGTTAGCTTCTTTTCTGTTTTGGAAGAAATTGTGTTTACAGTGATTGCTTTCAAAACAGATCCAAGATGATTCTCAGTAATTCTAGATCAGAGATAGGAGACTTAATTCCTTTCATAAGTAAAAATAACTATCTACACTGATACGTAGTACCAAATAAAGAAATTATCTTATATGCAAATTTTCGAGTGTTTTCAGACTCGGCAGGTAAATATTTGTGAAATTCTGGTAAGCCAACATCGCCTTTAATTCTGAATCACACTGTATATCAATTACCTCCATTTGCATCTCATTAGATGTTGATTCTATATCTACTGAATAAATTGAGGAAAACAAACAAAACTTTTCCCCTATACTTTAAAATCTTCAAATCTTGATTTGAAATTTATTTGGAACGTTTAATATTTTTTCTGCAAAATTTTAAAGATACGGTTTCATCTAAAGTTATTTCGATCAGTTTTCATCTCGAAAAGTACGTTAAATTTTCATTTTTTAAACACTTTTTCCATAAAATTATCTCCCATTTGAATGCTTAAATGCTATTGTACATATTTGTATTGATCTGATCTTCTCCTTGCTGTTGAAAATTTAAATCGTGTAAGTTTTTTTTTACAAGGACCATTACAGACAAATCCTTTAACTCCTTAACCGGTAAATTTTTTTGCCTAAAATGTTTAATAGAATGAGAAAACGGGAAAATTTTATTTTAATTTTCAATTTTAAAATTTTCTCACATACAATTTTGTGTTTTATTACTGTGGAACACAAAAACCCTAAATGTTTGCCTTTATAAGTACACTCTGCATGCCATGAATAATGTTTCATATATCTTAAAAGAGAATTTCTTTTGCATATAATTACAACAAAATTTCATATTCTTACCTCTTTTTTTAAACGGTTAAGGGTTTTGCGTACGCACACACAATTTGAAGTATGGTATAATTCAAAGTCCAACATTGCAATCGGGACAGAAATATATATTGGCTTTTTCTTGTGGATTATATCTTTCCATTTTCATTTCTTCTCAAGCAACAAACTGCACATCGTCTTCAAAAATCTAAACTACTGCCAAGAAAAAGAAATCCAGCCTTTATCACGAAGAAAGTCTTGGATGAGAAGTATTTAAATACCATGGGCCATTTACATATCTTAAAAACACTCGAGCAATACCAATATCACTACAAGAATTAAAAGTATGTGCAAATCAAAGATGGAAAGAGAAAATATCAGTACTCATACAGCGTACTGTCAAACCGGTTGCGGCCAACTTTTGCTAGGCCGTACGGTGTGCGAGCAATTGATTGATTGACTGAATATTGACGTCGTACTGTTCAGCTACACGAGGGCTTTTGGGGACGGACCACGTAATTTTGAACCATGATCAAGTAACGTGGACGATACCTGAGTTATCACCCCCTTTCCTAACTCCCACATCACACCAACGGGAGGACGTTTCAGCTCTCGACAGATTTAACGTGCATCGCTGCCCTACACAGCCGGTGTACGGGCAAACCGATTAAGGTATCCGACTACGTTCGGAACCTTAATAACCGGATAAGTATTATAATTATCTATTTATGCGCCTTTTTAAAATAACGACTACGTTCGGAACCGTTATTTTAAGAAAGCGCATAAATAGATAATTTTCATAATAATTAGTGTCACTTAGATTAGAATATATGTATAAAATTGTTTTAAGGACATTTTGACAAAAAAATTTATTTAAATACAATAATTTAACAAAACAGTAACTTAGAATAAACTTTTTTCAAAATGTTCTCCTTTTATAAAAAATTCTTCTAAAATAAAAAAAAATAGTTTGCTTTTATAAAGTAAAAAACTTCTCCAGGGAGTCTGAACTGGTTTTTTTTTGAAAAATTCACATTATTTTCAGCGTTACAACCAATTGAAATAATTATCAGCGTCTTTTTTTCTTAAAATTTCTCTCCTCTGTTGTCGTAAAACATGGATGAACCCATTTCTAAGTTATATATCTCAAAAGTTCTATTTGAGCCTCTGTACAGAGGTCTGATCTATATGCAGGCAAAATATTATTATAATATAAGCATTTTCACAAAAGGAGAATATTTTTAAAATTAGTCATTCTATGTTCATTTTTTGTCAAAATAATGTACATAAATAATTTTCTATTGTAATAATATTCATAAAACAATTTTATATACATTTTCTAATCTAAAAGTGACTCTAAGTATCAAAAATATTATACAGTTATACGCTTTTGCAAAATCATGGTTCCGAACGTAGTTGGATACCTTAAGGGATTAAGCATGTGAAGTCAAAATCAGGATTATATCTGGAGTTTCATCGATTATGAACGGGCACATTCCTTTTTTTTATATTCCAGTATTGGAACCCAGTATTTAGTAAGAACCTTGTTGTTGTTACTGATGCCACCTGATCGGCAAAGGCCAGATCGAGGCCCACGAAATTCATCATGGCAAAGGGCTAAGTGACGCCTGTCGTTAGCCGTAGCTTTGAGCACCATACAGGTGGCAGTACGATTTGGCTCGTTTCCACCCCAACTTTGAGGGAGGACACCTGGGGGTAGTCAGGGGCCTTCCACCTCTCTACCCCTTCCACCAACCACAGGAGAGGACTTGCAGCTCGACGGCTATTTTGAGTACCCCATGCCGCAAAGGCACTATACATTTACAAACATCCATGTCTTCTCCGGGATTCGAACCCAGTCCCTACGGCACAGCAGTCAGCATTGCCAACCACTACACCGGTTGGGCGTAAGAACCAGTAAGAACCTTAGAGCAGGATAGTCAACGGTACCTCGGTATTTAATGTAAAAGTGGATTACTTTTGTTATACATATACCAGTAAGCGTTGCATTCATTTACGAATGCAGAAAAATGTTGCTGATTTGAGCTTCAAAATTTTATGAAATTAATGATTTTCTTATAATAATTTAACACGTGTTGCATGTTCATAATCTTCGCACATAATACTCGTTAATATATGACATGTTTTGTGTCAGAATCAGACTTAGTTTTTAAAAAGGTTTTTATTCTAGAGTTAGTACATCTCTTCTGACGCTAAAAGCAGGCAGGAAAAAACGCGCCACGTTGTGCTTTAAGTGAGGTTTAGCACTTAAAACAGCGATGGGGTAAGTATCGCGGATTTTATGACTGTACTTGAAAGTTTATGCTGACATATAGGGCTATTAAATCTAACTATCTGGAATTAGATATGTTTATTGGCTAGGCTATATGATAGGAAGAAATAAATACGTGATTAGTTTGATACTTAAAGATGAAATGAAAAATATGAGTTAAGTGCTAGATAGGGAATTTAATTTTTAATTAAACTTAATTATCCGTACATGTATAACTCAATTTCTATGATGAATCTTGGATGCTATGAAACCACTTTTTATTTTCCCTGTCATAGAAGAATCTCTATCTGTACCTATAGAAGTTACTTTTGACAGAGAAGTAGGTTCTTTTTGCAGGTCAAGAGACTCAAATACATCTCTATCATAGACCTAATTCTAATAATTCCTCAAAAATATTGAAACCTGAAACGTAAATCACAGCTATAATTCTAATATTCGTACTCTCACTATACACAATAAGAAAAAAAAGCTTCGAAACTGCATCATTTTTCTTTTCTCTGATATTTTAAATTGTCGGCCAAATCAGCAATTCTTCTCTCAATGGTATATTTGTTTGCTTGAAAAGTCTTCACTCGCATTCCCTGGACAAACAATTTCTGAGTGTAGCTTTGACATAAGCACTCCTTTATAAATTCACTTTCAGGGAAAATTTCCCTTGTTTGGACATCAGCTTTAACAAGACTTTACTCGTATGCATCACCGCTACACTTTCTTGAGTTATTGTTATATATATATGGACTGTTTCTTTTCAGTACCAGCTTGATATATTTTAGTTTGTCTTGTCTCATTAATCGTTCGCAATCTCGATATATATATATATATATATATATATATATATATATATATATATATATATATATATATGTCGTTCTTTATGAAGACTAATGTTATACTGTTGTGGTATATTAAAAGCATTATGACATATGGTAAAAAAAAAAATTATTCTAATACTTGTTTCATGGAAGAAAAAAAAAGAAAGAACACCCTCTATTTCTCACTTTTCTTGAGCAATTTTCTTATTAGTCAGGAATATTTCGTTTTTCTTTCACTCTTTTCGTTCTCTCTCCCTATATATATGTATATATTTATATATATGTCGTTCAAATTTTCAATCGCTGAAATGTTTTTGAAATTTTGAAAATTTTCAATCGTTCTTCATCCACTGAAGTTCAAATACGTATTTTATACTTGTAGTGGATGACACTTGATGTTAATATAGTTTTTTCAAATATTAATTCATTAAGTAAATTTTATTTTTTATTTTTAAATTTATTCTGCGTTATTTGTGATGAAGTTCAAGCTAGCATCAACACATGGTGCCAGTAAGTTTTTCTAATGAATTTTTTCTTGGCTTCAAATACATTTTTTAAAACTAGTAGTGGATGACACTTAATGTTGATAAAATTTTTCCAAATATTAATTCATTAATTAAATTTAATTAACTAAAATAAAATTTTTCTTTGTTGACCTAAGTAGAAATTGACTTTAAATTTTTTTTGTTTCACTTGTTTTTCTTATATATACTATTACTTGGTTTTGATAAAAACATGCTGAATATAAAGAGCTAAAAATGAATATTTGTTAAGTTTTTTCAGCTAATTGAATGTGTAGTAAATATTTAAGATTTTTTTGGACATTATTCAATCTGTGGGCCGTACAAATGATTGCTACGGACCGTGTGTTTAACACTCTTAATGTACTTGATTTCATTGCCATCTATCGTTAAACATTCCAACTATTACTCTTTCTGGTTAACTAACCTCCTTATCTACATAACTCGTATCTGAAGTTTGATTTGGATCTGTGTGTGTTCAGTATTTCAAATGCTACGTTGCCTCTAAGTATAGCCATTTTAATTTTCTTCACCCTGTATTAAGAAAGTTCAAAATTTCTATTCCTCTTTTGTGTCGATGAGGAAGTGGAAAAAAATACTGAATGTATATAATCTAATAGTGTGCTCAATTGTTATTACTATCTTTGACTTTCTGCCATCTTTCTGGTAGGAAATGAATCTCACGTCGGTAAAAGTCCTAATATTTAGAGTGTTAAAAGTCTTGGATGGCAGTTTTACAAGATCAACATCATCAAAGATTTTTCAACTCGGACAGTTGGTCAACTTATGAAACAGATGATAATTGGTACCAAGACAGGGGAATAGGAAGATTAGAATAAAATTTTCCTACTAAATTTTTGAGGAGTGTTAAAAACAGCAAGAAGTCTCAAGTTATCATGCTAGAAACGGTATGGGCAGGTTAAGTCGTTATTATCTATACATATTGTGTGTTGCGTATTTTGCCATCGTAGATTCTCTCACATTAATTATTTTAATTTAATTTGTTAGAAGTTTAAGTTAAAAATCTTAATAAAGATATATTAAGATTATGTTTCCTTCTAGTTCTTTCGTTAATCCTACTCCTCTAGCTCACGCTGATACTCTGAGAGATATTCTCCCAAGGGGAGGATATCACAAATTTTGTGTTAATTGTGCTTTTGTAGAAAAATTAGTGATCTGTCATATTTTAGAAGAGTCGAAAAAGTGTTAGGAAAAAAAAACATCCAATTTTAATACAGAATAGTCACACCTAAGCCATTCGGTGGACCGTAAAAACATTACATGTAGCCCGTAACAGGGAAAGGCCTGCCCACCCCAGTGCTAGAGTATAACAGAAGACTGATTAACGACACGAAGCCTTCTAGCGACCAATACGAATTGTGACGCTATGATGACTTCACCCATGTAGATGGAAACAAACTTCTCAATTACTAGATTAAGGATAATGTCATCTTCTGAAAATTTGGAGTCGCTCCGGAGAGACCCAATGGCATCCTCGTTAATGCATATGTGCCATTCTTTGTTACGAATGCTGTTTTAGGGATATCCCTGGAATTCAATGCTAACTGAAAATATCCCAATCTAAGATCGAGCGTTGACATGACCTTCGTGTTCGGTATATTCACAATTAAACCCTCTTTGAGTGATAGTGGATAACGAGGATATTTACTTATCACGTTTAATTTTCGGTAGTCTATTGTAAAACGATAAGCTTGTGATGACTCTGGATGTAGCCCATTATTTTTGCGGCACATCACTATTGGTGATGCATATGTTGATTTAATAGGCATAATCTTTCTGTTTTCCAGCATCTTGTTGACATGATAGTCGATCATTTCCTGCTTCACCCTATCATATCTATACGGCCTCGACACCACTGGGGGATATCACCCGTATCAATCTCATGATACCACACATGGGTAAGTCCCGGCTTATACGAAAAAATAGCTGTTCAAAACTCCTAAACAATGCATGTAATTTCTGCTTCTGACTTTCATTCAAATTTCTTTAAGATAGATCAACCTCTACCTGCTCATCTACTCTTGATACCCTCGTAATCTCCGAATTAGTAATCACCAACGTTTTTTGCTCAAAATCTAAAGATATTTTCATGGCCTTCATGAAATTCACCCTTAGTACACACTGATACTGCATACCTTCGATGACACGAAAAACACCACTGCTTTGAAAGTCCATGAATCCTTACTTGCAACTCAACTATTCCCACATTTGCGCACTTTGCACCTTGTGCTATTATTACCTCTGCATCTGACCTTTTCTTTGGTCAGAAAGCGGTTGTGGTGCCCCCTCCATTGGAGACATCCTTTCTCCACTATTAACGCGACTTGTGTCGGAGGGAAGGAAAAAAGAACCTCTAAAATCTGCCATACTAAAATCAGTTTAATATAATCTTAGTGGATATACAATACAACAACGATACTAGTCTAAGAAGATATTGATCACTGGTGATTAAATGCATCACGTATTACTGATAATTAACGCACTTAACAGCTGAATTTATATTTATATATTAATTCCTAATCTGATAGTATCCACACTATCCTTATAGTTTAGATGAATCAGCTTACCGCTATTTCCTGAGTTAACAGCTATGGTCCTTAAAACGCCAAGTCAGACTTTAATCTGGTTGGCACTAGCTTAGGCAATGCTCCGTTGGTCTCGGACCCACTTTTGGCTTATCTACACCGGTAAGTTAGGCCAACTTCGAGAATGAAGACTCCTCTTCTACACTTTATCTCACTTCACTTAGCCATCCCTTCTAGCATTACTTCTCCACTTAGCGACCCTCACGAATGCCAACATTCCAATATATATATACAATTACTAATTTGCATACACACGTTCTCTTCTTGAGTGGTTGGAAAAAATTGTCTTTCTGGTCCCAAAGAATCCCAGGAGGACAATTAGTGGAAATCGTGATAAAGCCCCGTCACACAGTTTTCTACCGAAATCACAGTTAAAAAGATTATTTCACCCAAGAGGATTAGTAGAAACGTGAATAGACCCGTTACGATACTAAATATGGAATATACGAAATACTTATTTTTCTGACTAGTTTTATCCCATATATAGTGAAATTCATAAATCTAATTCATTAAATACTATAAATCTTTGTGATCTAATTGCTCAGTGTAATCCTGTTAAGAGCCCTTCCGAGTGCGAGGTGTACACGGATGGGTTCAGGATGAGATCCATGGTAGGATACGTCGTGTGCATTGTCCACCACTGGTTCTACATGAAACGCACGTTCAGACTTGAATATTTTAATATTGTCTTCCAAGCTGAGATTTTTGCTATAAGTTTCTTTGTCGGATGTGGGCTGTAAAACAGAACCAAAGAATTCATAATTTTACTGTGACAGTCTATCTTCCATTTTATTTTTACTAAATGTTTGCAATATATGCAAATCTTTGCACAATATTTAAATGAAATCAAATATAAACTTTTCCTCAATAAATATTATTTCAACGTCTGCTGAGTTAATAAAACAATCAATAAGAAAATAGCAGATCAATGTGCCAAAATGGCTATATACTGTGATAAACAAGGGAGTGTACCTGCTTCCTCACTCCTTCATTATAAAAGTCATGAAAGAAAAACTCCTTTTGGAGATTAGGAGAGAGTTATTGGATTAACTCTAATTACAAATTATGGGTAAAAGAATGCAAACCTATACCAAATGTTAAAACCAATCCCCCTATTCTAAATTCATTATTCAGTATTTAATTAAACATGGGTCGTTTTACACAGGGTCAAAAATTGAAACTAATTCTATTTGCCTCTGTGGATCTGCTGGGAATGCGGAACATTACGTGTTCCTGTGTTTCTATACTAATGATTTCTATTTGAAAAACTTCCAGATCTGCTTGGCTAAAAACCTTACTTTAGAATCCTACAGCTCATGCAAGATTGATTTCTTGCCTTTAAATAGCTGCAAACATTTCTGATACAATTCAATAGTAACTTTTCATACATCCATTCTCTGTTGTACCTTATGTTCAGGTCACTCTATAGTATATTCTACTTATATTTTCAAAATAATTATGATTTTTTTGAATATGCATGTGTGTTTCATTTTAATTTCAGCTTGATTATGTATATTTGCGTATGGATGTATGTGCATATTTTGTATGTATATGAGCATGCATATATATGTATGCTTATATATTTTACTTGATCATTGCAATGAATTTTTTTTGTTCTTTTCTCTGTATATATATTTCAAAGAAAATTTGTGCAGTTTCGTAAATATGTTAAGATTTTTTTGTTGTTAAAATTCACTATGTTAATTTTTTTGGAAATCCACAAAATAATTGTAATGTTAAACTTAAACCTCTTTTTTTCCATTACCTACTATTACTGTGTTCACACTCTCCCTATATATATTTATTTATATATCTTGTTCAAATTTTCAATCGTTAATAAAATACTTTTTATTTATCCACTCAAGTTCAAACATAGTTTTTTTAAACTTGTAGTGTATGACACTTGATGTTAATACAGTTTTCCAAATATCAATTCATTAATTTAATATAATTGATGAATAAATGGTAACAAAAGAAAATAATAGTCCATGACCATACATAGAAATTAAATCCACTCACTGTGCCCCTGTAACGCAATAAATAGCGCGTTGAACTCCTAATCCGAAGGACGTGGGTTCGAATCCCACCTAGGATAGCCTAATTTCTGGAGCGAGTTTTCTTTTTACTATATTATTTTACCAGAATAATTAAATTTAATTAATGAATAAATAGTCCAACACCATACATAGAAAGGAATATATATATATGTACTGAAGCGCCACTGAATTAGGGATAGTAAGTGCTTTGAAAATTGTGTAGGTAATGATGTTTTCCAGCAAGACAATTGTACCTCTCCCAATTCCCGGTTGGCTACTGGTTGGTTGGAAGAGCGTTCCTCTGACTTTTCGGTCATAAATTGGCCACCTATACGTCCAGATTTAAATCCCATTGAGCATCTTTGGGATGTTTTGGAACAAGGCGTGAAAGGCAGTCACACAGCACCAAAGAACCTTTCTGAAGTATGGACAACTTTAGCCAATATTTGGCAAGTCATTCTCGTGGAATGTTTCCAGAAACTTGTAGAATCTATGCCTCGTTGTGTGGCAGCCATTTTCATGGCCAGAGAAGGCTCAACTTTTTACTAGATAGGTATCCCTATTCAGTGGCACTTCAGTGTACATATATTGCAACATTACGTAAAAGGAATGACACATACGCATTGGCATTGAAGGAACAAGCTGATGAGATATCTAAATTATTAGTAAGGCGTAATCAAATGACGCACGAGGTAGAAAGGATATTTCAAATTTTGAACAAAAGGAAAGTTACGGAGTGGGGGTTCCTTGTTTTGAAATTGAATATGAATATTGGTTGTTTGTGAGAAGATCCTTTTATACTTTGTATAAGAAAGGAACGACTACCAACACGTGTAGGAGTCGAATTTCGCGAAAAGTTTTTCAATTAATATTTACTATGAAAAAGTGAAAAAGGGAAAAAACTGCGTATTCCCATAATATAAATTACTCTTTTCTATGGAAATTGAGGTAGTGCACTCTTATAAAAATAATTTTTTTCTATAAATAAATATATATTTCTATTGTAAAAATTACTTTAGACAAAAAAAGGAAATGATATATTATTATATTTTTAATGAAATTGCCATATCAATGTCTTTTCAATTCAAAATTAAAAGAAAATACAAACAGTTTTCAATTGTATCAACATGAAATTTCTAGAGAAATCGAGAAAATTCACTAAATTTCAAATGCACTAAGCACAGCGATTGTATCATCTTGTAGATTTTACACAAAATTGGGTAGTATTCAATTCAGAGTCCAATATATTTCTTCTCGCATTCAAATCACTTCAGATTTAAATTCCAACCCAACTTGCTTTATTTAAAATTCATTTCAGAGTTTGTGGTTCAAACTATCCTCATCCCCTCCAATTGTTTATTCCCTCACGCTTTTAATTCGAAAGATTTTTCCGCTTCCTCCAATATCATTCTTCTTCGTAATACGAAATTGTTTCGCACATTCTTCTTTTTTTCTTTCTGTTATGCCCACATAAGCCCTGACATTCTCCTCTCGGTGGATCTTTTTTTTCCATTTTCATTTCGAGAAAGAAAGAGAGAAAGAAGAAAATTACTCTTTCTTTTGTTCCTAGAGATTCACATCGCAGACTTCGTGCAATAATTATTTTTTCTTTTTATTTCTTCCCGAGGTGCATGTTTTCTTATAGTGCCGCATTTGTACTTAACTGAGAATTCTTCTTTCCTTTTAAAGACCGATAGAATTTTTAAGAAGGGTGTTCCTTCACTAGGGGAAAATTCACTTTGAGGAGGCGCTTTGTTCAGGAAACGGCCATAGTCAGCTAGCTCTTTATTAATGCAGAGAATTAAGGTTTGAGTACCAATTTACAACGGAGAACGTCGCAAAAGGGACGAACAAAGTAGAAGTTGGTAATTCTTTGTTACAGTCTCATTCTAGGAAACAGAATTTGAGATTTAATTTGACGCAAGCAATTTTTTTAAAAGTAATTTATTCAATGAGTATTGTCTAAGGTAATTCTTTAATATAAACATAATATTTGAGGAATAAAATGATAGTTTAACAGTAATACACTTTAAGTAAATTGAATTTAGGAGCCTGGTGGCACTAAAAAAAGAAAAGAAGAAGGGCACTTGAAATTGCACTTTTAATAAACGAAAAATTAATGAAAAAAATAGGGGCATGTGAGTTTTTTTTATTTAGAATATACAAAAAGGGATTAAACGTACATTTTTTAATTTTTATTTACATGTTGTTTCATTTAATTACTTGGACATGCTTAACACTGTAAAGTAATTTTTGAGGAAATTGAAGAATACAAAATACTTTTTGTTAGAACTAGAGGAAAGGTAATTTCATGTTAAATATTTCAACAAGTTTCGTTTCAGCTCGTTTCTCAAAAGAATAATGAATTAGAAATACAGTAGAACCTGTTTTTTTGTGCGATTTTTTATGTGCGATCTTTTTTTTTATGCGGTGTATGAATTTCAGTGGCTTTGGTGCCACTGTAATGTTTTCTATCTATTTAACAGTAGTGTAACGGAGAATGTTAGGACCCCCTCCCCTCTGAAAGTCAATTTTTCCTTTAGTATTTTACAAATTGGGTAAATACGTATTTAGCGTAAGGTTAGGCCTTGGACCGCTAGAGTCCTGCCCCCCCTCCCCGTGACAGGACTCAATGGCTTTGAATCCACTGTAATGTTTTCTATCTATTTAACAGTGGTGTAACGGAGAATGTTAGGACCCCCTCCCCTCTGAAAGTCAATTTTTCCTTTAGTATTTTACAAATTGGGTAAATACGTATTTAGCGTAAGGTTAGGCCTTGGACCGCTGGAGTCCTGCCCCCTCCCCGTGACAGGACTCAATGGCTTTGAATCCACTGTAATGTTTTCTATCTATTTAACAGTGGTGTAACGGAGAATGCTACTACGACTCCCCCTTAAAGTCAAGTGTTGCCTTTAATATTTTATAAATTAGGTAAATACGTATTTAGCGTAAGTCAGGCCTTGGACCCCTAGAGTCCTGTCCCCCCTCATGATGTGGTTGTGTATGTTACGCCACTGAAATGTAGATACTTCAAGACGCTCTGTTCATTTGTTATAAACTGTCTACCGACAATGCGCATTTAGTTGCTTTCTCTCAACGCTCCAGCAGCCCGGGCTCGATTGAAGACAAAGCTTTCAATGGCAATCACATTATCAATAATTTAATAGATCATGAAGACGGACAAGAAGAACCGGATTCTTAGAGAGCGAATGAAAACATGCTGTGTGGGATCAAGCTTTCCAATAAATTTTAAAATCATTTTCTTAAAATAGATACCAATTAAGAAACTAGTATAAAATTCCAAAAAGGGCTTCAATCACGTATATCTGGTTATCGTGACATTTACAAGCAACTGACCACCCGACCTTTTCACAAAAACTTATCTCTTACTTTATGTTGCCAAAAAATAAATCAATTGAAATTTTATCTTTAAGGTATCCGACTACGTTCGGAACCGTGATTTTAAAAAGCGCATAAATGGATAATTTTCATGATATTTAGTGTTACTTAGATTAGAATATATGCATAAAGTTGTTTTAAGGACATTTTGACAAAAAAAATTTATTTAAATATAATATTTTGGCAAAAAATTAACTTAGAATAATCTTTTTTCCAAATGTTCTCCTTTTAGGAAAAATGCTTCTATTAGAATAATATTTTGCCTGTATATAGCTCAGAGCTCTGTTCAGAAGCTCAACTAGAATTTTTGAAATATATAACTTAGAAGTGGGTTTATTCATATTTTACGACAACAGAGGGGAGCAATTTTAAGAAAAAACGCCAATAGTTATTTCAATTAGTGGTAACTCTGAAAATAATGTGAATTGTTCAAAAATTCTATTTGAGCCTCTGTATAAAAGTCTGAGCTATATACAGGCAAAATATCATTATAATAGAACTATTTTTCACAAAAGGAAAACATTTGGAAAAAAGATTATTCTAAGTAAATTTTTTGCCAAAATATTATATTTAAATATAATTTTTTTATCAAAATGTCTTTAAAACAATTTTATGGATGTATTCTAATCTGAGTGACACTAAATAATGAAAATTATCCATTTACACTCTTTTTTAAAATCACGGTTCCGAGCGTAGTAGGATACCTTAAATGACGAAAATGATTTGGAATTTGTTCATTACAGGGCTTTGGATTACGATGAGTAGCAATGAATTATGTATGCGCATTTTGAAAACTTATTCGTGTATACTATGAGAAGTATACGTTTTAAAAATGTTTCCATGTGTAATATCTTATTATTTATTTTGTTATGTAAGTACTTTTACATAAATTTCGTAAAGAATTGGCATATTTTATAAATGCGACTTTTTTATGCGGTCCCTATCCACCGCATAAAAAAAAAAAGTTTTTTGTAGTATTTCCACGAATTAGTTTGTTTTATATAAGAATTTATGAAATTTTTGAATATTTTTTTATGCGTTTATTTTTTTCGGTCCCTATCTACCGCACAAAAACAGGTTCAACTGTACATACTTTTACTAATCATCAGGCCAAAATTAATTTATCGTTTTAGTCGCATAAAGTTATAAATATACGTGTACATTTTTCTCATAAATATAATCGTGAAAAATGTTTATGAGTTTTATGTGTATATTCAATCATTTTACTTATTCAGGTGTTTTATTAATTTCACAGTTTGAAGCTACACTGGGGTTATTGGCAATGTACCACAAATATTTGGAAAGGACAGTACCTGAGCTGGCACTCAACTCTCCAAACTTTCACACCATACCCAAGTGAGGAGTTAAGAGCTTCATCAGATTTAACGTGCATTAGCCACTCTAGGTGGAAGCCTTCTAGCACGAAAACTCAAACTCACGCGACTCGATAATGCTGGACATGAGTTCGTAAACATGACCATTTAACTGCACTCATGTCCGAAATTAAGGTCACAATCATGTTTTTCTTCATAACTTTAAATTGCATACAAAAAAACCTTTTAGAATTTGTATTTTGTATAGTTTGAAGAACGGGTTGTACAGTATCAACCTTGAGTTTAGGAAAATATGTTGTTTAGCGTTACTTTTTGCAGAATTACTGTATTGAGACCGTTTAAGCATAAGAGATTTTTTCCCCTGTAGTTTTGTGAATATTGCATTAAAACAAACAAGTTAACTGGTTAGCATTGAGGATGACTTCTCACAATCGTTTAGATGATTTCTTGAGACGATGAACCATTGGCAGGCTTGAAGCTCGCCAGTTTTAAGCGAAAGTGACTCAATCGTTACAAGTGGCCCGAAAGTGGTCTCCCGTTTGTGGAATCAATTCCAAACAAGTGGAATGGTCACCAGAAAGGTCAGCCAAGATCACCACAGAGCATCAACATCTGCACAGGATCACTACTTGACCTTAAGCGCACGACGACATAGACGGACAACGTCTCCTCATCTTGTTCGTGACCTTGCTGCTGTGTCTAGAAGAAGAATTTCCAGGAAAACAGTCTATAGCTGTCTTGCTGAGATTGTTCTTTACACCCGGCGTCAAGTCTTGTGTGTCCCTTCGACTACATCCAACAGGAAAAACAGTATATTTTTGGAGCTGAGAACATCAGTCATGGATACCATAAGAATGGGGGTGTGTGTGTTCTTTTTACTGATGAGTCGAGATTCCTCAGACAAAGTGATTCTCGTTGTGTCTTCACCTGGAGAGAAAGTTGAGCTCACTTTCATCCCTCCTACATTAATAAAAATAGACATATTTCGTGGCAAAGGAATCCTTGTGTGGGGTGACATAATGTTGGGTAGTCGTACACCCCTGTACGTTTTCGTTGTACTGTCAACTTACAATGCTGTTGGGTGAGATCCTGGAAGCCTGTATGAGATTTCTTTGGGTGCTATTGGCCCGGACAACATTTTTATGGATGAAAATTAGTGGCCTCAGAGAACTCACATTGTTGATGAATTTCATTAGAGAGGGGATATTCGCCATATGAATTGGCCCTCGTGGTCTCCGGATCTAAATCCTATTGAACTTATTGGAGATAATTTAGCAAAAACCATTTCTCAGCGTAGTCCCCTCCCATGAGCCCCTAGAATTTAAAAGTTATGCTTTTAAAAAATTGGGCTTTGTTGCCACAAATATTTATTGATACCCTCATAAACAGTATGATAACTCTTTCTGAAGCTTGTATGCCGGTGAACGGACACTTCAAATTGGATAATTTTTAACGAGTTAAATGTTTCATCTCTGATTCATGATTTCGCACTTTTTTATATATCCTTTATCTTAATTAAAAATTAAAATCTTTTCTATCTGTTTATATTGCTATATTCCTTCTCACACTGTAATACGTATCTTTGCCAAATTTCGTGGCAACACAGCGAATAGTTCATCAGTTCTCCTAGATTTTGTGTTTGTGACCTTCATTTTGGACATGAGTATACTTCGGCTACAATACATGGCTGTAATCGTCCTTCCGAATATTTTCCATGTTGCCGAATATTTTCAATTTTATGTGGCCACGGTAGCATGGGGGTCAAGGTCTCGGATTCGTGGCTGGATTGTCATGAGTTAGAGTCTAGTACCGCTGAAGACCCGCTGTGTAGCGGATGGGGATGCACGTTGAATATATCGAGGCTCTAAGTCCTCCCATTGGTATGGAGTGGAAGTTAGGAGAAGGGGGTGCCTGCTCAACTGTAGTCCTGGTCATTCGACCATAGCTCGAAATTGCGAGGTCTGTCGCCTACACCCCTCGTGCGTCGTTAAAATAACTTTTTTCCTCTCTTCCGCAACTATTTTATAATTGAAAGACAAATTATGAGATAAATTAATAAATAAAAAATCGTTACACACAAGAAACGGTTATTATTTTTCAGCATACGGGAGAGTCATTTAATGAACTTTAATTTGTATTCTAGATGAATTAAGTAAAGAAAAAAAACTTTTTCGGTTCTTAAAAATTGAACTCAAATTTCAATTAATACCGACGAGTTGTTTGATGCGTAATTGTTGCTGGGAGTTTTGAAATAAATTTAATCGGGAATTAAATATTTTTATTTTATGTTTTTTAAAATAACGACACCTGTGTATCATTTAGACAAGCTTTATAGAACTCTCAGTATATGAATATCTGTATATTTTCGGATCTAATATTGACATTTCGCACATGTTATCTTGATAAATTAATTATTTTATACAGGTTAGTTGAAGCACATTTTCATCTTTTTTTTGTGTTTTAAAATAGTGAAAAAACGTATCTTTTTTTCCATTAGTTTATCCCTGATCTGAATAAAATTGCATCTTTTAATCACACCGTACAATTTTATTTTACCTTTTTGCACTCCATTTTTTTTCAAAAAGGTAGTAAGCTCTCACAATTCTGTATGAAAATTGACTTGATTAAAAATATAAGACACGAACTTTCATTCGTAGCTACAGAAAAAAACTGACCAAATACTTAAATTGTTGTTATTAACCGTAAATGATTCAGATTAAGTCATAAACGCAGTCAACTGCATGCATGTGTGTGTGTACACACACGTACAACTAAGAGGGGGGGATAAAGACAGGCGGCACAAGAAAGATGTATATGAGATTATGGCAGCAAATCCTACGGCCCAACAAAAATAATCTCCTAAACCATGAAGAATATTGGGAAAAAGTAACTGTACACTCGCAATGCATCTTTCTAATATAATCTTAGAAGAATATATTTCTTAGGAATTCTCTAGGTTATATAGCTTGATGTATTCCGTATGAAATTTGATTTCTGTAATACTGTAAATAAAAGAAATTTTTTCGTATTGAGGCTGAGTTTAATTGTTTGATTCTGGTTTTGGGAGTGAGTGAGTTAATATTAACGTCGCACTATTCAGCTACACGAGGGCTTTTGGCGACGGACCACGTAATTTTGAACCATGGTCAAGTGACGTCTGGTTTTGGGAATACTATTAATTAAGAAGTGTCAAAAGTTGAAGCAGTCCGAGGTTGAATTACTCTTACCTGTCAAGTTCACCTAGTTTCTCATTGTGTGGCAGGCTATTTAACAAAAATTAACTGATTATAAAAATTTAGTTGATAAATTTATAAAATTAGATTTATATATTTGGAAAATCTATTAAATATATATAATCTTTATACTGTTTCAAAAGAGGCCAATGAAACAGTTTTTAACTCTTTTGTCTTATTTCTTTCTGTTTTCTTCTACTCTTTTTTGCTTAGTCTAAATGATTTTTTTATGTTTTAATTTCTTTGCATGTATTTTATATTACTATTTACTTACAATTTAACACCAAAAAGGAAGCATCAAATAGGAGAGAAATTTGCAACATGCGTAAAGCTTGATAAAACATGTGAATGGTCAGCAATTGCAGCGAAAATCAGGATGTGCATTTGTATCACCAATTGAAAGCGTAAAACAGTAAAATCTGTTTTTGTGCTGTCCTTTTTATGCGAATTTATTTTTGGGCGTTTTGTTTTGTAAGATTTTTTCTGAGAGATTTTTTTATGTTTTTTTTAATGAATTTTAACGGCTCTGGTGCCATTGTAGTGTTTTCTATCAATGTACCAGTGGCGACGGATAATGTTAGGGACCCCTTACAAAGTCAGGTTTTGCCTTTAATACAACCGTTGAAAAGAAAGTTCAGTGAATAGTCCTATACCATTAACGTAGATGAAATATTAACAAAAGTTACGTTACTGTCCTTCAAAATCGGCACCTCCCATAACAATGCACCGCTGAGAACTGCTATACATGCCCTGGAAACTTTGCAAGAAGTCTTCTTTCGAGATGAATTTCAAAAGCCTCGTCACGTTTCGTTGGATGTTAGGAATATCGTCAATATCGATAACAAGCTTTTCTCATTCCTAAATTCTGGGTAACGATTTGTCACACGAATTTACGCTTAATCTGCAGCTAGCATGCGCACAGTTAATTGACGATCTTGAGTGATTTATTTCATCACTTTTTCAATGTTTTCGTCACAGTCGGAGGTCACTAGTCTTCCACTACGCTGGTTGTCAGAAATACTTTCCCTGCTTTTCAAAAACGGACAAATACCTCGTACACACACTTCATGGACAGTGCTTGATCTTCATAAACATGCACCAGCATCGCATAAATTTTTTTTGGTGTCTTGCCAAGCTTAAAACAAATCTTTAAATTGATCTTTTGTTCGTTCATTTCCTGTTATCAGTTAAAAACCAACGTACTAAACAAGCACTTTGAAAACAAGTCTTACATGGAGCACAAACGACGCTCAACTGAACAACGGTGGGGCAGATGATCAACACCTGCCGCCAGGTGTTGTGTTTAGTTTCTCCAGTGTTGCCAGACTGGCCGTTCTGACTTCATTCACCAAACTTTTATATTTATATTTATTTATATTCTTTTGTATTTTCTTTATATTATTATTATTTTATATTTATATTTATATAAAATTAATATTTATATTTATACAAATTTTATATTTATATAAATTTTATTTTTATATTTATATAAATTTTATATTTATATTTATATAAATTTTATATTTATATATTTATATAAATTTTATATTTATATTTATATATAAGTTTTACATTTATATTTATATATAAGTTTTATTTTTATATTTATATAAATTTTATATTTATATTTATACAAATTTTAAATTTATATTTATACACAAATTTTATATTTATATTTATATAAATTTTATATTTATATTTATATAAATGTTATATTTATATTTATATAAATTTTATATTTACATTTATATAAATTTTATATTTATATTTATATTTATATATAAGTTTTATTTTTATATTTATATAAGTTTTATATTTATATTTATATAAATTTTATATTTATATTTATACAAATTTTATATTTATATTTATATAAATTTTATATTTATATTTATATAAATTTTATATTTACATTTATATAAATTTTATATTTATATTTATATATAAGTTTTATATTTATATTTATATATAAGTTTTATTTTTATATTTATATAAATTTTATATTTATATTTTTATATTTGTATTTATATTTTTTATTCTATCAGTAATTATCTATTTGAATTTATTTTATTTTTTTGCACGTGAGAGAAAAATTGTTTGTTGATAATAAGATTTGTTATAAATTTTAGAGAAAATGTGTGTATTTTTTTGTTAATAATAATAACAAAAAAAACCCCTACATTTTACCAAACAATTTCTTATTTTGCATATTTTAAAAGCTGTTTGAACTCGTTAAGAGTTTCTTCGAAAAGAGTTTAGAAATTTTGTCGTTACAGAAAGAAAATGTACAAGGAATTATGAGGGAGTTTGTTTGAGGAATGTATGTGAGGATTTTTACACTGAAATTATTGAATAATATTTTTAAAAAAGTATTCTGTCTTGAAATTTTATTCTTCTTTGAATTTAAAATTTTCAAGAAATGTTTACTATTAAAATTTTTTTTATAATAAATATTTTCAGTTTAAATTCCAATAAAAGTTGATAAGTTTCGTTATGAGTTTTCTTTTTGAAAAACTTTGGAATGTTTTCTATGTCAAATTTAATTGAATCTGATTGAATTAAAAAAAACAAAAAGCAAAATAAGGAATATGTACAAAATAACGTTAGCAGATCTGGTCTTTTTATTCAAGCATAAATCTTTCAGAAACAAAATGTCCACAAAAATCCAAAAATATCAGCGAATGAAGATAAATAACCCAAAATAAAAATAATTCCTTAAAATAAGTAGAAAGTCGATTTAATGACCGTTAGTTATGCTGTGGTCTAAAAAGCAATAATTTTTTTTTTGAGACATGAAACAAATGCATTTAAACTTTAATCAATAGAAATGTTTCTGTCAGCGGTTTAGATTAATATTTATTTAATATTTTCTACTTCTTTGCCTGTTATTGATTAAAGGGAAAAAACAAGGGGTTCTTTTTCTATCAAGGTTAAAGACTTTTTAATGAGCTAAGCAAAATGTAAAAAGAATTTCAGCTAAATTTGAGTAAAAATTTCCTAAGTCTTCATAAAACACATATTCGATGTTTGAAGCATGCAACTAATGGAGTAAAGTGCATGCTTTTTTTTGGAACATTACAGCTGTGGAATTAAACGGTGTATAATGATTAAAGAATTGGTTGCTTTTTGGCAAAATCCACATAAACTAAATTTTATATATGTTATGATTAACATTGCGAAAAGGATATATTTAATTGCTGAAATATCAGTAATTGCTTTTTAGTATTGCTTAATTCTTAAATTTACAAAAATTTTTCAAAATGCATTTTTTTATTGAAAACAATTAAAATATCCCCATGCACCACAGAGCATAACACGGAGTTCACAGAAGTTAGTATTAATCACACATTACAAATGAAAGAAAAAAAAATTCAGGTTTTTGAAGGACTACAAATATATTCACGACAAATTCACAATTTTTTTTAAAAACACTTCTGTTGGAAAAAAGTTGGTGAAATTTCGGAGGCCAATTTATATGAAGTCCCTTGAAAACCAGTCTTAGGATCTTTTTCTCTGTAACATACTTGGAACACAGAAGGAGTAAATGTTCTACTTTTTCCTCACCACCAATAGTACAATCACAGGAATATGAAGGAACTAAATTAAATTTGTTCAAGTAGCTTTTAAAGTTACCTTACCCAGTGAGAAATTGGGTTATTTTGTATTTAGTATAAAAATGATGGTATGGTAGTCTCTTTTTTATAGTTGGATTCATTTCCAAGAAAGCCCGTGTGTCCGCGAACAAAAGTGAAATTTATTGAGATGTTTTTATCTTTTAGGCTTTTAAGTTCTGCTTGAATCTCGACGATTATGTTGTTAGACGGAGAAATTCACTTAAGAGAATCTAAAGAGTAAAGAGAGTCGGTACAGAGATGAGATAGTCTGAGATTACACTATTTTTTTCAGTGATCCATTTAATGGCGAAGTTTATACATAAAAGTTCAGCTACAAACACTATTTAACTATTTTTCTACGTGATTACATTTTTATTTTACACCTTCTAAATTATGTACATAATTTCTAGTTTTTTGGTGACTAATATTTTGTAAAGGTTTTTATAGTTTTTATATAAAAATAAGAATAACACGTTTTTTTCAGTGATTCTTCTGCTTCTTTTCACTTTAAAAAATTTTCTAATCTCTGAATAAAAAACGTCTATTATTCAAATTCGTGTTAAAATACGTTCTTAAATAAAACAGTTTAATGTGAAAAAAACGTTCGGTGTAAAACCAATTTACTAAATATGAGAGAAGAAACTTTTGAATTGGGAGAAATTTTGGAATTTAGAAAATTGAACAAATATAGAGAACATAAGAAGATTCTGAAGTTTGGAGATTTATTTCTTGCTGATGTTTCAGAAATTGATATTGTGTAGATTTTAAGTGAAATTGCGCTTTAAATGTTGAAAAATTCATGGTGAGTACTGAAAAATACATACTAGCATTAGAACAATTATATTTATAAAATTTGTAGAATAATATTATATAAAAGCAAGTAATATAATTTTTTTAAAGTCAATTCCTACTTAGATCAACAAAGAAAAATTTTATTTTAGTTACTTTTCATTAAATAATTACAATTAATGTAAATAAGTGTACTCATATGACAAAATCCCAATATCAAGTGACAAAACACCTTTTATACTAACATTAGAAACTTTTAACCACATTAAATTTATAATTATATTTTTTAATAAAAGTTGAACATAATAGGTAATAATTTATCTTAAAACCACTTTAAAAGGAATGCGGACGTTTAACTAGCATATGATTATTTAGGTTAAGTTAAATCTTCATAACAAATTTAACGAAAGCTGTTTTATCCAGTGGTGCTGCCATCTAGAGGAATAATATCGACTGAGAGAGAAATATATTTCTTAAACTATAATTAATTAATTAAATTTAATTAATAAATTAATACTTGACAAAACTGTTTCATAACATCAAGTGTGATTCATTACAAGTTTAAAAATATATTTGAACTTGAGTGGATGAATTAAAAGTATTTTATTAACGATTGAAAATTTGAACAAGATATATAAATAAATACCGGGTGGTTATAATTAAAGTTACACTATTCAGAGGCCTATAGAAACCGTTCTACTTATCGGATTTTGATGAAACTTGAAATATATGCTATATGGACCACGGGAAAAAGGTTTCTGAAATAAAAAAAGAAACTTCAATTTTTGACCACCAGGAGGAAACGTGGTGTCCAAATGATATGTTATAATCGTTAAAATTTGTTCAATTATAGAATGTGCTCAATATGTGCTCCATTGACATCAATAACGTGTTGTAAGCGCATTATAGCGTTTTTAATGGTAGCGTGAAGCAACTAACGAAGGATTTCAGCCCCATGGTGTATAATGCTACCTTTCAAATCAGGTAAAGTCTTAGTTCCTCCGCTATAAACACAATCTTTTAGAAATCCCCACAACCAGAAATTACAGGAATTTAAGTCGGGTGAACGAGAAGGCCATGCATCCTGAAAATGTCTGGATATTACACGATTATTTCCATAGTTAGCACTAAGCAGTCCTTTGACTTGACGCCCAATGTGAGGAGTTGCTCCATCTTGCATAAAGATAGTGGTTTCCTGTAGAGTTCCTGTTGTTGAAGGAGTTCAGACACTCGGGACAGAACATGTTTTAGGACCTTGTGGAGTGAGAGTTTCAAAGAAAAATGCCTGAGGATAAACTTAGCAGTAAATTCACAGCAAGCAATTACGTAATCAGAATGCAGTGGTTGTTGATGCAGGATATTTGAAGTGCGGCAATTTTGACTATTCACAGTTCCATCTAAATAAAATGTGCCTCATCTGACCATTGAATTTTCCAAGGTCACGAGTCATCCATTTTCATTCTCGCCAAAAATCGGCAAGCCAATTCAGGGCGTGTTTTCTTACCTTGAGGTTTCAGCGTTTGCATCACGTAGATCTTATACGAATACAATTTCAAAATGTATTGTAGAATTTTTCGTACTGTCGACCACGGATTCTCCAAGTCGCGTGACACTGATCGACCATTTGCTGAAGAGTAGATGGAACTTGAAGTTCTTTCACCCACAGCAGTAGCGACTTCTTCGACAAATTCAGTCCCAGCCAGTTTCCGTCCTCTTCCAAACAGCACACCCAAATTCCCAGTCTTTTTAAATTTCATAATAATGTTCCTCAAACCAATACTCGATATGGAGCCCTTTTGCAAAACCTTTAAACGACTATATTCACGCAGATAAGCTAAGTCATTGCTTCTGTTCTGATGAAATAGTTTTACCAGTAAAGCTCTATTTTTTTGTTTGTTTGGGCATGATTAACGATGACAAACGCATGCTGAATAATTCTCTGGCTCTGACTGCAAGTTTATACAGAGGTTTTACGGATTTTCTGAAGGAATATTCAATAAAAAACATGTGGTAGTCAAAATTTGTACTAATTTTTTATTGCGGAAATGTTTTTCCTATGGTCCATATAGTACATATTCCAAGTTTCATCAAAATACGATAACCAGAACATGTTCCACAGGCATCTGAATAGTGTAACTTTAATTATAACCACCTGGTACATATAGGGAGAGTGTGAACTAATAGTAGAAATTGAATAATTCATAATCTTATACATATCAAACCTTTTAGAACTGTAAGGTTGCTAAGAGTAAATATTAATATGTAGCTGTTTATTTCATTTTGCTTAGATTTAAATAGAAATCAAGAAAAATATTAACACTATGTCGCTTTTTTGGAGTCTTATGAGAATGGAATAGATTTTTCCCCATAGAATTATTTATTTTTATCTCTTTTTACTTTCCTTTGTTCAAATATGCTTTATTATTGTTCAAAATTATTCTTACCGATAATACAAAACATGTGAAGAAAAGTAGTAACATATTAATACCTGGCACAATAAACTGAAATAAAAACAGATCAGCCTGTGAATGTTTTATCATTGGCGCCAACTGATTTGACAGTTCTCTTTTTTTCCCGTCCTAAGCGTTCCCATTTACGTAATTGCGTTCGGCATACATTCTATATTTTAACATTCTGTATAAAAATGCAGATAAGGTTATAATTAAATACGACAATCACCAATTTTAATATGTCTCCCTTAGTCGTGAAGGGTTTGACAAAAATGAAAAAAATCATCAAGGGTTATAAGTGTTAAAAAGTGCACTAGAATAAGTTGTTTAAGAGCCTTAATTAGAGAAATTTTAAAAGGTTTAATTTTTATGGAAGTAGTATTATTGTTAGTCATATATACTTATTTCAAGAAGTTTTTCAATAAAAAAACTTAATTATCATCAGCAAACACAAGTATCAAGATTCTTTTAAATGAAATTTCTCTCATTTTAAACATTTAATACTTATTGAAATAAGAAGTACTTTGTGTAGTAGTAGCAAATTAAAATAGTAAGTACTTTTTCATTTCATTTTCATTTTTAACTCTAACAATTTTGATAGATATTTTTAAAATTAATTAATTTTTTGGATGTATGAAACTTTTAATTAAAAGTTATTCGATGTTACCCAAGACTCTTGTTAAAAAAAATTTATTAAATAAAACTTTCTACAAGATCATTCAAACATTTATACTTTTATCTGATTTTGAGCTCACGCAACTATAATCCTTGTATTGCACAATTGGATTGTTAGACTAGTTTAACAGAATTGCAAACTAAGAGAAATTTTTTTTAAGCTTTCTGTTTTTACTGTTCTTTACGTTGTACTGTTCATGCAGATATAGCAGTCTTACTAAATTTAGAGAGTTGACGAATATTTTAGCTAGGCTCATCGCGAGAGAAAAAAAAAACAATTTCAACAAAATTTGAAACTAAATTACAAATTTTATGTGAAAAATGTGATTTAAAATTTTTATCTATTTAGCAGAAGAAATAATAAGAAAAAGTAATACACATAAAAAAAGTTTTTGAACTCAATTTCTTCTTTGGTTAACAAAGAAAAATTATATTTTAGTTAATCTACACTATTAAAATCCGAAGGTAAAAACAAACGTATCTATCTATATATCTTCCTTCTCACGAACTGCACCACGCAGAAAATCGCCAAAGGTACCAAAAGATCAGGAATGATCCGATAAAGCCGTTTTGATCTTTTATATTTCAATATTGCAATTAGTTGAAAAGACATTAATTAAAAACATGTAAACGAATGATTAATTTAACCATTTATCCCATTGTTGTGAACATCGATTGTTGTGATCTGATTGTTATGAATATCTAATTGTCATAATTTTGCTCTGTCAAACTGTATTACTCGCATTCTGAGAAAAGATTAAAAAGTTTGCTTAAAAATTATGGATTTTAAAAAAGTTTTTGTGTTTTCCGTCTAATAGACTTTTTTCGAGGGTTTATATTTTTTTGCAGTTTATAACATTCAAACATCCAGAAATAAGCCATCGTTTCAATAGCTAAGGATAAGATGTTTTTTTAATTCATTATTTACCAATAAATTGATTGAAATTAATATTCTATTTTTTAAAAAAAACTAAAGCAGTATTGTTCTCCATTATTCTTTACTAAATTAAATATTCAATACTAAATGATTTATTGTTTTTGTGGATAAAACTAGATTAGATTTTAGAGACATTTTTAAGCTAACCGTATGTGACGATTGATTGATAAATGAATGTTTAAAATCAATTTTATTATTTTAGATTCTAAGGTAATTATTGTTAAAAAGTAATGAATATATTTATAGGTTTTCTTAAAAATATAATATTAGAAACGTTTTCCTTTCGCTTTAAATAAATATTTTTTATTAACTAAAGCAAAATTGTTTATTATAAATCATTAATCGAAGATGGAAATTTGAAAATTTTATCCATAAGGAAAAGGAGTTGAAAACAGTATTACACTGGGAACAAGCCTATGCATTGCCGACAAAACGGAGGAAAAAGAAACTTGTATAATAAGGAAAAGAAGTGGAAATAATTTCCTAAAAAAATGTTAATGGCATAAATGCAGAGCTCACTAACATCACCCTCTTGCAAATACATACTCACTCACAGAAGCGTTAGCATCGGGAGGGAAAGGAGAAATTTCCATGAGGAAAAAAATTGGCACTCGGAAAAAACCCAAGCAACGCTAGGCTAAACGGAAGAGAAACATATAGAGATATTAATATAGAAATCACGCTCACACACCAGGAAGTATTGACACCAAGAAGTGAAGGGGAATTTTCAAAATGGGCAAAATGTAATTCACTCGAAATAGCCCGTGCAACACCAAGGCATGTGGGTAGCTATTTTTTAAAACTTTTTTTAGTAAATTGGTGCATTTTCTACATTACTAAAGTTATCAAGTGAAGTTGAAACGTATTTTTAAAGTATTGTATTAATTCTTTAAAAAAAATGATGGAACTTTGCAATTTTAAAAACTTTTGTTTTTGTGGTTTTTTTCAAACAAAAAACTATTTTCTTTTAAAAAAATACTTTTCCGTTTCGAGGAGCCATAAAAAGGCAACGAAAAGAATCGCTAAATGCCAGTGATAATTAATTGTGATAAATCAATCATAGAATTCACGGGTGCTTAAGATAATGTGATGAAATGTTTTTATTAATTTGTAATATTTCCTTTTTGAATCTCTTTTTATGCAGTGAATGTAAACACATTTCTAGGCTTCTTCGATAGTTTTTTTTTTTTTTTTTTTATAATTACATATTTTTAATTGAATAATAAAACATCTAGAAATAAACTGTTGAATCAATAACTAACAATAAGAAATTTTCAATTCATTATTTAACAAAAATGAATATAAACTAATACTTTAAAAAAACAACTAAGGCAGCGTTGTTTTTTATAATTCATTACTAAATTAAATATCCAATACTAAAATCACACATTATATGTTCTCTTATGGATAAAATTAGATTAGTTTTGTAAATTCAAATCGAAAATAGAAATTTAAAGAAAGATTTCTCTCTCTGCGAAAAAAAGTTTTATACTCAAAAATTCCCGTGCAACGCCGGGCTAAACTGAGAAAAAAAAGAGGAACTTTTCAGTCAAGGAAGGGAAACTGAAGACATTTCAGAAAAGGGAGTTTTAATGGCATAAATATAGAAATCGCACACATTAAGCATACACAGGCACCCAGAAGTGCTGGCCTTCAGAAAGGTGAAATTTCATGGGGAATGAAACTACACTCTTGAAAAAAGCTAAGCGGAGGGGAAACAGATCCGTCCAAAGGGGTAAAGACGTAGAAGAAATTTCTAAAAAGGAAATTTTAAGGAAAAATATAGAAATCACACACAAACCAAGAAGTACTGAATACGAGAGGACAAGAGGTAATTTCCATTCACGAAAAGTTATGCTCTTGAAAAAGCCCGTGCAGCTCCGAGCCACGCAGCTAGTCTACTCTACACTATTGAAATTCGTAGGTAGTCTGAATACGAGTATCTATCTTCTCACGAACCGCACGGCGCAGAAAGTCGCCGAAGGTACCAAAAGATCGGGAATGTTGACCACTAATATTCCAATATTGCAATTAGTTGAAAAGATATTAATTAAAAACCTTAAAACGCATAATTATTTTACCCCTGTTGGCATTTTTTACGGTCGAGTGGTGAAGCTCCAATTTTTCGACGTTTTTTTTATCCCCTACGTTTTTAAAACACAATCTAATTTTTTATGAGACTCAGACAAAAAATAATTACAGAATCAGAAAGATCATTTACCTCGCCACGATACGGTATCATTTATTTTACAAAATAATGATGTTTTCTATTTTTTACGATTTTTTCTAAAATGAGTCAAAATTGATACGTTTTTATGAAAGTGATTTCTAAATCGTTCCGTTTGCATTTACTTTCACGTTAATTAAATGATATTCTACTCTAAAAAAGTTCATGCTTTTCTATTTTAGAATCAGTCATTTAAAAAATAGAATGTGAAATTTTTTTTTTCTTTACTATTTTTCAAAAAATACTCAAAATGTTATTCAAATACTTAATTACTTCTTTCTTTATAAAAATAATCTCACGAAACTTTTTTTCGTGTGTAGAACATTATTATCCGTAATCTGTACAAAGATTGAAAAAATTACGGTAAAAAAACTGTGTTTTTCGTTTGTTTCCCTTTTTGAGAAAAATATTTAAGCATTATTTTTGTTACATGATTTGTTTAAAAATTACCTTTTTTTGCAATCGATATATGAAGTTTGAAGGCATTAACTTAAAAAGTAAGCCCCCGAAAAAAACATTAAAACTTTAACAAATAACGCAATTTTACAATAGCCAAGTGTTTGGTCGCAAAAATCTGTTTGACGTCAAATGACTCTTTTACTCTGTGCCCGTCACGTTTGATGAAAGGTTACACTAGATAAGAAGATGCGCCTATAAATATTGAAAACCACTAGATTTGGCGAAAATGAATATCTCTTCCTTTTATTTTAAAGGTCTTTTAATTCCTTTTCCCCCGAAGGTTTCTTGGCACGATCCGTTAGAACACTTTCTTACTACCATTTTGAAAAAAGAGTATTAGAAGTGCTGGCTATCTGAAGGAAAGGGAAATTTTTATAAAAGTAGAGAAAGCCTGTGCAATGCCGGGCCGTGTCGCTAGTTAAGTTTAATTAATGAAGTAATATTTGAAAAAAAGTGTATGAAAAACAAGTGTCATCTACAAGTTTTAAAAAAATATATTTGAAGCCTAGAAAAATTCGTTATAAAAACTTACTGGTGCCATCTATTGGTGCTAGTCTTAACGTCGTCAGAATTGACACAGAGTAAATTTAAAAATTAAAAAAAAAAATAAAATTTAATTACTGAATTAATACTTGAATAAACTGTGTTAACATCAAGTGTCATCCACTACAAGTTTAAAAAATGTATTTGAACTTCAGTAGATGAATAAAAAGTATTTTATTAACGATTGAAAATTTGAACAAGATAAATATATATATATGTATAATAATAATAATAATATATAAGGAGAGAGTGAACTAATAGTAGGAATTGAAAAAGGTACATGAGAGACGTGTACTTTTTGTTTCATATTTTTCAAGGTTGAAATATCGAAGCTATATTTAATAATATTTTTGAAAACTTTGAAAGGGCATCTTTAATAACACTGAGAGTATTCAGCCTAAATTTTGATAATTTTTTACATTTGGTAATGAAATGACATTCATAATTTCAAAATTTTCAAGTCTGTCATTTGAATTTAAAAAAAGTGTATGGTTGTTGTTTGATAACTGGTATTCTGTGAAATGGTTATATTACGTGTTATCTTTGTGAAATTATATATATATACAGAGAGAGAGAGATTCTTAGGAAATTGATCCTTAAAACTGTCATTCAACCAATTTGTTTCTTGAAGTAAATTCTATAACTTAGCTGTGCAAAACTGCAATGATATAATGAATCCGAGATTTGGATGTTATAATAATAATAAAAATAAGCATTTTCAAAATTTTATTTCAAAATTTTACAAATGATGTATATTTACATGTTAACCTAGAATAAACTTTAAGAATGGATCAAAAGGTTAGAATCCCTTGATAGAAAATATGTCTTACAGTTGCTATGGTGAAGCACCGAAACGGACCAAAACTTTTGCTTGCTTGAATAATTATACTGTATTTACTAGAATCTAACACGCATCCCCCCCTAATGTTTATGCTACTTAAAATCGGGTGTGGCTTAGAATAGAAGGAAAAAATTCGCTGGGTGGCGCAATTAGAGAAATTACAGTTTCATGTATGCGTTTAAAAGTTTATAATACTGGAAAAATAACTAACTATTCATTTTTTATAAGTTCTCATTTTGAATTTATTTTAATTTCATAAAATAGGACATCTGTAAATCATTTTACACTATTTTTCGTTGAGAATTTAAATATAATTCGCAGCTTAATCGATAGTCGCTTAGATTTGAATAAATACGGTATATTAAAGTCACACTTCAAAGACACATGCTATTGACAATGAATCTTTTAATTTTGAGCCTCGACTAGGGTTTCTGATTTTCCAGTATTTTTCCATTCCCGGGAATGTAATAGTCGTTCCCGGGTGAGAAAACATAAGAGCAATATATGCTTTTATCACTCAGCCCAGTTCTTAGTTTTGTTATGAACAACCAGGCAGCAGAAAATGCTCTCTCAGTTTCAGCTGATGTTGGAGAAATTGTTTTCAAAGCCTCGCACAGTTTTATAATATATGACGATTTTGTCGGAGTCTATCTATTGAGTCAAATAACTGCATTTCTTACTTCACTATCTTGTCGAAGCTAGAATTCATTCTAGTTGAACAAAATTGGATTTTTGTCCTTGAGTGAATCACTTTTTCTAATTTTTCGTTCAAAGTTCAAGATTTATCTTCTAAAGTTTTCATGCTCACTTCTTCTGAGTGCGAAGAGTAGGATCGTGATTTTTCTTCCTTGTAAGAAGATCTTGTTGTTATTATTTTGGTTTGTCTAACTAATAAGTTTTTATATGGTAAATGTGAAACATCAACAGTAATTTCATGCATAACCTTTACGTTCAGAACATGGTTTGCAATATTATATTTATAGTTCTGGTTCTATTACACACACACACACACACACACACACACACGCGCGCGCGCGCACGCACGCACACATATACATATAATTATTAACTAAAAACAAGGCAAAAAAATAGAATAACAAGGCAGTATAGGTTAAAAATAAGATATATATATATATATATATATATATATATATATATATATATATATATATATATATATATACACCGCTGGACAATTGCTAAGGATGGATAACACTATCATCCATAGCAACCACAAAAAATGAAAGGAAGCAAAATGTGGAAAATTAGAATAAGTGCGGGATATTAGTAAGAAGTATGAGTAAGCAAATTTTTTTCCCACGTCTGTTCATCACGTGATAGCGTTCATAAGAGCTTTAAAGGTTTTGACGCGTGCGGACAGTTGTTGTTTCAAGTCAAAGCTTTACAGGAAAGATTTAATAGACGAACTTAAAATTTTTGGCATGTCTTCCCGACATCACATAGATGATTTTATGCGTAGCCGAATTATTGAAAAGATTGAAGAAGGGCGAAAAATAACAGATGTTGCCAAGGAGTTCGACATCGCTCACAGCGTTGTTTCACGGCTGTGGAAGTCATTTAAAACTACTGGAATGTGTAGTAGACGGCACGGGGGAGGTCATGTTAGAAGTAGGATGCCTGCAGAAGACAGATATATCGTCCTATCAGCAAAAAGGAACAGACGCACCACAGCTCAGCAGGTGGCAAATCAGTTTCTTGCTGCCTCAGGAAAGCAGATCTCCCGAAAAACTGTTGCCAGACGTTTGAGGGGAGAAGGACTATACGCACGCAGACCTGTTGTGTGTGTCCCATTGACCAGACAGCACCGTACTGCCCGTTTGCAATGGTGTCGTGAGCATCACAATTGGACTGAACAGGACTGGACATGCGTACTATTCTCAGATGAGAGTAGGTTCAGTCTGTCATCGGATTGTAGACGCCAACTGATCTGGCGCGAGAGTGGTACTGCTTATCATCCAGATAATATCCAGGAAAAGGACCGATATTCGACATGCAGTATCATGGTGTGGGCCGGCATCATGATCAATGGCCGCACGCGCCTACATGTGGTTGTGAATGGGACTATGACGGGCCAACGATACTTTGATGAAGTTCTACTTCCTCATGTTCGTCTTTTCCGTGGTGCTGTCGGTGATAAATTTGTTTTTATGGACGACAACGCAACATGTCATCGAACACTCTCTGTTCAGGATTGTCTAGACAGCGAGGGTATTCAACGTCTCGTATGGCCAGCGCGTTCTCCAGATCTAAACCCCATTGAAAATGTGTGGGATGATTTGGGGAGGCAAGTTGCTGGTCGAAACTATCCTCCGACAAACAAGAACACCCTCATCCGTGCACTCACAGAGGAATGGGATAAATTGCCTCAACAGCTGCTGGATAATGTTGTGCAAAGTATGGTACGACGTGTGGAATATTGCATCACACTCCACGGTGGACATATCCCGTACTGATACCTTTCTTTAAGGTGCCTGCTGACTTTTAGATGCATTGTTCCATTTCTCCGTACGCAGATCAAATGAACATTTTTTTTCTTTCAGATGTTTCACAGCTTTTGTACTTTCCAGAACAATAAATATTCTTTATTCTAATGTCTGAACAGTGTGGTAACTATATTTTATCCTACTAGGTCTCATGTCTCGCTTAATGTTATGCTACATAGCAATTTGTGATCCGTCCCTAGCAATTGTCCAGCAGTGTATATATATATATAGGTTCTAGTTTTTGTTCTGAAAAACTAGAACCTATATATATATATATACACTTATATTTTTTTCCAGTTTATATGATTCAGAATAAAGAGATTAATTTTCAAATTTTCGAATTTTTTTAAATAAAACTGAAAAATGTTTAAAGGAGTTGTAAAGGTTGCCCCGATGCGTCCATGGGTGTGGGAGATTCGAAAGGAAGACTAACCATATTCAAAATAATCAATTGATTCTCATTTATAAACAATAACTCAAAATCTATTAACCAAAGTTACGAGATTCACCCAAATATCAAATATGGAAAGCATTAACGAGGTAGGCGAGATGCAAGAAGATTTTAAATAATAAGATCACTTACGTGTAGGCAATAGCTTCTACTTCTTAGAAACCTAATATTATTTGATTCCTAGTTGACAAATCATCACCTTTAATAGTGCAATAATTAGCTACGAAGAGAGAGAGAATTCCCGCCTCACTTCACATTTAATTAATCACTGCTAGCCAATAGCAGTCTAACTTCTCTCTCCCCATAACTTGTGAAAGTTTAATCTATATATACAAGTCTTAATTTGCACAGTCACATCTATTTTTTTTCGAGAGGAAGCTTTATAATATAGTAATTTTTAAGGACACAATATTTCCCAAGCGGATTAATATACAAAAGAACGCGGATAGACCCGTCACAGAGTAAATAATGCACCGAATATATTTTCCTCCCTTCTCCCTGCAAGCTTAGAATAATCCAGTGAGACAGATAGAAATTTTAAAATCTGCCATTGCACTCCAATTATGTCCCCCAAATGTTTTAATAAAACATTTTCATGTGTTACTTAATGTTAATATAAGAAATATTAGGAAAATATATAATAAATAAGAAAAGTTGCATGATTTTCAAAAAATTTCTCTCTGATACAGTTTTGGGGTTCATCCCCTTCATTAAACTGCTGATTCAATTAAATAGCTTATAAGGAAAACCAGTATCAGAAGAACTTCAAATTAATAAATCAAATGTATTTCAGTTTTAAGTATTAATACTTATGTTATCAACATAAATCAAGATATCAGATTGGTCGTTCTATAGACTACGAAATAACGTTCTTTAAAAGTTAAACACTTTTAGTTAACGAAGCAATGTTCGGCACACAGACAGAAACTGATCAGGACAGATAGATAGTTCCGTGTATTTACTTACTTACTATTTATTTATTTACTGTAGAAAACTGGAAAAATTCTCTCCAACCCTACGTGGGTGTTACTCTTTCTCTTATTGCAGTCTTACCCACTTCTGGGGTTCAACTAACATTTCTTTTTTCAAGAAGTTTGGGGTCAGCCAATTTCCTGTCAACAATGGGGTCATCTAAAATTTATATCGATTGTTAAAACCCACAGTCGAGTAAAAAATAGCTATCTCAAGGATTATTTCAGCCACGAGTCTGTCGTTCCCGGGAATGAAATTCATTTTCCGGGAATACAATATGTGCGAAAATCTTACGATTTTCCGGGAACCCGGGAAAGAAATCCCAGCCTTGACCAAGTGACGAGAATGACACTAGAATCGACCCTCCTCTCCCTAAACTTTTCACACCCCGCCTACGGGAGACTTTGAACCTCGAAAGATTTAACATCCATCAGACTCTACATGGGGAGTCTTTAGTAACCCCTGGACAAGAACCAATGAATCCATAGAAAAAAGCGTCCCGAGTTCATGATCAGGATCACTAAAACTCTCACAATTCCACAAATAGTTGAATGTATTTGTTGGAAAAAGAGCCGCCCTTGCATACTCGATCAAATTGTTAGAAAAATATTCATTAATTTTCTAGTAACTATATGTGCATCATGTAAATACCTATAGTTGTTAAAATATCAGATTTATACTGAATGACCAAAATATTGAGACCACCTCCAATAACACACAAGTTGTTCTATCTTTAGTTCTGATCGCAACCATTTTCTTGGTATGAACTCAACAAGCTGCCGAGGAATGTTGATCTATTCTGTAATAAGTTGGATTAGATTGAATGACGGTGTTTCCAAGATTTGAAGTGACCTTTCAACTTAAATCGCATCAACATTGAATAGGATTGAATTGACCATAGAAGTGTTATTGAATATTGAAACTAATTTGTGACCGATAAAACACGGGGGGAAGATGCATTGTTTTGTTGAAAGTGACCATCTCCGTAAGGGAATTTTACAACCAAAAACGAGTGTATGGGATTGACAACGATGTTGAAGTAAGCCGTACTGTTTAGAGTTGTTTCCGCAAATATCAAAGGACCCAGTACTTCAAAAACACACTTTCTTTATACCTCTACTCCACCGCCACCAGCCTGAAGAGTTGAAATTTAGCATAAGGAGCTCATATGTTTGTATTTGTGACATATTCTGATTCTGCCACCCAGTGGCGTAACGTACAACCCCGCAATCCCCGCATCGTAGGAGGTACATGGTTAAAGGTTGGCCCAAAGCCTGACTGCCGCCTTGTACCTACCCTTTGTGAAATTCAACTTGGGGGCACAAAATCTGATTTTGCAGGGGGGCCCAAATGTTCTCCATTACGTCATTGCTGCCATCCACATGATGGAGCAGGAAATAAGATTTATTAGACTAAGTTACTTTTTTCCAGTCTTCGAGGGACCAATTTCGTCGTTTCTGGACTCTCAACAGGCACCTTTTCCTATTATTCCGTTTTACCCAAAACCCTATTAATGATCTCTTGCTATTACATCTAATATTTTACAGAGTTCGTCTTGTCATGCATTGAGATATGATTTGTGATTCACCTGAATTGAGTTCAACTGCAATTAGTCGTCTTGATGCCCTTCTATGCACATAACGGACTAAGTACTTCTTACCTTTCACTACTCTCTTACACACCAGCCGTTTTCGACAAGAATAGTCCTTTTCTTTTGAAGTTATTTTCTCAACTGTCATTTTCTAAGCACCCGAGATAATGTCAGGAGAGAAAATACCAGTAGAGTCATTGCTTCGGAAATGTACTAACAACATTTATTCTTGCATCGACGATCGTCTTTCGTTGAGAATTTCTTAAATCTTTAATCTTACCCAATTTGACATTAACTTAAATTCGTCCAAAGATAAGATGAGCTTTCCTAATACAAACAGCTCCATGAGGTTACGTCACCCTACGTCCTTATCGAACTGATTTACTTTCAAATTGAGAATATCTGTAATTTTTTGGTTGCTCAGTATGTATTTAATTGAAGCTTTAATGCACTGCGTAACGGCGAAAATATTACTCTAAAGAAGAAGAAGAGCAAGAAAGAGATGAAAGTCGTCGGATGTGTACATTTCCTCAAATAATGTAAATAATTCGGATAGCACTACTGTCCCTCTTTTGATGAAAACGATATAAGGGAAAGTGCCAGTAGATTATTTTTAATAGCCACATTTCTCAGTTGAGGAAAGAAACCAGTTATTGAAATTGTTTATCATGATAGAAAAGTGTTGTAACACAAATGGCAAGTCGCCAGTGGAGGCATTTCCAGCCGACAGACGTATTCATAGGGGTAACGTGATCGGATTCAGAAAGACATGTTTGTCCGTGACTATCAATTTCACGTGCCCACTGTGAATCAGTTGAGGCAAAGATGTTTCGAAGAAGAGAATGTGTCACATTTCTAGAGTACCAGTGTGGCCAAAAAGATGTCAGCTCACGTAAGCCAACGCATACACAGGCTCCTTATTTTCTTAGGTGAGCTGTTGAAGCACGTGTAGGAACTGCTGGAGCTCTCTATTGACCATAACCATTATCCACCGACTGAGTGATAGGAGATAGAAAGTATTAAGAATACTGTTACTGATTCAACAGCACGAATGCTTACATTTTCAATGATGTCTTATTAGACTTACGTGCAAGTCTGAATGATGCAGAGCCATGTGGTGCGATGCTTCACGCTTCTATTTTCGCTGACTATTTTCCTAATAGATCGCATTAGTGGTTCTAGTTTTTCATCGATTACAACTTCAGTCGAGGCTGTAAAATGGCACGATAAAAAGGATGTTTCAAAGATGTCTTCAGTCTATACTGTAGAAAAAGTTGAGTTTGAAGATACGAAAAAAAAAAAAAAAAAATTGAAATCAAAAATAGTTCATGACTACAACAACACTATGGGAGGTGTTGATAAAGTTGATCAACATCTTACAGACTACCTAGTTGCAAGAAAATGAGGTAAAAATATTGTCAAAAGATATTTTTCCATCTCCTAGACCAGATATTATATAATTCCTTGATTATGTATAATTCAGCTGGAGGTGCGAAAAATAATATGAACTACAGAGTAGAAATTATCGAATCAATTGTCTAACAAATTAAGCCAAATGTTCAGTTACCAGGACCAGGGCGTCCTAGTGTAAACTTGCTGCGCGTCGCAGGTCGAACACTTTACAGAACACATTCCAACAACGGGAAAAAATGTACTTCAACCTAACAGTGTTTTATTTGCTGTTGTAAAACCGATGAGAAAGGGAAGAGGATAAAACGGGAGACACAAGTTTATTGCAAAGGGTACGATATGGGCTTGTATGCAGTATCGTGTTTAGAGATATACCATACTGTAAGAGAATCGTAAAATTTATGTATTGAAAATCATTATTAATTGTGTTTTTATATCATATTTTATACTAGTTATATTATATTTAGCTTCAAAATTTTTCTTAATTTGCTCTAATTGAATAAGATGTGTGTGTAATCCCCCTTATTTTTTTATGTGTAAGTAAAAATTACGTATAAATATAGTAGTTATTGCATTTAATTTTTATTTTTGTAATAAAAAACCGTTTTATAACTTTTATAATAATATACAGAACAAAATTAAACAGTCAAAACAATTTTCTATTTTTCTGAAACATATGTCACAGTTAAGGGGTTAAATTAAAAAAACTCTTGTTAAAAAAAATTTGCTAGTCTATATCATATAGCGTACGTATATGAGCATTATCATTAATATCTACACAGTGCGGCAAATAAGGTTTAAGACTTGTACTAGAGCGCCGGTTGTAATGGTGCCATGATTGCAAATGCGCATGCGTCATAATGTCCATGATCTGCTGACACATTGTGAACAAGTTGATGACATTTGGTTAAGTAGCTGAGAGATGACGAGCGTTCTTTGTTTGCAGAAGTGAATTTTTTCATGTTGATTTGTTAAGATGGATAAAAGAAAAGTTATCAAATTTTACGCAAAACTTAGTAAAAGTGCCTCAGAAACATACCAACTCATGAAACAAGTTTATAGAGACTGTTGTTTAAGTCGATCAAACGTTTTTATGTGGTACAAACGTTTTTTGGATGAAAGTGATGCGGTAGAAGATGACCAGCGTATTGGAAGACCAATTTCATCTAGAACACCTGAAACTATTGAGAAAGTACACACTTTTGTAGCAAACGATCCCTGTGCGTCATTAAGAATGATGGTAGACTCTTTAAACATCAACAAAGAATAAATTCGAAACATCCTGCATGAAAATTTGGGCAAAACAAAAGTATATGTACTGAATTTGTTCCACACACTTTATCTCCTGAATAAAAAGCAGAGAATTGCACATGCAAAAACATCATTCCCCCCACGGGAAACGATCCAAACTTCTTGAAGTCCATTGTTACAGGTGTTGAAACCTAGTGTTTTCAATATGACCCTGAAACAAAGCGAAAAAGTGCGGAATGGAAGTCAGAAAATTCACCGTAAGCCAAAAAACAAGGAAAATTCCACCAAAAACCAAAACAATGCTTATTACGTTCTTCGAGGCTAGGAGTATTATCCACAATGAATTCATTCAAAACAGATAAGCAATTGCAGGTTAGTACTATATAGCTGTTTTAAAGTGTTTGATGGCCAGACTTAGTCGCATTCGTCCAGAATATCGGACTGAAAACAGTTGTTGTTTGTTACACGACAATGCACCCAGTCACACCTCTCTTGTTGTTCGTCGATTTTTGGCAAAAAATAATGCCTGTGTATTGAACCGTCCACCGTATTCACCTTTTTACCACCCTGTGACTACTCCTTGTTCTTAAAACTTAAAATGAAATTAAAAAGATGTTATTTTGAGGATATTTCAACCTTACAAGTAGCTTCGACGCATGCTTTGCAGGCCATTCCACAAAGTGATTTACAACAGGCATTCGATTCCTTAATAAATCGCTATAACAAGTGCATTGTAGCTGGAGGGTCCTATTTCGAATAAAAAACCAAAACAGGAATTAATTTTTTGTTTATATATCGTTTTGTGGACACATTCTTATTTGCCGCACTGTGCATATGAATGAATTGATTTATTTCTATAATAGTTGCTTTCCTGTTTTACGGTAATGATCGGAGTCTTTTCAAACGTATATATAAAAAAATATCTTTTTTTAATAATGTACATATATATGTATATCTTAAATAAAGTCTTAACAACTTAAAACTGAATTAGAAGCATTTTCAAAGAAAAAAAAAAGAAAATTTCAGATAGTTTCTTAAGCGGTCTGGGCTAGTTAACAAGGATATATACGCTTCCGATTAACTGAAAATGAGAACATGATCTTATTAAAGTATTAAATTGATCCAATAAGCATTTGCTGTTTTTTACATTAACTTTAGTGCTGTAAATGAGCAATAAGACTTAGAAAATGAGAGGTAATATTGCTTAACAAGGCGACTGCTAGAATTTTTCAGGTCGAAATCCTTAGAAAGTTCAAAGTAATTTACACAGCTAATTTTACTAAGGGAATTAAATGGTTCACGTACTTTAAAATAGTGAGAGAGAGAGAGAGAGAGAGAGAAACGTTTTTCAACGTCCGGATATAAAATGAATTTTTTTTATACTTTTTCGACTCTTCTTTACTACTACTTTTTTTCAATTAAACTCTTTTCTGCATGAAGTAATTTAATTACGTATGTTAAGGGTGTTAGAAGAATAAATTTCATTTGAATTAGCTTTCCTTTCTATTAAAGGATGCAAGTTGGCATGCACGATACTATAAAAGTTCACTTACCTATGATAAAAATAGAATAAAAAAATTATTTTAATTAAAAAAATGTATATTTTTGTATTATACTGATCTTATTTGAAGGCACTTCAGATCTATGTGATATATTGAATGGTATTCCAAGCTTTTTCAATGTATCGAAATTTAAATTGTAATTTGTAATTTGTTAAATTTATACCGTATTTATTCGAATCTAAGCCGCACCCTGATTTCTCAATACGTTTTTGTGGAAAAATAAAAATAGCTTAAAATAGTGAGTTACTGTTCGAGATGTTTACAAAATTAAAAATATTTTAAATGAGAAAAAACAAGAAGTGTGAACAACTAATTTTTTTACATGTATTAGAACTTTTAAATGCATATATGCTCTAGCCGTAACTGCTTTAACCACCAAAATCATGTTCAATTTTCCCCCATTCAACGAATTTTTCCACCATCTGGAACGTGTTTTTTTTAACCCTTTATCTTCTGCGTTATGAGAGATTTACTTCATTTTTTCATACGATACTTTTTTTTATCAATTACTACATTAAAAATTAAGGGATATACATAAATAAAATACTCAACTTTGGGAAATTTAATCCTTTAGAGCGAATTTATTAAATTGGTACTTTAAAGTACTGTCAGTCTACAAAGGTCTAAAATATTCTCATAATACAAAAAGACCCAATGACTTTTTTAACGCAGTTTTAACTCTTAAAAATGCTAAATAACTAGAGAACATTAATATTTTACAGCACAAAATATTTATTTTTAAAGATTATTAAATTTTAAAAATTTATTTACATTTTATACTCATAAAAGCAGGTTTTACACTTAAAATTAATTTGATGATATTCAAAGAAACAATTTTTCTTTTCATTAATACACAAAAATTCATAACACGTTGAGCATTTTCAGTGAGGTTTGGATTGAGAATATTTTTTAAAGTACTGCATCCTGGGGTAGGAAATACTGTATTTTCTGAAAATGAACTACTGCATCCTGAGTCTTGTGTTTGGTCTCTTCATCGTCTTCTTTAGAATCTAACGAAAATTTCAGAAGATTATTTGCTGGGACTTCTTCATCTGAAAAATCATCTGTTAGTACATCACTGATTTCGGATGGTACGTTTAATAAATCCAAAGCCTCTTGAAGACTGAGCTTCTTTTCTCCAGATATTCTTAGAAAAGGAGGAATAAATATAATATTAGTAAATAATAATAGCACATTGTAAATTTCCTATTATTGTTAAATCTGAGTTACACATACAGAAATTAAAATGGTGTTAATGTTTGAAATAAGACTAGGTATTTCATTTAATTACATGAAAAAAACAAGCTCATATTCATTTGTAATTTATTCTTATTATCCATTTTATAATACCCAGGTTCTAATTTATCATTTGGCGTCACACTATAGCTTAAGTTTAAACATTAGATCTTTAATGACAAATAAAACAGTACACTAAATTAAAAAGGCCGGTTCTTAAAGTAACAATTAATTTATTAAACAATAAGATTAAAATTAAGTGACACATAACTGAATATTACTTAGCTTTGAAAGAGGGAGCGAGCGACGGATGGGATTGACCTCGGGTAACAGGTGAGCTTCCCGAAAGTGGAGGGTTTTTCTGGCAGACGAAGAAGGAGTAAAAGCGCCGAGAATTGTCGTGCACGAGCTTTTAAAGTTGACCAGATCACTTCGAAAAGAATCCGCTACGGATTCATTACCGTCAAATCTACCACCCTGATTGGAGCGCAAGAACATAATTTTGCCGGCCATAAGGTCCGTTGAACCTAGACGCACCCACATTCCTGTGTAATCCCTATTTCCTGTAAACAGGGCAAATGCAAAAATTAAAACTGTATCTCAGGGGCCGGCGGCCTCCCATCACTCCTCCCCTCTTTCAGATTAACAAAACTAGAAATAAAGAAACACAAAAAATTCATTGTAGTAAATGTAAATACAAAATGCAATAGCGTCAGCAGTTCCAACACAAGAAAAATTCATTGAGGAAAATGTCCGTATCAAAAATGCAATAGCAGCAGCAGTTCCAACAGACCATTCTTCCTTTCAACAGGCACTCACAGACTCCTGGTCACGAACGGCTGTCCACGTCACGAAGGAAGAAAAACAAGAAAAATGATGTCTGGAGCGTCCTAATCTTGGTAAAACTTTAGCGTAACAGTTCCTCGGTCTTGTAGTAGTAACCTGGTGCTGTTTGAATCTTGTAGGGGTTCTGCCCATGGTGCAAGGGGTACATCCAGAAATCTGACTCTCGACGGGGTTAATCTCGTGATACAACTAGATCCAATGCACCTGAAACAACCATGGCTTGATGTCCTGAAAGAGAGAAAACACGAACACTCTCGTAGGAGAGCTAGCATCAGTAGTGTATATATAATAGGTAGAACAAAATTTCCCACTCTTCCACAGGGCTTTCGGATACCCGAGGTCCCCATCTCGTCCTCCCATCACTCAATATAAAAAAAAAAATTTCAAGAAGCATTGTCTAAAAAATTCTACTTTGCACACACAAAAAAACAACAACCAACAAGAAAATTGCATTTTAACCCTAATTCCTTAAACGTTGCGAAAAGGTGGAGAAAAACAAATTAACTACTAACAACTACAATTAAATTCATGCACGAAAAAAAAAATTTGCCGAATGGGATATGGGTCACCAAACAATTCACAAGGACAACATATATAAAATAACAAATAGAAATAATCGAACAATCACAAAGAAACATGTGCCACTAAATAATAAAAAAAAAGACGAGTAACGCATAGTAAAATCAAAAATTGCATATATAACAGCTTCGCTACTCACAATAACCACACATATGCGCATCGAACAAAATACTTTGTGATAAGAAATAAGTACTAGTGAAAACATATATAATCAATACAAACATGGCACCCAGAAACAGACACCTCATAATCGTTTAACATCGAAATCCTGACACGATTAATGTGAAGTGCATGTCCCAGACCACCAAACAAAATTACTACTTTAACCTTCAACAGTACTCAAAGCATAAGAAATTGCAGTGGTTCACCAAGAGCATCGATAACAATCTTTCGTAAAAAAAATTAATTCAAAGTGAAAAATTAGAAATTGAAACAATGGGTGTGCATAGGTGAAAAAAAAAATGCTATAACCTCCGAGAATGCTTAATAGCCTAAGAAATTAAAAAAAAAAATCACTACAAGCATTGGTTAAAAATGAAAGTTTAAAAAAAAAAATTAACGTAATTAATTCAGATTTGCAAATTAAAATTCTATAAATTAACGAGTAGTATAAACGGTGAAAAAAAAAAAAAAAAAAAATTATAACCTCAATGAATGCTGAGTAGCCTAAGGAATTTAAAAATTCACTACAAGCATTGGTTACAATTTGAAATAAAGAAAAAAAAATTAGTGTAATTAAATTTAGAATTGCAAACGATGAGTGTGCATTTGATCAGGATGCATCCCCAATGTTTACAAAGGCAGAAAGAAAAAAAAAAAATCATGCAAATCCGATTATAAAAAAATATCTATATCGATTAATACTTTTAAAAATTTGAGAGAGAAAAAAAAACAATTTCTTCTACATTCAAATACATGCGAATTTCCATATTGGGAAATGAATTCCAGAAATCACAAGTGCAGTTGAAAATTTCAGAAAAAAAAATTAAAAACATAAAATTGATATGCAACCCAAGTCATATGAGGCGATACATACAGAGTAAAGTAATTTAACTAAAAGAAAATTATTGCAAGTGTTACACAAAATTAAACATAGTTTCCAATATATAAAAAAAAAATCGCTTAACTAATGAACATAACTTTTTAACAATCCTCGTAATACAATGTATCCACAAGTCCAAATAATATAAAAAAAACTCAAAATGTTTCACTATACGCGCAACAAATATACAAACACGAAAAAAAAAAAAAAACAAGATCCTCTATTTACAATAATACCGCTAACTCAATTCATCGAAAATCCTCTAATCAATAACTCAAATACAATTCTATAACAAAAACCTAAAATTCTCAGTAACCTTAAAATGATTCCTCGATAATCCAAAATTGCCTTTACCTCAGATCGTTCACATCTTATGCCTCAACAACACTAACTAAACTCATCTGCAACTACCGAATAATCAATTGACTGCTCCACAATACCATTAACTAAAACCATCTATGCTCCTCAGCTTATGTACACAAAATCTCACATACCCAATAACACTAACTAGACTTATCTGCAACTTTCAAATAATTAATCGACTTCTCCACAATACCATGAACTAAAACCATCTATGCTCATCAATTTATTTACACAAAATCTCACATACTCAATAACACTAACTAGACTTATCTTCAACTTTCAAATAATTAATCGACTTCTCCACAATATCAATAACCAAAACCCATCTTAGCTCATCAACTTATTCACAAAAATCTCGCATAATCCTCCACTCGAACTTTCCTAAATGCATCTCAAAACATTCCTAAATATACCACACAATCATTAATTCAACTTATCTATGTTCATCAACTTAATTACTTGAAATCGTACAAAATCCTGAACTCAAATTACCTTCTCTACATCAAAACAACTTTCTCAAATATACCGTATAATTATATCAACTCAATTTCCTTTGCCCAAAATCCTTAAATCAAAATATCCTTCTGTACATCAAACAATTTTCTCAAGTAAACCATATAACTTTCTTTTCAACTCAATTATCCATTTCCACAAAAAAACAACTATCGAATAAACGTACTTTGAGCAAACTTATCTATCTCCGTGAAAAAAAAAAAAACTTTCCCAATTATTCAACAAATTCATCAGTGCAAACCCTATCTGTCTCCTTCAAATAACTCTCTCAAATACTCCACGAAATCCCTAACTCAAACTTATCTACTCCTTAAACAATTAGTGAAACAAAAAAAAAAAAATTCACACCCAAACCTCTTCCAACATTTTCAAACCAAAAAAAAAAAAAATTATCAAACTCAATATCTAAAACAAACAATACTAAATCAAAATTCTTTTAGCCAAAACCAAACTCAAAGCTAACACAACTACGCGTACACAAAACATAAAATTTAACAATACCATTATCTGACCAAAAACTTATTTCCAAATAACAATGCAAAACTACAATTAAAATCCAAAACCCTAAAAAAAATTAAATCAACCTCAACACTCAATTCAATAATCTACTCGAGCGCTACCATTATCAATATCTCCGAGCAAAATATTCAAAATTCAAGTTAACCTAAATCAACAAAAATACTATATCAACATCATAATTAATCCAAAACATTAAATTCAATTCTAGTACAGTTTAGCACACAACCGAGACAGAATGATTGACTGCACATTCATTTAAGAACCACAATTAATCTAACCCAACAAAAATACTATATCGACATCAAACAAAACATTCAATTCCTAGTACAGTTTAGCACACAACCGAGACAGAATGATTGACTGCATATTAATTTAACCAAACCACAATTTAACTAGAGCCCTGAGTAAAAAAAAAAAAAAAAAATTCCAAATCTATAGCAAAACAAACAACACAAAAATTAAATGAGCATTGAAACACCTAACCGAAAATCCAGAAAATTTTAAATCAAAGTTAGCAATCGTCTCACCTAACAAAACAACATGAGCGAAAAAAAAATTAAGTTTCAACATAATTTCGTAGGGAAAATATTCAAACAACCATCTCTATCCATATCTTAACAAGCATAAATTCCAATGATATCATTATTCAGTAATACACAGCCACTTAAAATTAATACACTAACACAAATTATCACTAAAATTGCTTCTGACAAAATACCGCTACCAAAAAAATTAACATTGTATGCAAACTCAAAATTTAACTAGAAAGTACACAGTTATACCCAATCAAATCAGCATAAACTAAGTTATTCAATAAAGAAACCTTTTGTATGAAAAAAAATTTTTTTTTTTTTAAAAAATACTAGATAATAATCACAACACAAAATTATGTAATAAATGAAAAAATGTCAAATATGTATGTATAGTAACAACATTCAAATTTCATGACAGGTGTCCATGGACCCCAAAATTTGACCTTTGTCACAAACATGGCTTAAAGCTTAAAATTTATAAAATTAAAATTGACGTGCATACATGAATCGCAAAGCAAAATTAAATAACAATCCTATTACAAACAACAAATTTTACATATTTCATAAAACACATAGCATCAAAAAAAAAAAATTTTTTTTTTTTCTAGAGCTAAAATTAATATTAACCACATACAACATTATGTCCTTTAAGCATCAAATCAAAACATGAAACAAACTGCATAAAAAAAAAATTTGAGCTAGAATTCATTAAAAAAAAAAAAACTAAGTACAAAATTTTATCTCGCTAAAACATCAAACATGACATAAAACAAGTGCATAAAAAAATTCTGAGCTAAAAATTCATTAAATAACCAACTACAACAATGTCTCACTTAAACATCAGAAAACGACATGACACAAGTTGCATAGTTATAAAAAAAAATTCCAGCGGAAAGTATGCGAATTAAATGTAAGAGAAAAACCAAAATTTCCATTTTTTTTTTTCTATTATATAAAAAAAAAGAATTAAATTTAGCTAAGTTTCATACATATTTGAAAAATGCAATAAAAAAAAGTTGTAATTATGACGAAAAAAGCCTATTGCGTCGAGAAAAAAATTATTATCGTCGAGTAGCTCCGAGAGAAAAGTAACAAACAACAACAAAAAAAAAAAAAAGGGGGAGAATGGCGACCCTATAGAGAAAAAGAGAGGCTGAATATCTGATCTCGCAAAGCGCCGGAGTGAACCCACATCCAGTTCCACCCCTGGACCGCGGCAGGTGGGGTGGGGGGTGAACAAAAATGCTCCGAGTAGGAGTGCGCCGGCATGACATGGGCAGAGATGGGACGTCCTCCCCCATCGGCCAAGAACGCCAAGACTCAAACCCCACACAACACCTCCAAATCAAATTTTAACAGAAACAAGGAGAGGGGAAAAAAAATTACAACAAATCAAGCGCATTTACGAAGTCCAATGCCCTAACATGCTCTACATGTCCACAAAAAAATCGATATAACCAATACCCACCCCCAAACACAACATCGCTCCAACAATTAAACTCTCATCTCAACCAGAACAGCAGATTAACAAAAAAAAAAAATTGACAAACCCCAACATCTCAGAAAAAAAAAAAAACTCAATTCCAAACGCAAACATAATGAACACTTAATAACTATTTCCGTCAAAACTTAACTATTTCCTTACACTTTAATAGCTCTAAATTCAAATACTGCACAAATGAACATTTAACCAATTTTTCTTTCCTCAAAAACTACTAACCTTTTTTATCACTTCAATCTCTCAAATTCCAAGTACTACAGCCATAAACACCTAATCAATTACTATCAAAATTTAACACAGTTAATTTCTCTAACTTAAGCAGCGCAACATCTAACGAATTTTTATCGGAAATATCATCTTCATAACACTTAAATCGCTCAGAACAGTAAGCATAATCAATTAACTGAACCACTTCAAACATTCGGGCCAAAAAAAAACATTGTTAACTAGCAACGAAACACGTACTCCATATGACAATATACACTCGAATTAATTAAACGGGAAAAAAATTAAAACATACTAAAATGCACAATACAAACATATCAACACATCATAGCTAGATTAGTTAAGATTATGAGAATACACACATACATATACTAACAAAGAGCATAAGAAAAAGACATACATTAACAGCATCTCTAAGTATCTAAATAATAATAAAAAAAAAAAAACTATAAGAAAAAAAAAAATTCACAACTGGAATAGCACACATAAAAAAAAAATTTTTTTTTTTCACATGTTTAACAGATTAAGTAGGACTATTATTCGGTGACCCATCAAGAAACAAAAATTCACGACATCAGATGATGTAAAAGAAAAAAAAAAATTCCGACGACTGGTCCGGCACCATTATAATGCGACGCCCGGTTAAAATCCACTTATAATGCGACGTTAATTTGATTTATTCTTATTATCCATTTTTTAATACCCAGGTTCTAAATTAACATTTGGCGTCACACTATAGTTTAAATTTAAACATTATATCTTTAATGACAAATAAAACAGTACACTAAATTAAAAAGGCCGGTTCTTAAAGTAACAATTAATTTATTAAACAATAAGATTAAAATTAAGTGACACATAACTGAATATTACTTAGCTTTGAAAGAGGGAGCGAGCGACGGATGGGATTGACCTCGGGTAACAGGTGAGCTTCCCGAAAGTGGAGGGTTTTTCTGGCAGACGAAGAAGGAGTAAAAGCGCCGAGAATTGTCGTGCACGAGCTTTTAAAGTTGACCAGATCACTTCGAAAAGAATCCGCTACGGATTCATTACCGTCAAATCTACCACCCTGATTGGAGCGCAAGAACATAATTTTGCCGGCCATAAGGTCCGTTGAACCTAGACGCACCCACATTCCTGTGTAATCCCTATTTCCTGTAAACAGGGCAAATGCAAAAATTAAAACTGTATCTCAGGGGCCGGCGGCCTCCCATCAGTACTACAAACAGTAAAATTAATTACATACACTGTTCAGATAAAATAAATAGTCAAATAGTTTTTCTAAGTTTTTCATTAACATAAAAAAAGACACCTTTTTGACATTAAATACTTTTTCGGAACAAAAACAATGACATTCTTCGGAATCCAATTAAAATACTGAAAACACAACTTCTGCTAGAAAACTATTCGCCTTGACTGCTGAAATACTCATCATAGAACCCGTGCTGCCATACAATTTGGAAGAATGGATTTAAAAGAATATTCCTGCTAAGTACCGCCAGAATATTCGTAAAAATGGTTATTCTATGTAGTTTTAAGGAGAGGGGTACTTATAAGTATCGTAGGTAGATAAAGGGTTAAGGGGACATGGTACGATTTTCGCAGAAATTTTTAATTTAAGGATTTTCAAAATTTTTTTGTTGCCTCCTATGTGTGCATACTATGTAAAACAGATTTGGTGCCCAAAATTTCATGAAAAGCTAACTATTTAATTTTTTAAGGAAAAAACTTAAACTTTGTGAAGTTTTAAAAAAAATGCTACTCCTCCTACAAAAGTTGACTTACATTTATGAAATTTAATATACAAGTACGTCAAACCATGTATAACAAAAGTTAGTATGGGTTTTGCGATAACATGATTGGTATTTGTACAATACTTCCTTTCATGAATGCTTATTGAGAATTCCTTAAAAAATGTATAAATTCTGAATTCAAATATTTTAAAAAAATAAGTATTGCTTTGATTCAAAAATGCATATCAACTTTTGTTACATGTATTATTAGCAATAGGTAAAAAATAATTCAAAACATTAGGCACAATAGATAAAAAGTGTTAGACTTTTAAATGAAGACAAACTAGTTATTTTATCTTTCTTAGATAAGTACGTTTAAAGTATTGATTTGTTTAATAAAAACGAACGTAAAAGCTATCATAATTCTGTGTTTTTAAAGTTTAGAGCTTTCAAATTTTGTGAGGTTATAGAAAAGTATATGAAGAATAAAATTTTGGCTACAAAAATTATATTTGATTTTTTGACCGATTTTTGTCATTTGAATCGTACTGTGCCCCCTTAAGGTATGTTTCAAATGTAAATAGCTCGCGCGCGTTTCTGTGCCTCGTATAATTACCGAATTCAAGTTCTTTTCTTTTTCTGTCAGATATTTCTTGAAGTACTCCACCCCTGAAAATCCTCCGGAATATTATAAAATTTAATATTATCCTCTACAATAGGGGTGGGCAACTGTTTTGACTTACATCGTAGAAGCGGAGAATACCGGAGGACTGCACCTTTTTAAAATGATGGCATTGTGAAGGGTCTTTAAGCGAACTTCGAACTAAACCTCTTGGGAAATCTTTGGGCTATCAATTTGCGTTATTCACTACCAGCCCTTCGTAAGAAGAGAATTGTGATATGTAAATTAACTCACTATAAATAGCGGAGGTCTTCTAGCTTTAGGAGGAGAAGAGCGGGGATATACTCTAGTCAGGTGAGATTGTTATTAAGGTATAATACTACGTTCGGAATCCTGATTTTGCAAAAGCAGCGTATAAATAGATAATATTTATGATATTTAGTGTCACTTAAATTAGAAAACGTATATAAAATTGTTTAAAGAATATTATTACAATAAAAAAGTATTTAAGTACAATATTTTGACACAAATGAACATAGAATGACCAATTTTCAAAACATTCTCTTTTTATGAAACATGCTCCTATTATAATAATATTTTGCCTGTATATAGCTTTAGAATTTTTGAAATATATAACTTAGAAGTGGATTTATCCATATTTTACTACAGCAGAGGGGAAAAATTTTAAGGAAAAAACGCCGATAATTATTTCGATTGGTTTTAACTCTGAAAATAATGTGAATTTTTCAAAAATCCTAGTTCAGACTCTCTGGAGAAGTTTTTACTTTATATAAGCAAAATATTATTATATAAGCATTTTTTATAAAACGTTGTGAAAAAAGATTATTCTAATTTAATTTTCCCCAAAAATATTGTATTTAAATGATTTTTTGCCATAATGTTCTTAAAACAATTTTTTTATACATCTATTCTTATCTAAGTGACACTAAATATAATGAAAATTAACACTTTATGCACTTTTTAAATTCACGTTTCCGAACGTAGTCGAATACGTTAAAGATATAATATTTGAATTATAGAGCTGTGATTATTAATAGAAGGAAAGCTTAAAAAATGACGATTATTCAATACGATTGAATTAAGATTAGATTAAATCAGATAAAAAATTAGATTCTGAACTAAAAGAAGGGTTCAGTTTGTTAGTCGACTTATAGCTTATATGTTTCTGTCGCTGTTCAACTTCACGATTTTTATTGAGACATTCTCTTAAGATTATTTGCCGAAATTATGTCTTATCTTAGTGTTGAAATAAATAGATTAGAGAGATTTGAATCATGTCGAGTGTTTCTTCCCATCCCCCTACACTTCTAAGTCCTCGCGAAAGAGGCGCGGGCCTCTTGCAGCATTTGTTAGTAAACTTTGCATCTCAACAGCATGCATGTCGTATAATTATGCGAAGTGTTAAAAATCCCTAGAGTGCCTGTTTGGCTTGGGTGCTCTCTGCAAAATTAAAACTACCAGTATAATTTCGCATCGGTAGAGTTCCGGTGCCTCCCTCTAGGGAGGAAACTGGGTGTCAATATTACATTGCGACAAATGGTATTTACCCATATGGTGCCACACTAAAAATTGATACCAGTTTCCGAGGAATGTACTAGAGCGGCAATGGTAAAAAGGGCCAATCCAGTGACATTTGAAATAAAAAAAGGTTAAATAAAATAGTGGAAGTTTTATTCAATTTATTTATTGTTCTGCAAGCACATTTAATTTTAAAATCATTTTAATAAGACAAATGTGCCTATCATACTTTTCTTCAATTTATTTGAAAGTGGTTTGAGATTGCTAGCTGAAACTTTCCTCATAGCCTGCAAATTTATGTCGGTTATTTTGAACCTATATTTTCTGTTCTTGATCTTAATGCAATGAAGACTTTGCTCCCAAATATATGTCGACTCAAATATAGAGAATTTCTGTCTGGTTTTCTGACTGTCTTGGCGGGCTGCAGAGAATACTTTACGGGCCACTACAGCATTTAAGAACTTTACATTTCCTGACCCCTCAAAAAATTTAGCGGGTGTCATTCAAAATCTGACTTTGAATCCAAGTCTGGGTAATGCTGGGGGCTACTGTGAAGTTGTTTACCCTAGCGGCAATGCTTTTGGAATGCAACATACTTGATATATTTTATTTATTGAACTCGATTAAAATGTAAAAAAATAATTATACTCGTGGAACGTTTTCCTTTTATAAGTGAACTATTATTAACTAATTACTATAATATTATATTGCGATATGTAACTGGAGTCTTCTAATAGCTCTACTCATATCCTCCATGAGAATCTCTTCAAGTGGTTTCACTCAGCGATCCACTGAGCTATATTATTCATCTAACGTTCTTTTGTTATCCTTTCACTATACTCTAACCCTTTCTCACAGTTCCTACTATCATAGTTCTCACTTCTCTTCGTATATATATTTATTTATGTATATATCTTGTTCAGATTTTCAATCTGTAATAAAATGCTCTCTGTTCATCCATTCAAGTTCAAAAAATATTTTTGAGCTTGTAGTGGATGACACTTGATGTACATGTAGTTTTTTCAAATATTAATTCATTAATTAAATTTTATTTTTTAATTTTAAATTTATTCTGTATTACTTCTGTCACAGTTACAAATAGCTGCAAGAGGTGGCACCAGTACGTTTTTCTAACGTAGTTGGAATTGATTTAATTTTTTTATATTACTTGTTTGAACGTATTGATATCTTAACATCCGCACTCCTATTCACTACATTTCTGCACGTCTAGTAATATTCATTTGCGTGCATCACAAAGAGAGGTTTTCCAACGCTAAAAGTAGTCACAAGTTATTAGTTTAAAGCAATGGTTTTCAATTACTGTGCCACGGCACTTTTGTGTGCCGTCAAAATTTTGAAATGTGCCACCAATTATTTTAAAAAAATATTAATTATACTCTAAGAAAAAATAAAATCTGGAACTGAATCATTCCGCCATTTTATAAAAATAAACTAAGGGTATTTATTCATGGTATATTTAACTTATTATTTCGTGGATAGGTGAATATAAAATAATTTGATTGGGTTCGTAATACATTTGTGATACGTATGCATCTGTATATAAATTAACTTTGAATGAAGAGGAAAAAGTAATTACTCCCTGTATATATATATTATAATCGAGATTTAATTTCAAAACATTAGGAAGTCAATTAATTCATTTTGAATTAAAATTAGAGGCGATTATATCATAATAGACAAAGAACCTTTAAAAACATTGTTATAATTTTCTACATCTTATTTGCGTGAATTCGAATTTTCAGCATTAACAAATATAACAATAAAAAAAAGATTGGGACTTTTAATTGTAGATGACGTAATGAGAGTGGCATTATCATTTTTACAACCAAATGTAAACGAAATTATCAAAAATCACCATGCTCAAATTTCGCATTAAATGTATTCTTACAATTAATTTGTAACTAACTACTCAATAAGCATTTTGTCGTTTTTATCGTACATATTATTTTATTTAGCATTGGAAATAATGATCATAAACTATTTTACATATAGTGCCTTATAGATAAGTAAAATTCTTTTAAACTTATTTTATTGTTACTGTGCCGCCAAATTTTGAAATTGTTAAAAGTTTACCGCAAAATAAAACAAAGAAAAAGTGGAGAATCACTGGTTTAAGGAAATGGGCTTGAGAACTCTCTACATATTTTTAAATAATATTTTACTACATAAAAATGCATATTTTTTTCTTTATTTATGATAAAATTTAATTTTATTGGTTGGTATTATCCTACTGAGAAATAAAACAACTCTATTGAAAATATTACATTTGGGTAGTTACGTTTAAAAATAAATTTATTCAGAATGAGATGAAAAGTTTTTTAAAATAAAAGACAATTTCCGGGGTGTTTCAAAAGTCGCGCACATCCCCGTGGTAATTCTTGTTGCTGAAAAACCCAAAAAGTAGGTTGAGATTTCTGTCACTAGATGGCAGCAGGGGCCCTGTCATAAGAAGTTTTGAACGTAGCAGGAATCAGTTCCAAAATACTTGTCAGCTATAGTCAGTTGAGCACAACGGCAAGTGCATGAGTTTTTTTGCAAGAGCAAAGAATAGCCATCTTGGAATTTTATTTCACTACCAAATCTCATTGCCTGTGATAAATGCATTTCAACAGAAATATGCAGGTTTAACAGCACCGAATGCCTCCTCGATAACACGTGTTTAGTACAACGGTTCCGTGACACAGGATCGGTTGCAGACAAGAAGCAATCGGGCAGAGCACCCACAGTGGATACGAAAGTGGCAGATGTGGAAACCGCTGTACAAAGAAGGCTATTGAAAAGACCGTTCATCTACATAAAAACATCATTACGGAATTCATATCTTTACTGAACAGTGATGAACGGTGTCTTGGTTGCAGCAAGACGGCGAAACGTGTCACACATCATAGCACAGTATGGGAGTTTTAACTGCATTTTTCGATGATCGTCTCATTTCCAAAGGACTTTGGCCACCATTTTCCCAGGACTTGTCAATTCCAGTTTTTTCTTTGGGGATAACTGAAAAATGTCCCCTTCAGGAATAATCCCCCAACGCTTGATGGACTTAAGAGTAACAGCCGTCATGCCATATCGGACATTAAATCTCACACTCTTCGTAAAGTGTCAATTAATCTGGTAAAAACAGTTCGACTGTGCGCCCAGGAAAACGGACATCATTTTGAACATTTATTGTGATTTAACCATGTGTGACACCTGGCAATAAATATAACCATTCAACCTTTATTTGTCCTTTGTTCTGTTTGTTAATATAATCCATCGGTCTTTAAAACTTAACCACAAAGGTTGATGTGCGCGACTTTTGAAACACCCGGTAAAAGAAGAAATGTTAAACTCCAAACTTTATTGAGACAACATCTGAAAGATGACATTTCCATTAATAAATCATAAATCTTCTTGAAATCAATTTTAGGAATGAATTGCTTGATCGAACGTGTTTTGAAGAATGCTTCTCTCTCTTGCTCTTACAATCTTAACTCACAACCTTGTCAAACACATTTCATATAGATTGAAAAAGGAATTGCAAACTTGGTCAAATGACGCGTCATTTTGTAAGATTCTATTGATGTTCTTACGTAAGTAACACTGAAAGAAAAATTTCAAAAATACAACATTTGAAATTCTGGTAAAGTCAGTTCCGTTAAAGGTTGAAGTTTTCGTCAAAGTAAACAAAGCATTCTATTCACATATTAATGTAATTCATAGCAAAGTTTTTTTTATAGAGGAGGAAGTGTCCAAATACTTTTGATAATGCTATGTGTTCCTTTTATCCTTTCAAACGAAAAGTTTTTCGATCAAAAGGAGTGACAGAATGTGTTCGTCGGTCAGAACCAATATGAAAAGAGCATTTGTATTCCTTTTGAATTCAAAAAAATCAAACTTATTTTGTATTTGATATTTCCTTGAAGGTGAATTTAGCTCCCTTGAGGCTTACATGTCTGAGATGTCTACTATCGTGACATGCAGGTGGGTATTATTTCGATTTTCAGTCCATTTTTCAAACGGGACTGTTTTGATACTAGTGAAAAGACTTAAGATTTTTCATCAAAAGTAACATTTTTAACTCAATTACATTTTAATAATTAATTCAGATACTGCATTTAATATCACATAATTTGAAAGATAATGGTCAAACCCTTTATTTGAAAACTTGCCAAGATTGAAGGGGAAAGGTTCAAAGCTTTCACTGAACACACGCACAATTAAAATGTATAAAAATATTTGTAATAAAAACAACAAAGTTTAAAACAAAGATTTAATTTGAGTTCAAATTAAAGTGTTATGTTTGAACTCCAAATAATTCTGTAAAAATATTTTTTTTTTCTGACTCTTAGGTACTTATTTTTAAACATTATTGTATCAAAAATTTATGGAAACGCATTATACTGATTTTCAGTTTTAAGTGAACTCAAAATTTATTGTAAGGTATTTTTGAGAATGCTCCTGGGACATACTTCTGTTCTACTCAAGGAAATGGACCGTGGTCCCCTAGTAGTTATAGTTACAACCTTGTAGCTGGTGTGTCTCGGGTTCGAGCTCTGGCGTCACTGAAGACCCACCGTGAAGAGGAATCCTCTGCACGTTAAATCTATTGAAGAGGAACATCCTTCCGTTGGTGTGATGTGGTAGTTAGGAGAGGGAAGTATCAGCTCAGGTGTCGCTCTCGTCACTTGACCGAAGTTCAAAATTACGAGGTTCATCGCCAGTAGCTCTCGTGTTGTTTTGTAGTGCGATGCTAAAATAATTCTCACTCTCACCTCCGTTTAAGGAGTTAACCAATACAAGAATTTATTTCATGACGTCCATCGTGCACGCAAAATAAAATAGGATACTGATGTGAACTTTTAAGAAATAATTAACAACATTGGAGGAAAAAATATTCTAAGCAATGAACATTTCAAGCAACTATTTATTTGACCTATAAATATAATAGAAAACAAGAAAAAGAGTGATATTTCTCAGTGAACTAAAAATGGATTATAATAGGTCTAAAAATATAAATGACTATTTGTTTTGTTTTTGCTAATGCCACCTGATCAGCAATTCTAGATCGAGGCCCACGAAATTCATCATGGCAAGGGGTTAGTTCAACGCCTGTCGTTAGCCGTAACTTCGAGCACCGTACAGGTAACAGTGGGATTTGACTGTGTTCTAACCAATTTTGGGAAAAAATACACTTTGTTGTCCGGGCCCTCACACTCCTTCCCACCAACTACGGGAGGGGACTTGCAGCTTGATAAACATTTAAAACAGTGCTCGTATGCCGCACAGGCATTATACATTTACTAGCTGCATGGCCCCACGTTGCACGGGCTATCACTACTGTTATAAATTTTCCCTTTCTTTCACAAATTCAGAACTTCTAATACTCATTTTCAAAATGACTTCCATCCTCCTCCCCCCCTCCACCACTTAGCCCAGCGTTGCTCGGGCTTTCTATTTTCCTCGTGACACCAGCATTTCTGTTTGAGTGTTTGCACGCGCACAATGTGAGTGATTTCTAAAATTATGTCAAAAGATTTCCCTTTTTCAAAATTTGCTCCATTCCACTTATTTTTGATTTAAGACAGGCTTCTTTCCTCTCTCTATAGCCCGAACGCGGCTCTTTTTAGTGTAAAATTATTGTTCTATCTTCCCCTCCTTCTCACAGAAAAGATATAGCTTCACATTTCGATGCATGACTTATAAAAAAATATTGTGTTAGAATTAAAAAAATTATTAATGTGAAGCAATAATAAAAAGAAAACGATTCTGATATGCTAAGAGTAAAGCTTTAAAAAGTAGCGTAATGTGAAATTGAAAGTTTCTGCCTCCTCAGTTACGAACCTGGGAACTGCCGTTTCATAAATCGCAGCCGATTTAACAATCGCGCCGTCGGTTATTTCGGGGAGAAGTATTGTATTGAGCTTTAAAATAAAGCTAGATTTTTTTTGAACATATTTCGTTATTCATTAAAGTAAAAGATCTTTTTTCGGGCTTCATTTTTATGTTAATGCTTTCAAACTTCATATAAATAATAGACGATGTACTTTTTAAATAACAAAGAATTCCTTTAGTAATGAAATAATAGAAATAATCCTTTTGAAAAAACATATATATATATTTATTAAAATCAAATTCCTATAAGTAATTAATTAAAGAAAAATTTACAGATAGCTATTGAAACGATTGCTTTTGTAATCAAAAAGTATGAAACAAAAATAAAGAATGTAATTATAATTAATTAAATATTACTGACATTTTAGGCAATTTTTTTGTTTAATTTTGCAGCCACCGGAAACTCAAAAGTACATTTTTTTTAAAAAAGAATAGTTTATGTATGGAATAGAAATTTTCAAAGTTACAAAATTATTAGATTATGTTTTATAAACCTCTGAAAAAAAAAAGAAGTTCCAAAAATATTTAAAAAAAATTGTAAAATAATTAAATTGAAAGAAAGATATTGTTTTTTAAACCGTAATTTTTAAGATATTTTATCAATCTTTGTACAAGTTTAAATAAATTTATTTATATGCAAAGTTTCATTGTTTGGTAAAAACAGAATTTTTTTCCTATATTCTTTGCAGATTGTGCCGCGATGCATTTTAATGCTTTTTAAGGTTTTTAATTAATATCTTTTTAACTAATTGGAATATCGGAATATAAATGGTCAAACAAAAATAAAGAATGCAATTAGAATTATTTAATTTATCGCAAAAGAGAAAAAAGTTGAAAAACACATTTTTTAACCGTAATTTTTAAGATATTTTATCAATCTTTGTACAGATTACGTATAAAAAATAGTTAATGAAAACAATTTACAGTGTAATTAGTTTGAATTGTTAAGAATGTGTTATATTCAAAGAGAGAGAAATTCTGCCTAAATGTTTTTTATTTAAAATAGCAAACCATTCCATAAATTAAAAAAAAAGAAGGTAATTTCTAAATTTATTTTGAAATAGTTTTAAACATTTCTTTACGTAAGTATTTTTTTAAAAAAATATTTCGTTTGTTATATCTGCAATATTTATAATATAGATAAAACTTCAAATTCCCGAAATTTTGGTGATTAATACCTGTAAAATAAAAATGTATTTTTTCGATATCCCGTTTCGTTATTCCTCTTCAGGTCCGAACCTGGAAACTGCTGTTTTAAAAAGCAGAGCCTTAATCAACCATGCAACACTTTCCTTCAGTTAGGACAGTAAAATAATCTTCAAAATATTGGAAGATTTTTGTGTTTTTAATTAATATCTTTTTAACTAATTGGAATATTGGAATATAAATGGTCAAAACGGATTCCTCGGATCATTCCCTAAATTTTGATATACCTTCTGCTAGTTTCTGCGTCTTGTGATTCTTGAGAAAATTGGTATATATACATAGATACGTTTGTTTACCTACGAATTTTAATAGTGTAGATAAACATCCATATCTTCCCTGAGATTCGAACTCAGGTCCTCGGCACAGAAACGAGCATCACTAACCTCTATACTTGATGGGTGGCTAAATGACTAATTAAATGAATAGAATGGAAACTTCCCAACAGAACTTCTTCCAGGGTTGGAGTAAAACACACATCTAATTCTCCAGTTATTGAATGGTTATGCCGTGGTTAATAATAATAATAGTAATAATAATAATAGTATAATAGTAGTAGTAATAATAATAATAATAATAATTGTAGTAGTAGTAATAACAATAGTAGTAAAGTAATAATATAATAATAATAATAGTACTATTAATAATAGTAATAGAAATAATAATAATATAATAGTAGTATTAGTAATAATATATATATATATATATATATATATAATAACATAATAATAGTAGTGGTAATAATAATAGTAATAGAAATAATAGTAGTAATAATAATGGTAATATTAAGCTTAAATTAAAGTTATAATTTTTGACTAAGTTTAACAAACAAATTAATTCCACGTATTCATCATAAAATTCTTTAATTAGATAAAGATTTTAACTTTAGAATTTAATTTTGTCAGAATTTTCTCCATAGATTTTCTTATATAGATAGAATGTAAAAATGGAACACGTTCTTACAAATGTACTCACATGCGCCTATTATTGTAATAGTTATATTTGTAAATTCTTCTATTCATGAAATGATTTCATTTAAACAAACAAAAAGGAGAATGGGCCTTTTATTTAGTCATTGCAAGAAGCACAGATTTCTTTAGTTCACATCACAAGGTATTGATTCGTGAAATAGTCGCCGAAAGAGCAATGCGCTGACATTATCAATCATAAATATAACCGCCTCCTGCGGTGTGTCATCAATCATAAATTAGGAGAAATCAGAGTTCTTAAATTCATGTAGCACACTCTTATTTCTCCCCGTTTCCAACAAAGATTAGACTGAAAATTTCCACTCGTTTAGTACTTAAATTACTTTAATCTGATAGTTTTTCTTTTATAAAATGCTTTGGCTCCCATTTTATTTCAATTCCTACTATTAGTCCACAATCTCTCTCTCTCTCTCTCTCTCTCTATATATATATATATATATATACATAATATATATATATATAATACAGACAAATAGTAACAACAATGAAGCAAATTTTCTTGACATACATATCAAATTAATAGATAATGTAATAGTTTCTAATATTTATAACAAAAGAGAAGATTTTAATTTCAATATAATAAATTTCCGCATTGGGGGAGAGTAATGTACATATTTTTATATTTAGAAATATTTTAATTAATTATATACAACGCAATAAATTTTCAGTGTAAAAAAAGCAGAAATAATAAATAACTATAAACATTTTACTAAATATTGCTTAAATCAGAAATACCCAATTCATTTTATTAATAGTTATATGAATAAAGCTGTTCAATATTGTAAGGATTAAAAATTCTTAGATTAATTATAGTTTAATACTATAAATTTACACATTTCATAGTTATAGTTACCTCCATATTCTATTATTAGTTAAAATTAATTATTATTATTTAATTCATATATACTCTAGTGTCTCTAAAGTTATGGTTTTTCGTAACTCTTTTATTAATTTTTGTTTTCTATTCTTTTTATACTTTTGTTAACTGTTACATTTCAGCCATTCACATGCTTTGAATCTGCATTAGGGTCCAGAATCTGGCAATAACTTATTTATTGCACTCAGATTTAGCGCGGGCTCTGCATTTTCAAGTGCAATTTTTAGGTAAGTTACCTCTATTTTGTAATGGATTTAGATATTCCTATCATTTACTTTCAATAGGTTTTTGCTCAGTATTATTTACAAAAAGGGGGAAGGTTGGCTGGCCAAAAAAACATCTTCAACCCCACTTTTATATTATTTATATATTAGCTGTCCTAAGTCAGCAATGTTTATAATACTGCAGCATCCATTTTATAATTTTTAATCTAGTGTCCTTCATTGTATTTTCTCTTTACTGTCTCTGCGTCGTTTTCGAATGTGATTGGTGAATGTTTATCTCTTGTCTGTAGAGAATTAGACTATATATATATATATATATATATATATATATATATATATATATATATATATATATCTTGTTCAAATTTTCAATGGTTAATAAAATACTTTTTATTCTTTCACTCAAGTTCAAATACATTTTTTTAAAACTTGTAGGGGATGGCACTTGATGTTAATACAGTTTTTAAAGTATTAATTCTTAAATTAAATTTAATAAACAGTAACAAACAAAAATAATAGTTCAATACCACATATAAAAAGGAAAATCGCTCGTTGTGTCCCTGTAGCGTAATGGATACGTCGCCTAAATCCAAAGGTCGAGGGTTTGAGTGTCAACCAGGGATGGCCTAATGTCTGAGAATGCGATTTCTTTTGACTATACTATTTTATTGGTAAATGGTAAAAAGTAAAATAATAGTCCAACACTATATATAAAAAGGAAAATGGAAAATTGCAAGGAAAATCGCGTTCTATTTTGCCACTTAATATTGTGATTCTGTCATATGAAAAAAATATTTATATTAATTGTAATTACTTATAATAAAAATTAACTAAAATAAAATTTTTCTTTGTTGACTTAATTAGGAATTGACTTAATTTTTTTTGCTTACATAGTGTGGGTTTGACCTTACTTCTTTCAAACATAGAAGCTAGTATAAAAAATTAAGTGTCTATGAAAAAACGATTTGATTGAAAGTAAATCTAAATATATTTTGGCAACATTTTGAACTGGAAATAGATAATTATACGTTTGTTGTAAGCATAATGAGAAGTACTTACGTTTATAGGAAATATTTGAGAAGAAAAATATTGTTTATGGTGAGAATAAAATTAAAGATAATTCTATATTTATCCCATTCATTTGTAAGAGAAAACTGATTTACGCTTAAAAAGTTTCATAGGGCATGTTCTATGATAAGAGAAATTCTGAAACCTGAATGCTGTTAATAATAGTATGTTGGAAACTTGAATTGTGATGGAAAAGATGTGTTATATGAATAGGATGGATACCTTTCATTGCAAAACAAAACTTGTGACGAAATTTTCAATTATATAAGAGATGAATAACAATTTATACAGTTTTGTGTAACAATTCATAGTATCATTTTAACCCTTTATTTACCGCAATATGATTTACTGTATTTTTTTTCATGCACTATTTTTTTTGAATCACTACATTGAAAAAATTAAGGGATACACATAAACAAAATACTCAACTTTGGGAAATTTAATCCGTTAAGGCTAATTAATTAATTAAAACTACTCAATTGCAAAATTAATTATATACACTGTTTACTTAAAATAAATAGTCGAATAGTTTTCTAAGGTCTTTATTAACATACAAAAAAAAGACACCTTTTGGCAATAACTACTTTTTGGAACAAAAATGACAATCTTGGCAATACGGTCAAAATGTCAGCAGAAAACGAAATTTCTGCTACACACAACTATTCGCTCTTTCCCCGCTAAAATACTCATCATAAATCCCATGCTGCCATATATCTTGGAAGAGTGGATTTAAAAGAATATTCCTACCATGTATCGTCAGAGTATTCGTAAAAATGGTTATTCTATGTTATTTTAAAGTGAGTGGTATGTACCGTCGGTAGATAAAGGGTTAATAAAATCATTTTATATCGATCAAATAACAGGATGCAAATTATAAGCCTTGTAATTTGGGAATTTCTTTTTTTTTGGAAGTTTTTGGCAAATAAGAACTTTAGTAAAATATTTAACTTTGTAAAAATAAATATTTCTTTAGAAAATCTTTTACTAATAAATGATGAAAGATTATCATTTAAGGGTAACAGGAGTTTTCTTTCCCCTCGCTTGTTCAAATATGCAAAATGTTAATACACGGATAAGTTCTTAATTATCTACCGCAGAAATTGGATAAGGGATTTTTAAAACTGCTATGTCTCACATATTGTGTTTTACTTTTGCTGCTGAAAAAATTTCAACCACGGAAAGGAAAAAAAAAGAGAGTTGTTTCTTACTTTGATTTGAAAACTATAGCAAATGTCTGGATAATTTATGCAAAAACGTTTTATGAAAACCTGCAAATAAAGTGAAATTAATGACAAGAAATTTTTTATATGAATCATCTTAATATAAATTAACTCTTATTTATTGAAAAAGTTCCTTCATTAATTGAGAATTTAAATGAAAATATTACAAATCTAAAACTTCTTAAAATCTTAAAAACGTATGAATCGACAAGAAACTCCATTACACTTCAAAATTATATTAAAATTCATATGCTTTGTGCAAAAGGTAGTTTACGGATTATACAATAATACCAGTTGTAAGTTAGTTTTTCAGTTAGTATTCAACAAAGTATTTTATATAAAGTAAGAAATGAAGTTGTGTGTGTATCATATGCACTTCATAGGAATGTATAATGCGCTTATGAACAACACAGAGAATGTCAGATCTTGTATTCTATAAGCATTTTAAATTAAATTTACTATTAAACATATGGGTATTTAAAATACGCATATACACCAGTATAAGATTAAAAACACGTTTTCTATATGTTTATATACATCTAAAAGTATGTAGAAAAAATATCTTTCTGTTTTAAATACAGGCTGTACCAGTACAACGGATACAAACTATATATCGTACATAGTACAGCAAAAAATTAAGAAAAATGAACATTAAAGGATCAATAGGGGTGCATGTCGGGGGGGGGATAGGGGTGGAAGTCTTTAGTATGCTGGAACCGCCGGACGGTGATATGACAAATCGCACCATGACTGGCGATAGCCCACATATTGGTACGGGGATTGTTCTGTATCAAATCCAGCACAGTCACTTCACTGTTTGGCGTTTTTATTCTTCTTTTAACTTCGTGTGTGTCCCCGATGAAGGATTCGCTGTCAGGCAAACTCTAAGGAAGCGTGCAAAGAAGACGTGTCTGGCAGTTGCCTTCTGGAGTAACGTTAGGTATACAAATGCTGTGCGGATCATCCATTGCAATCAGTGGCCTCGTATGCCAGATGCATATCAGCGAACTCAGCGTTCGTGTAACGTTTCATTCAGTGATCACTTTTTGTCGCAGGCGAAATGAAACTTCAGAGCAAGCGTGACAGTAACATTCACGTGTGCGTCAACTAAAAACATCCCAGCATTTTTGTTATACTAAGAATAATAAACGTGTTTTCTCCTCTTATTCTTGTCCTGTCTTTTTTGCGTTTTGTGTCTCCACTACCACGTCAGGAAAGCGTTTTCGACCATTCATTTCTATGTGATTTCCTACCATCTAGATGCACTCTTTCTGTCCTGAAAGTTTGCAACCGATGTACTGATACACCGTGTATATTAATTTCAGAAAACGAAACTAATACTTTTTACCTGGATGTCTACATTTTTAACAAATAACTTATACTTCGAGATATAAAAGTTAGTTATACAAAGCATGTTTTCGTGGAATCCATTAAAAGGCATGTTTAGCATTGTACTTTTGATTCAGCTTTAAAGCTTCCATTTAAGTTATATTACTTTTAGGTACCTCATATTTTTATGTATTTAAAAAATGCTACTGGTTCAGTAATATTTCTTTGAGTATCTTAGATTTCTTACAGCGTAGTTTACTTATTTTAATTCAGTTTTACATAAATTAACGCAGTGTTAATAATAAAATTTCCAGAAATTCTATATTAATATTTTAAACCATGAAGTATATAAAATTTGCTGCTAACCTGGTATTTTCCACTATATTTATTAGTACATATTGAATTAAAATGAATATTTCAATTCATTCTTATTATTTAAAATGTATTGCGTCACACTTCCGGTGTAGTGGTTAGCGATGCTGATTGCTGTGCCGTAGGCCCTAGGTTCGAATCCCGCTGAAGACATGAATGTTTGTAAATGTATAGTGCCTTCACGGTATGGGGATACACTAAACAGCCGTCGTGAGATTGATGGTAGGGGAGGAGAGGTGGGAGCCCCCTGACCCCTCCCCCAGGGTGTTCTCCCTCAAAATTGGGGTGGAACCGAGCTAAATCGTGTTGTCACCTGTATGGTGCTCAATGCTACGGCCAATTTCGGGCGTACTTCTAGCCCCTTGCTATGATGAATTTCGTGGGCCTCGATCTGACTACGTCATACAGGTGGCATTAGCAACAACAAAATGTTTTGCTTACGAAAGTGCTTCCTTGTGTATATTGTTAAATAACAGGCTCTTTTTTTTAATATTAAGTTTAAATGCCTGCTAACAAGAAGAATATCCGCTATTAAATATCTTGCTTGAGAAATGAATGTTTTTAAATTTCAAAATTTCAAATAAGTAGTTGAATTATATTAATGAGAAACATTAGAGAGACTTCTGTTTTTTGGCTCTTTACTTTTATTAACGGGTGTGGTCACATTAAAAATGCTGATTTTTCAGATATAAACTATCCGACTAAACTGCGGAATATCAGTACGTAATATGAGTTGAATATTAAACGGAAGCTGACGCACCCATATTTCAGAAACATTCTAATATATTTCATTTATTTTTCGTTATTTTCCAGAATGTTCAAGATTTTTATATTATTGGCAACTGTTTTCAAGTAAGCTTTTAAGACTATAATTGATTTATGGAGAAACAAAAATATTTTTTACTTTATAAATTTTAAATTTTAATACTTTATGCCACATTTTTAATTGAAAATCTTAAAATGCATTCAGTAATCTCTTTGATTTGAAATCAAACCAACATTTCTCGTGCAAAACTTAAAGCAGATTTGTATTAGTGTAAAGAAAGGAACGAATTTCGATTGATTTAGAAGCTGTACAATTGCAACACGTACATACCTATTACAATGAGTAATACATAGAGACTAACTTAAAAATGACATGTACTAATTTAAAAGCACTTAATTATGTCTTGCTAGTGAAAATTGATCTTGGTTTTCATTTCTTTTAATCCGTTTAATATAATTACAAAGAGACTAACAAAGCAATGAACAAATTAATCTCACTATTTAGTTTTAAAATAAATAAAATATTTCGTGGAATCGTATGCTTTTTCCAAGTTAAATTTTTTTTAATCATGATGAATTCACTCTTATTATTATTTAAAGCACGTATTTGAAAGGTCATTTCCAACAATTCAGTCTGAAGCCTTGCAAAACCAAATTTTCGTCATGAGATTAGAGAATAGTGACAAGTCACGAATTGTTGTTGATGACTACAACTTCATTTCCTACTCGAGAACCTCGTCTTAGAAAATAAGAACTAGATCCGCATGAAAGAATTCCGTAGTTAAAAGAATCGTGATTCGAGGAACTAGTCATAATGAATAGCGCGGTAGTTTTCTTCGTTATTCGTGATACGCAATGAAATGGGAAGAAGACGAGGAATATAATTAAGTTAAGTGGAGTACAGACTCTTTGAAGTAAACAAATAGTACTTTTGAAGAGCCATTCTACAAAATAACGCGCCTTAATAGCAAAGAGAGCAAATGAGAAAAACACGTACTTTTTTCATCGTAAAATGCAAGCCAAGATACTTCTATCCGAAAACGAGGCCTGTAAAATTATTTATTCCTTATGTGACCTGTTTTAATCTATTCATTAAAGAATATTATTTTATTAACAAAAAGTGAACCTTTTGTAAAAATTCGGTAAAGGTTTTTCGTGAAGTTTTAATTTTATTGTTATATCAGGAGAAATTACAAAATGACATGGGATGTAAATGAATACTTTTTTAAAATGTTATGGTAAAACAATACCATATAAATGAAGCATTTTACTCCACAACACTTTAAGTTTTTTGAAATTTACCTAAAAGATTATTGCTTCTTGAAAAGTTTTTTTTATTACAAATATGAATTTATGTACAATGATTGTTGATTATACATTATACAATGAACAGTACACACTTATGCACAAATACAGAAAAAAAATATACCTGTGAAGATTACAACAGACAAAAGCAATCTCTTCAGTATAAAGGATTGCAGTTTATATACTCCTAACCCTAAAGTTCGAGGACTTTCCTTGATTACATGATTTCCTAGTTTCAGCACACTGATTGGTCAGATCTGATGGCCGATGCAATGATGTACCATCTAGCCATAAAATTTGAAGAAGTGGATCTTTATTAACAACAGCTGCAATTAAAGGAAAAAATTAGAAAAAATAGGTCTCAAGCAAATAGAAATAGATAATCATTTCATATATAAATATATATACAGGATGTCCCTTAATTAACGCCCAAATTCTTCACTGCCATATTTTTCTTTGGGAGTACATAAAAAATTCCTAAACAACTGTGCACATACAGTGAAGCAAAGGGGAATGAACGCGAAGCACTAGATTGTACAAGCATCTTCCAGCGTCTCGTATTCTAAGTCCTCCTACTTTTACTAATGTTGAAAGACGATTGGGAAAACATGTTAATTTGACATCTCAAACAGAAATGTAGGGAGCACAAAGGCCAGAAACGGAACAAAAAGACGTTGCAAGATTTGCAGCAGCTTCTTCCTCACGAACACGAGATGTGTTGCACGAAATAGGTATCTCTCAGTATGTGGTGTGGCGTATTTTACATGAGGAACGCATTTATCACTACTACGTATAAAAGATGCGGAGTTTTACAATGGAGGTTTGTGAAGAGGAATAACGATCTACGCTTTCCTTCATTAGTATTATTTAGTGATGAGGCATCATTCAGATGAGAAGGTATTTTAAATATGCATAGTCAGCATGTTTGATCTGACAGCAATCGCAACTGCACTTCCAGTCACGAAAACTAGCAGAGATGTTCCGTGAATATCTGAGTAAGTATCCTTAGTGATAACTTAATAAGCCCTTATATATTTTCAAACCATTTGATTGACGTTTCCGCACTCACTGGATTTAAACCACGGGTATTTTTCTTCTGGGGGAGGGCATAGAATCTTTAATGTGTGAGACTCAGTGGAAGGTCTTGTAGCAGGAATCGTTCTTACCGTGGACAAAATTAATATAACACCAGGAATGTTTTAGAGGGGGTGCGTCAGCCATTCATTAGCCGGTGTAAACAGTGCAAAAATATGTGCGTGGCCACCTCTTTGAGTACTTAAATCAACAATCTTAACAATAAATCATATTGTGTAAATTTAGTACCGTTCATTCACTTTCCCAACACTCTGTGATATATTCAGGTTCTAATTCAAATTTTATTCTTTTCTGACTCCTGGAGTGGAATGCTACCTTATGTGTCATGAAAATTATTGTTTGTGTCTCTTATTTTGTAAAAATAATTTAGATTCTCCTTATATATATAAATTAATTGGTCGACAATGTAACTTCGAAAATGATTTAAATTGTTTCTCGGGTATATCTTTTACTATGGATACATTAATTGATAAAAAAATAAAGGAACACAATGAGGTTTAGTCTCATTATTGTATTGACGAAGACAAGGCAAAAGTACATTTAACATGCATAAAAAATACACAACAGATAACGAATAGCTCCAAGTAACGACTGATTGCCTCTCGATACTTTTGATGACACACCCAGTTCTTTTTCTTTTTAGTTCTTCTAACCCCTTACCGGAAGAAAATCATTCTACAACTTTCCATGTTAACTTATTGGTTTAAAATGGGTATGATGACATTACTCCTGGAGAAGTTCAGAGATGTGCCAGTTACAATTACAGTAATTAAAAAGGATTTGTATTATTAAGGTGATGCTCAATATTTAGGACAGACGAAAGGTTGAGTGAACTAAATTTCTTTATATATGTAAGGATAGTTAAATTAGATTAAAAATTAAATTCCCTATCTAGCGCTTAACTCATATTTTTCATTTCATATTCAAGTATCAAACTAATCACCCATTTATTTCTTCCGAACATATGGCCTAGCCTATAAACATGTCTAATTCCAAATTGTTAGATATAATAGCCCTATATGTCAGCATTATCTTTAATGTACACTCATAAAATACGCGATACTTACCGCATCTGTATCATAAGTGCTTACCCATTTAAAACACTCGGTGGCATTCTTTTTTCTCTCTCCTCTCAGCGTCAGAACTTGTAGAGATTTCATCAAATAAATTCCGTCGTATAGATGGGTTGATGCATGTTACATTTGTCGAAACTGACGGGTGTGGAAGCATGGTCAGTGTAGGGGGCAGCTCAATTGTTATTTTCGTGATTTGACCAAGGTTCAAAGTTGCAAGATCCGTCACCAATAACTTTCATGCAGCTTTCTAATGAAACGTGAAATAATCGAAAATGATTTGTCAAATGCAACCATCTGGCAACCTTCTTCGATGAGGTGTATTTAAATTTACGTATATAAACTAAACTCAGTGTCGCAACAGCCAATGAGGGCCAAGGTCTACTGCACCAAATTTAGTTTTTGTGACCTTGGTTGCATGTGCAAATGTTCCCTCAGGTAATCAGTCTGATACGAAACCCCAAGTATTTAGTTCCCAGATATGCTTGGTAAACATTTATCGACACACTGAAGGAATGAAAGGCTGTGCCGACCTTGACCAGCCCGGGATTTTAACCCGGACCTGTGGCGTAGAAGCGTAATACACTACCACTCAGCCGCTAGGTTTGAAATTCACGTATATAAACAAATAATAATTATTTTGCATGAGAAAATAGCACAGATTGTGATTAATTTATATTTAGCTTTTTTAAACACAATTTAAACATGTAATATAAGATATTTTTAAGTCAATTCCTTCTTGTCAACAAAGAATCTTTTTTAATTTTAGTTACTTTTTATTAAATAGTTACAATTAATATAAATATGTATATACATAGGACATAATCACACTATTAAGTGGCAAATTAGAAAGCGATTTTCCTTGCAATTTTCCATATTACGTTATATATAGGGAGTTGAACTATTAATTTTGTTTATTACTATTTATTCCTTAATTAAATTTAATTATTCCAATAAAATAGTATAGTAAAAAGAAACCACATTCTCAGAAATTACGCCATCCCAGGTGGGATTCGAACCCATGTCCTTTGGATTAGAAGTTCAACGTGTTATCCATTGCGCTACTGGGACACAACAAGCAGTTTTCTTTTTTACATACGGTGTTGGACTATTATTTTGTTAGTTACAATTTATTCCATTATTAATTTAATTAATGAATTAATACTTGAAAGAATGTATTAACATCGAGTATCATCCACTACGAATTTTAAAAATGTATTTGAACTTGAATGGATGAACAGAAAGTACTTTATTAACGATTGATTGATTGATTGAATCTTAACGTCGCACTGTTCAGCTACACGAAGGCTTTTGGATTACACGAGGGCTTTTGTAATTTTGAACCATGGTCAAGTGACGTGGATGACACCTGAGCTGGCACTCCCTCTCCTAACTACCACACCACACCAACGGGAGGACGTTTCAGCTCTCGACAGATTTAACCTGCATCGCTGCTCTACACGGCGGGTCTTTAGTGGCACTGGGCTCGAACTCGAACTCGTGACAAGGCAAGCCACGATCCGATACCTATACCACTCGGCTACCGCGGCCACTTATTAACGATTAAAGAGCAAGATATATATATATATATATATATATATATATATATATATATATATATATATATATATATATATATATATATATATATGTGTGTGTGTAATTCATAAATATATATAAATAGCTATATAACTTAAGTAAAAATAGTAGGAAATATTAGCCACAGTAATATAATAGCAAACTCCTGGCCTTAGAAACCATGGTTGCAGATTTTCACAAAGTTTTAGGATTAGCCAATCTTCTTCTGTAATTTGCCTATACTACTGAGCCATAGGGAAAAAGAAGGAACAATATTAGGAAAAGTTTAAATATTACAAATAAAATACACTATACTCGGGGTGGGCATTAAATGGATCGCGATCGACAGGTGGACCACTAAGACCTGAGATGCTCGTATTAACAGAAATATATTTATGGAATACCGGCGCCAGTTAGAATGGATAATCGACTTTTCACAATCCATACGACTATGTGTAGATGACACATTTTCCATGACTGGAAGCTCACTAAAAAACTTAACACATTCTCTGTGACTATGGGGGGGATATGCGATCAACAGAGGATGCCAGCAGTAGAAATGTACTTCCCCCCACACGCCGACTAAAGGGAAAATAAACGTTGGTCCCCTCTTTTTACTATAACACGGGATTAGATTTTTGTGTTTTCGTTCTGGTGCCACGATGGCGTGGCACCAGCAGTGAACGTGTTAAATACATCTGTCGGTAACAGATTCATTAGCTCATTTTTGTTCGTAGCTTTGAAAACGTCCACGCTCCTTAATCTAGCAATCGTTCATATTTGTTCAAACATTCAATTTGAAGATTTTATGTTACTTGTGTGTGTGAGTCTTTTTTTTTGTAAAAATAGTAGTCTGTCATACATCAAAAGACACATATAATGTCGGAAACAAGTATTAAAAAAAGAAAAACCTACAATTTTAATACAGAGTGGGAAGAACAGTTTTTCTTTACGATGTTGAATGCAAAATGTGTGTGCTATACATGTCATGCAAGTGTGGCACTTCCAAAAAAAGGAAACGTTGAAAGACATTTCAAAACTATGCATGGAAGTTATGATACACATTTCCCTTTAAAATTCGAATTGCATTAATAAAAATTAAAAGAATTTAAATCGCAATTAATCGGATAACAGTCATCTTTTGTTAAAATGTTGATCTCTTCGTGTTAGTCATCTTTTAGCAAAACATAAGAAACCTTTCGCAGATGGAGAAATAATAAAAAAGTGTTTCTGGAAGCCAGTGACTTATTATATTTGATTCATTGAAGAATAAAACTGAAGTTATTTCCGGAATTAAAGACGTTCAACATGAAGAATTCTGATCTGGCTGATCAGCTGACCAAAGATATCACAAACTGTATTTGCTTCTGATGGGAGGCGCGGATTCATTTAGGAATATTCAACAGAACTCTCAGTTTGGTGGAAAGTGTTTTCTTTCCCCACCACTGAAATTCCTTAGCAAAGGGTGCTTACATTCCCACGCCTGCAGGGATCATTACACCCATAAATATTGGGGGAGCGTCAGAGAATTTTCCCGCTCGAAAACAAGGCAACGACCTTTGCGCTGGTTCCGGACCAATCAGGGAAAAATTAAGCGGACAAGGTAAAGAGTCCGCTCTAGCATTTGGCAGTGAGGAGGACGCCAAATAAAACGGGATGCACCCCGATTTTGCACACACTCGGACACGGAGAGACAAACTAATCAGATCCAGGCCTTGAACTAGACTCCGCGGGACTTCGAGCGGCAACTATGTCCCCACTCCCTCCAACCCTACACCTCTCTCTCAAAGCTAAGTAGAATCTCAATCTAGTTATGCTGTCTATTGTACAGTTACTTAAATTTACATCTGTTAATTCAATAAAATTCATTGTTACTTTAAGAATCGGCCTTTCAATTTAGAGGACTGTATTATGTCTTTAGAGTGTTTAATTTTAACTTGAGCCATGATGCGATGTAACGTACGAACCTGGGAATTTAAGAAACTAGTGTTTTAATTAAGAAAAGGAAAGTAATTAATTAAGTATCATCAGCGTCGCATCACTTCTCCTTGCAGATTGCCGAATCTGAGGACGTGGTTGATATTTCTCAACCTTGTATCTTTCTAGGAATGGTTTTTCAGGATAAGAGTATAAAAGAGAAGAATCATTGACAATATTACCCTTAAAGAAGAAAACACGAGGCGAAGATGTTTACTGTGCCTTAAAAAATACATAGAAGAGAAAAATATTCCAATTTATAAAGTTGTATCGATGACAACTGATAGGTCACCATCAATTACCGGTACAGTCAATGGATTTTTGGCTATGTGTATGAGAGTCGATGACTTTCCGCATTTCTTTTCTTATTATAGCATTATTCATCAACAGGCCCTGTGTTGCAAAATTCTGAATATGCGTCATGTTATGGCAGTGCTTCTCAAACTTTCAATACTGGCGCCCCCCTTTTCAATCACAAATTTTATCGCGCCCCCCCCTTATACATAATAATTTACTGAATGCAATAATAATGCACTTTTACGATAAAGCAACAATATTTATTATAAACCGTACAAATTCATGACATAAGTATTAAATTTTGTATATGTTACTTTTAAGCAAATAAAAGTTAAGTAATAGGATAATTACTAAGTTATTTTTCCTTTCTCTGATTTTTAAATTGGAACATATTACAAAATGCGGTGGTCGCTTAGAAGACAAAATATAGATATCAGCTAAATATAGAAGGTGAACTCAGAGGGTCAATTTCTTATCTTAAAACTCCTTTCAAAAACTTTGCTCTGTAAGACAAACCCATGGAAGTAGCTAATAATTATTAAACTTGTTCTTAATTTAGTATTATTTAATTAGTCATAAAATACTCTGTGCACCACTCATACATTAAAAGCAGTGTTTCTCAAACTTTCAATACTGGCGACCCAATTTTCAATCATAATTTTTGTCTCGCCTCCCTGTACAACAATAATGTATTTACTGCAATAAAAATGCACTTTGAGAGAGAGACGCTAAAGTTACAATACGATCTTAATTATAAACCGTATAAATTAATACGATAAGTATATTAAATTTTGTGTATATTTTAAGTAATATATATATTTTAAGAAAATTACTTAATATATATATATATATATATATATATATATATATATATATATATATATATATATATATATATATATATATATATATATATATATATATATATATATATATATATATATTACTTAGAATTATGTTATTTTTCTTTCTCTAATTTTTAAATTGGAACAGATCGCAAAATGATGTTTTTAATTAAAGATTTATTTCCTTCAGCATATTCATTCCTCAAAGTACAAATGTCATTAGAAAAATAGTCTAGTCAATGTCGCTCTCTATCCTATCCATCACATCTGGCATTATAGGGTACGTTTGCGTGATTCTGGGCAACCTATCGGACGTCTGCGCAAAACATGTAAAAATGCTTTTCCTCGTACAATTCCAGTCAGTTTTGGTCGACTCGATACTCCTATAGCTACCGAATCTAGCTTGAATGTACATTGTTTTTTAATTTCCACGTTAATTGTAATTCACGGTAATTATGTATTTACGGCAGTAGATTAAAACAATATCATACATACATTTTTAAGTCGTAAGTAAACATTCGACCATAATAAAGAATCAACAAGTACACAGACGAACGAGCATGGTTCCGAAAATTAAATCAAGGCAATCTTCTCAAAAATACTTAAATTTTGGATTTACCACTACTGAAGTAAATGATGGAAAAAAAGCCCCGCTCGATATGTGTTAAAACTTACAAATCTGTAGAACAACATGTGAAAGTTGTTTTTAAAACAAGTAAAATCATTTAGCTATGTTGGCAAAGAATTTTAAAAAGTATTTTCTGGATGAGGACAGCTTGGTAGCAAGTTACGAGTGGATTAGGGATCTATTTCAAGATACTCCAGAAGGGCTCTCAACTTCCGAAGAAGAAATCTTCATAGATTTCACATCCAGTGAAAAATTAAAAGGCAATTTTGTAATAAATCGCTCTTTGAATTTGGGGTAGAGGTGGATGAGGAATTATCTGTACTGAAAACAAAAGCACTTCGTATACTATTACCATTTTCAACATCCTACCTTTTTCAAACCGGATTTTCTGCAGTGGATGCCTTGAAGACAAAATATAGATCTCAGCTAAATATAGAAAAATAACTCTAAGTGTCAATTTCTGATATTAAAACCTTCCTTTGAAAAACTTTCCTCTACAAGAAAAGCCCGTGGAAGTCCCTAATAATTATTAAACTTGTTCTTAATTTAGTAATAAGATTGATTGATTGAATATTAACGTCGCACTGTTCAGCTGCACGAGGGCATTTGACGACGGACCACGTAATTTTGAACCATGGTCAAGTGACGTGGATGACACCTGAGCTGGCACCCTTCTCTCCTAACTACCACACCACACCAACGGGAAAACGTTTCAACTCTCAACAGATTTAACATGCATCGCTGCCCTACATGGCGGGTCTTTAGTGGTACTGGGCTCAAACTCGTGACAAGGCAAGCCACGATCCGATACCTATGCCACTCGGCTACCGCGGCCAAATTCAGTAATAAGAAATTATTTATAAAATACCTTCTTCAGTACTGATACATCAAACGTATACTGGCTGAAACACCGACTCTTCGCACGAGTTCATTTTTTTAAAAAAGAAAACATTATGCTTGATATAATAGCTGAACTGTAAGGAGAGTAAAACTGTGTGCACGACATTGTATACAAAAATGTAAAATGATTTTTTTTAGATAAATGCTATAATTGTAAATAACTGTTTAAAAGAACTGTAATTTTAAACCTCCCACAATTAGCATTTAGAATTAATGTTAAATTATGAAAAAGAATATAAAATTCCGATGAAGAATAATTGTGTTACTTTTTAACATTTAAAGCGAGAAGACTTCAAAATGTTTTAACCCGGGAGCAGGCGCGTACTCGATACTAACATTAATGGTAGTGCGGGGGGACTCAGTCACCCCAATCATTTGTTTATAATTATTTTTACTGTACACGATACAAATCGGAATTCTAGTGAATATTTTTAATTTATAGAAAGTATACTTACCTTCTTTCAAGGACTATTCAATTCTTTGATGATTTGAGAAAAAAATCCAATAAAACTGAACTAAAATGATTCAAAAGTACAAGACCATAATGAAGGACGCAAATCAGACACTTTTCAATTATCCTACAGAAATGTTAAACCAATCAATTCTTTTCCAAATATCACAAAACTCAATTATTTACAATTTCCCTAAGCGAAAAGCAAACGCATAAAAGAGATGGGAGGGAACTAATACTGATAATAACCATACCATAAGATTGAAGGTCAATGAAATGATTAGCAAACGTACTATGCAGCCTGGCTGAAAAGTGAATCATGACTTACTTTTCTTTTTCTACAACTATAATGTACAGTATTTCAATAATAATTACAGTGGTGAATTGATTATCTTAGAATTTTCTCAGGGTCTGGGTTTTATTTTTTTCTTTTAACGAGTAATATTTTATGTTAAAACGTAATAAAAAAATCTCTCATTGAGGAAAAACAGCAAATAAAACAAAATGTTTTTTTCTTTAATTTGGTTTTGGGATCAAAGATAGCTATTTGATGACGGAAAAAACCCAGATAATAAATATAAATTATGTCAGTGTGTTGTGTGTATATTTTTTATTATGGAAGAAAGCATTTTATTTTACTTCTCTTTCCGGTTTTTTTTTTTTTAAAAATCTTTAAATTTTCGATACGCTCGCGCCCCCCTTGTAGGGTCATAGCGCCCCCCCAGGGGGCGCGCCCCACACTTTGAGAAACACTGTGTTATGGGAATATGCATGAAAATCGTGAACTCAATTCGAGGAAGAAGTCTTCAGAGAAGAATGTTTCGAGCCCAACTAGAAGAAAACGATTCTGATTACGTAGAATTGTTATATCATGCTGATGTCAGTTGGCTAAGTCGGAGTAAATATTTTTTGGAATCAAAAGATGAAACGTACATCGAACTTAGTGATAAAATTTGGTTGATGGATTTAGCTTTTGTTATTGATATAACAAGCCATTTTAATGAATTGCACTTACAATTGCAAGGAAAAAATAAAAAAAAAATAGTAGAACTGATAGGATATGTTAATACTTTCAAAAATAAATTAAAACTATTATCTTCCCAGCTAATGAAGAATGAACTAACAAATTTCAAAAATATTTTTGACGAGTTGTCGAAAAACGGGGGTACATTAAATAAAGAGAAATATCATGATGAAATACTAAAACTTCACTCAGAATATTTTGGAGACGTTTTCAAGAATTTACTAAACTAGAACCAATTGTGTTACCTTCCTGCGTTACCCATTTGGTATTATTCATGTGGAAGACATAACCAAAAATATAAATTATATATTCTCTTTGTCTCTTGAGGAAAACGAAGTTCTCCTTCAAAATGACATAATTTTAAAAGCACGTAGCTCAAAACCTAAGAATAACTTTTGGAATCTATTGTACAAAGCAAAGTTTCATAATTAAAAAAAAACTTGCATTCTATTTAACATCGTTGTTTGGCTCTACCTGCCTGTGTGAATCAGCATTTTCAACGATGAATACAATTAAGAATACATGTCGGTCCCGTCTCACTGTCCCTCCCGTCAGACGACAACTTAGAATCCAGTGTAAGATCAGCAGTCAGCAACTATATACATAGATATTCAAGTTTGGCGGACAGTATGCAGACTAAGTCCTCTACTAAATATAACGGTTAGAACTAACTTAAGGTGAAAATGATTTTTTTATGTATTTTGAATAGTTTGATAGTACATCATTTAATTATATTATATTTGTGACTATTGTGCAAATGTTTGTATCTTGCATTTTGCCTTAAACGTAGCTTAAAAATAGTTCAGTTTTCTTTATTGTAATTATGTAGGTAAGTACATATTCCGTATTTATGACAAGCAGAAGTAAAGAGCTCTTGGCAACGATTTAATTTTTTTTTCAAATATTTTTCTTGACATAACAGCTGAATTATAAGGATACTATATTTTCAAGTGTCAGTTCTAAAAAGAATTTTGTAAAACATTTTTCATTGTGTGTGTTATATATGTTTAAGAAGATTCGAATATAAATTTTGCCCAAATAATCCTTTAAAATGCTCTCTGTATTTTTCCAAATATCTTAATACTTTTACATGAAAAAAAAAAAGCTTAACCGAAATAGTTTATTTACGACTTCTGTAAAGGAGGATGAAAACACATAAGTGGGGGAGGGAGGGAACTCTAACGATGCCAGCAAATTCGATGGCCAAACAGATGATCAGCAAATATTTTTGCTGCCTCGATAGAGTTAATAGTGTGTCTTCCTTTTTTGCAATTTCAATAATAATAACAGTGATGAATTTTTTATCTCCCTAGAATTGTATAAGATTCTAGGTCTGAGTTGTTTTGTCTCTGTGAGAGAAGTACTTTAGGTTTAAAAAGAAAACGTAACAAAAAAACCTTATCACAGGGTTGTACGTGCAAATCAAACAAAATGCCTTTTGATTCAGTTATTGGATCAAAAATATCTAATGAGAGAGCTTTTGAAGTGAAAGCTTTTATTTTAAGTGGCGTAATAACGTCAAAGGAGACACGGTCTTCAAAATATTACCAATCTGTTAACAGAAGTTACCGTATTTGTTTTAATTTAAGCTACACCTCACAAACTCTCCACATGTTTTTATGAAAAAATAAAAAGTAGTGTTAAATATAATTTATCGAAATCCGATATTTACAAAATTTAAAAAAAAATTAAACGAGGACTAATAAGAAATTTATAATTAATTTATTTTACCAGTATTAATAATTTTTAAATAATTGCTTGAACCTATTTGCTCAAACCGTCAGCATCAAGCTCAATTTCCCCCATCCAATGAATTTTTCCGTCTTCGATTCTATGCCGCACTTAATTTTTAGTATCAAAAATATTAGAAAAAAGTGCGGCTTATATTCCAATAAATTTGGTAGTTTGAATTGTTATTTTCTTTTTAAAAACTTTTTTAGTCATATTTTTCTACTATTTTGCTATAATGATGAGAACATGGAATTTGCCGAAGAAAGAAAAGCAATAAACTTTTTTTTCCAAAGGAAGGAAATATAGCAATAGCTTTTTCGACCAAATGGTTAAGCTATGTAGATGGATGCAAGCAATAAATACCTCTGAAGTGTTTTCGTATTCACATGTGATACTTAAACTCTTAAGTTTAATTTACTTTTTTGGCCGACAAACACCTTAAATAATAAACATTGTAGACCCTTCTCTTAGTTCATATGACTCCTATGTCACTGCGTGGACAGCGACACTGAAAAAATTAGAAGCTGACCGTAGCCTGGAAAAGTCTGCCCACCCCTGCATTATACTATTGAAATATAACGATAAAATTATAGCCTACTAGTATTTACTAGTACAGATTTAAAGTCGATGCAATAAAGTATATGGCAAGACTTACTTCGTGACCACAGGAACAAAGTATGTTTCCCGTTTGATACAAAAGGAAAATTGTAGAACTGCATATATTAAAATTAGTGAATTATGATAAAATAATTTTAAAACTATATAAATACATTTAAAAGACCTTAAATATTGATATAAAATTTTATAGAAAATAAAAAAATCTTCACAAACATACACACAAGGATATTTAAATAAAATATATTATTCATTTATTAAACATATGGCACCATCTATTGAATAACTGTATTGAATAACTGTTGAAAAAGGCTATTAGTATATATTGTGTCATTTCACTGAGAACTATTAGAAATATATATCCGTGTTCAATACATTGGTTAATGAAGTCATTAAAATTTAAATATATGTTAGATTTATCGCTAACTAATACATTATAGTTAGAATTAATGTTAGAATTATATATATATATATATATATATATATATATATATATATATATATATATATATATATATATATATACATAGGGAGAGTCTGAACTAATAGTAAGAATTGAATAAAACACTTATATCTGAAATAAATAGATTAATATATCAATTCAATATATATATATATATATATATATATATATATATATATATATATATATATATATATATATATATATAATAAAATAAAAATGAAGAATAACTAGAACCCACAGTGCTAAGGAAGTAAGAAATTGGAATTCAGCAAACACAACAAATGTCGGTACAAAAAGTCATAGGACTAAACTGGAGACCTATTATGATTTCTAAAGCTGTCGCTGAATTAGGCCAGCGAAATAGGGTTAGCAATACTTTATGCATCCACCTTCCCCATACAGCAGAAACTTTCGACATAATATAAAAAAAAAAAAAAAAACAAATCGAAAAGATATGCCTAATACAACACGTGGTTGTAGAACCTAATAAAATCGTAAAAAGAAATTGAGAAAAGAGAACAATAATGAATGAATCAAGGAGAGGAATAATAAAATTTTTTTAATAGAAAATATTAAGAAAAACTTACTTGTAAAACAAAAATCCTGAACTCAAAAATGCTGTCCTCAAAAATACCTCCTACATCAATGAGATCCTACGTGAGAAATGGCGTAAAAGATTGAAACGCCAGCGCAGGAAAGAAAAAACCATGGCGCCATCTGGATAGTTATTTTGCAATTAAACTAACCACAAAGATAAATAATTAAGTAAACAAAACATAAGAAGTTTTAAATAAAATAAGGAACATAGTTCAGAATAGATAGTAACAAATAGAAATATATTAAAGTAAATTTACTTGGATGATTATATACTAGAAAGTTATATTGCAATTAAATTAAACGTGTAAAATACTTTAAAATATTTTTAAAAAATAAACTCAATAGAGAGAGAGAAGAAATATTAATTAAAATATCGAGCTAAAGTAAAACTAGATTTAATTAGAAATAGAAATATATTTAAAAATAAATTTACTAGGATAATTGTATTCTAAACGATTATTGCAAAATTTCACAAAATTATTATGTATTAAAATTTTATCAGTAACTAAATCATTGTTCCTTTTTATAAAATTTAAGATAATATTTCTAAATATTGATAGGTGTAGGTTACTACCCCAGAAAGGCATTTTTATAATGTTAAAATCAAATGAGTCTCTTTCATCAAAAATATTACTTGTAAGCAAATATTATTCTTAACGTTTAATTGAAGGTCCAAAAAGTTAGCTGACTCATTATTGTAATTAGTTTTTAATAATTTTAAATAATGGGGATAATAATTAAAGCTAGGAACATAGTCAACTATATTACTAAAAATAATTAAATCATCTATGTATCTAAAAAGTAACAAGAATCATAACTAATAATTTCATTTTCATAAAAATGCAAGTAAATATTTGCTAAGCAGTTGCTAGCTGGTCCACCTTGGGGTAATCCTTTAATTTGCTGATAATGAGCATTATTATGGAAAATATAAGTTTCTTTAATACTAATTCAATAATAGAAATATATATTTATCATATTTTATTATCTTATTCAAAAAATATTTGCTATGTGCTATTTTAAGAATCTTAAACATGTCTTCTATATCAATGGAGTTAAATAAGTCTTCAAAATCATTGGTATAAATAGAAATAATTTTTTTACCATGCAAATACTTAATAATATCCATACTATTTTTAACTATAATAGAATTATCAATATTGTCTAATGTAGATTGAAAAATATTTTGTAACTTCTTCCCCGGATGTGTAATATATGTTTTAAAACCATTCGTAATAGTTCTAAATTTAACAGGATTTTTATGAAATTTAAGAGATAGAAAAATATGTGGGAATTTAATATCCAGAATACGTAAATCTATTTTTTTATAAAAATTAGAGATTCGTTTAAAAGTTTCTCTTTTGCTTGAATTAGATTTTTTAAAAGCAGAATTATTTTGAAAATGTTTGTTTAGCAGATTATTATAAAGTCACTTACAAATAATTGCATAATTACCCGGTACTTTATCAACATAAACGATAATAAAGTTCTATTGTAGGTCTGCAATTTGGTGCTTAATATTATAGTAAGTTTAATAATAATAATAATAATTTTTATTATTATTTTTATTTAACTATTAAAATACTAAGCATAGCAAACTGTTTTAACAAAAACTTTAGATATACTTCACTCGGAATAAAGTAAGCAGCAATGATGAGATTCTTATACGAATTCATTGAGCCATTTCTGCAGTAAAAGGGCTCTTGTATGTTCCGTAAAAGTGTTTACTTAGCAAATGGAGAAGTTGAAATTCACAGCTGAAATTTCTATTTGCATTTTTGTGACACGGGTAAAATAGACTCTTTCCGTTTTCCTCTTCCTTAAAAATCTCTCAAATTCTGAGAATTGTTCGTTTTTTCCTTTTACGTGCCTTCTATAAACGCTTTTAAAAATTGTCATCCCATTGTTCAGAACCTATCTAGATGGATTGTTTGCCTTATGATTATTTATTCCTTATTGAAATGAAAAGGAAATCTGATTGTAGGAGTTATTAGCACATAGAAAGATATCCTTTACCCTGACAATGTAACCTAAAAATTTTAAAAATGTTTTAATTTTTTTTTCTCCAAAAAATAATAAACTACATTTAAGGTAAATTGGACAGAAAAATCTCACTTTTAGTGTTCGATAGCATTCCATTTTATATATTCTCTGAATTGTATACGCAATGATTTTTATTTAATCATCTTAAATTCAATATTTTACGTATTTTTGAAACACAACAAATGGTATAATTTATAACTGTATTTTTTGTATGCCTTAAAATCTTAAAAGAATTTTATTTCTATTTTAAATGCGTGTTAAATGATTCCGTATTCAATTATTGAAAAAGAACAACATTCACCTGCATTTCCTCTCTTCATATATTTGAGCAGGTTTTCGAATTTTTTATGCTTATTTAATCACAATAAAATCATTTTGTATAAAGTTACATACTCTGTATGAGTTTTCCTACTACACTATTATGGAATTTTCATTTATATGACATTAATGCAAGTAAACATACGTTGTTGTTTCAAATGTTTTGTTTGAACAAAAACGATTTTGTATGTAACAATATTCTAAATTTATAAGACTTTTTCAGAAAAATCATAATTTTCTGATCCATATACATATATAACTTAACTCAGTGGTGCAATAGTCCATTAGGGTCAAGGCCTACTCTGCCGATATCAGTATACGTGACCTTGGTCCCTGAGGTGTATGAGCAGATGTTCCGATCAGGTGGTCAGTCTGGCGCGAAACCTTTAGTGTTAAGTTTCCAATCAAGCTTCGTACTGATTTATCGACCCACTGATTCTGCATGTCAGACATGTAATTGTAACATTAAAAGAGAGCATAATACAGTTTTTAGTCTAACTGTTCATGAATGGTTCGGTTGGTGAATATACCAGCTTTTTTAAAAAACAAATTATCTACCTAGAGACGCAAAACAGTTCTTATCGACTTTTCGACAAACTCAAAGGGCGAGTGAGTGGGCAAGAGTTGTATTAAGAGGTCTCATGGGTGTTAAATCTATCTAGAGGGCTGAAAATATAAACAATTTTCAAACAGGTATATAATTATTTTAAATTTAAATTAAATAATTCGAATCCTTAAAACATTATTTACAAAAAAATGGGGCTTCAGAAAGGTATAAAATGCTTAAAATATGATCAAAATTTAAAAAATTATAAGCATATGAAAGTAAGAAACTTTTCTATAAGAAATACTTACTTATGAAGTCTTACGTTGCGCATGCTATTTTCTAAAATAGTAGCTTTAATTACTAGCTATAAGTTGATTTATAACGTTAAATATATCCTTATTACACTGTAGTAATATTATATTAGTAGAATAATGAATTATTATTTTTGAAAAATAAAAAAATTACATTTTCAAAATTCTCTTAAAAAATTTCAATATTTTTCAAATAATTTGAAATACAAAAGATATATTGTTCTTAAATGATGTAGGGGTTAAAAGGTATGATAAATTTTATAATTCTATAAAGTTTTATACATCAGAGGGGCTATTATTTTTAAAAATAGATTGCGCATCGCAAAAATTACTTAATATTTATTACAGAATTTTCATATGCTTATAATTTTTTTATGATTATATTTAAAACATTTTGAACTTTTTTGAAGCCACAATCCCTTGTAAATAATGTGTAAAAGATTTGAATTATTTAATTTAAATTTAAAAGAATTATACCTGTTTGAAAATTGTTTGAATTTTCACTCCTCGAGAAAAAATTAACACCCTTGAGACCTCTTAACGTCGTCGCACTATACACGAGGGCTATTGGTAACTGGTTTCGCAATTTTGAACCTTGGTCAAGTAACGAGGATGGTATCTGAGCCGGCAAACTCCTCTTTTAACAACCATACCATTCTAATGGGAAGGGGGAGTTGAGCCTCGACAGGTTTAACGTGCATCTTCAGTGGAACTAGGACTCGCGAATCCAAGACATTCCGACCATGAATTTATGGCCGAAACACAAAGGATGCTCGCATTTTGATAGAGATGGCATCGTGTACATTTCGTTGTGGTTTTCCTTATGATTTTTGCTTTTTCTCAAAATCAAATTTCGTATAAATTTTGTCACCTCAAGTCGTAAATTTAGAAGATTTTTTTTTCTTTTTTCAAAGTAAAAATCAAGCGCTACATGTCTTAAATGCAACGGTAGTTTTATAAAAGAGTCAATCTTCAGAAGATGTTTCTAATTTCATGACAGAGTTTACTGAGCAATGATATATTGATTTGAAGTTTGAGGTACAGGGGATGATGAAGATATAGGTATTTGGGGTGTGAAGATGAGGGGTTTATGATGGGTTTTTTTTGTACAATTTGAGCAAATAAATGTAATGTTTTTGATTAAACGTGTACCACATTTTTTAGAAACAACTAATTTTGCGAGTTTTGCCACTTTTTGTTTTCAAGACATATCAAAACGCTATAAAAACAACAAAATCCTTTTACAATTGAAAAGTTGATGTAGTTTTCATAAAACATGTTTAATTACAGTAGAAATTTATTAAAGATTTTGTGTGTGTATCTTTATTAAACGCTACTAATATAACACATAATAAACACAATTTTCTTTTATCTTATGCATAATAATATTATTTAAATCAATCTGGTATTTTCTCTTTATAATTATGCCCCATTTACATACTCAAATCAGCATAATTTCTGTGTAAAGATCCTAGAAGAATATCCTTTGAATTGGTTCTCAGGAATGGACTTAGTACTGACTGTATTTAACTAGATCAAAGGATCAAAGACTCTTAGCTCTAAGACAGATCTGGTGTCATGAGCTTACATTTGGGAAACCGGTGACGAAGAGGGGCGTATGTAGGAAATATGATTATACAACTATGTGACGAGATATCTATTCCTAGAATTCTTCAGGGGGAATGTTCGTCATTTAAGGTGTGTCGTGATCCATCCATTTGGATTAACGAACATGGATCAGTTGAGCGGCTCTCAGATAATATATATACTGAGTTATGCGTAGAGTTTTGATTTGTTGTTGGGGGCTGCGGTAGCCCAGTGGTTAAGGTATCCAACCATGGCAGGCATGTCATGAGTTCGATCCCAGTACCACTAAAGACCCGCCGTGTAGGGCAGCGATGCACGTTAAATCTGTCGAGAGCTGAAACGTCCTCCCGTTGGTGTGGTGTGGTAGTTAGGAGAGGGGGGTGCCAGCTCAGGTGTCGTCCACGTCACTTGGCCATGGTTCAAAATTACGTGGTCCGTCGCCAAAAGCCCTCGTGTAGCTGAACAGTGCGACGTTAATATTAACTCACTCATTGATTTGCTGTTGTGTGTATGATTGCTTTGTTAAATTTTCTTTTACAATAATTTTCTTGGATCTCTTATATATATATATATATATATATATATATATATATATATATATATATATATATATATATATATATATATATGTAGTATCGTGGACCGGTGTTGGTTTTTTCGTTTATTTGCACAGTTTCACAGAAAACATCTTCAGAGTGGACGTTCATCTTTTTGTTCACACACACATTACGTAGATGAACAATTCATAGTTGCATTTCACAGATAGTTGATAAGAACACAAAAGCAGACCCAATAACAAAAGTGACAAGCAGCAGTGACTTTTAACATGACAAAACACAAAAGACAAAGAGAGAAAAGGGCGACCACACAAGAGTTTCGCTTTATATACCGGCAGTGACAATCATGTGATTATTATGTAATAGTAGCTCTGATTGGTTGAAATGCGCGGGACAAGGATTTCGGACACTAGTTGATTATGATTAAGATTAAAGCGTTAGTTTTGAACCAAAGATTAAAGATTGTTTAAATGTTAGTAAAAAAGTGTTAGTTAAAAGGTAGCTACAGGGAATCATTACACACACACACACACACACATACATATATATATACATACATATATGTATATATACACACACATATATATATATACTAGCTGGTATACCCGTTCTTCTCACACGGGTGAATTTAAAAATTAAAAAATACAGACTGAAGGATAAAGAAGTTTTTAACGAGTTAATTTTACGTGAATTGTATACATTAAACAAAAAAAAAAAAAAGCTTTTACATAACTCAGCTGAACAAAAAACCCATGTTTGCTAAATTTTAAGTTTTTAGATATAATTGCTGTTTTTTTTTATTATTGTTATTATTTATGACTCCCCGTAACTTTCTTGTGGGTCGATTTTAGAAAACACCTACCTGCTCAGCAAAAGTAACACATTGTTACAAATTTTTTGTAATAAACGCTAAAAATAGCGTAAATAATTTTTTTCTGGATGTGTAATGCGTTAATATTACTTTCTGATGCATTTATTTTATGTTAAATAGCTGTTACTCGCGACTTCGTCCACGTGGAATTTAACAAAAAAGTATTTATTCACTCCGCAGAGTTTACGAAAACCTTTCTTCTACTTTGGGAATTTATGTTTCTTTTTTGTTTTAGTTTTTTTCTATCCTTTTTGTTGAGCAAGGGGTGAAAGGGACGCATTACCTTTGACACTGTCGATGGGGTGAGGACTAAAATCTTTAGGATCAAAATAGGTCTAATTAGCATGTAGGGGGAAACGCGAACACAAACGAAGCCGCAAGGAAGGGAGTGAAAGGGACGCATGACCTTTGACAATGCAGTTAAGGACTGTAAAATCATTAGGATCAAGACATGAAAGCGAAATGTCGCGAATGGCAGCAACCTAATCAAAGAAAAAGTTTGATATAACTGCTAGCAATCGTTGAGACAGAAGGCTCGCGAAATAAAATAATCCCTATTACATAAAAATAATCCCTAGTGAATAAAAATAGTCCCTATTGAAATATATAATCCCTATTGAATAAAAATAGTTCATATTGAAATAAATAATCCCTATTTGAATCGGATATTGCTCACTATTTCATTGGTTTTAATATTATTTTCTCGGAATCCTAATTTTTTTTCTAAAATAAAAGTAGCCTAAGTTATTCCTTATAACATTAGCTATCTGCCAGTGAAAGTTTCGTCAAAATTGGTCCTGCCGTTTCAGAGATTAGCCGGAACAAATAGAGAGACAGAAAGACAGATAGATAGATAGACAAAAATTTTAAAAATTGATTTTTTCATGTAAGTACCGTATATACTTTTAAATGCATTTAGTAAAAAGCTGTTAATTTCAAATTACAAACATATACTTCATTTTTATTTATATGTATAGATACTTTAATATATATAAATCAATTAAAAATTGAAATTATATGAATTTTGTAATACTAAATCTCATTTTAAAACATCAATGGCGAATTTAGAAAGTAAAATACCAACGATTTTAAACAAATTATAAATTTTATAAAATAAAAATTTATAAAATATCCAAGTGCAACCTCGGATTTAGGACCGATAAGTGGGATTAAACTAGTTTGATGGCGGCAACCTTCCCCCTGTTGCAAATTGGTAAGTTAAATAATCGGGAAATATCCAATTCTCAAAAATTTAAAATTTAAAAATTGAAAAAGTTATTACTTAAAAAATTAAACTATTCGCCATCGCATTCTGAAAGATATTATAAAATTAAAATGTTAAAACTCTAAAATAATTAAGTGCACAATATAATCGAACACCAAAGATGATGCATCCATCTTTAAAATAGTCGTATAGGAAGAAAAAATATTTAAAATCCAAAAGTTTAAATTAAAAATCCCAGTATATTCATAAATGAATAGCGTAAATGATCAAAAATTCACCCAAGAGCATCCTATCAATACTTTAATTCTCAATTTCCGAACGATTTCTTATATTTCCTACAACAATCACCACTCCTTAATTTTTCTCATAACTCCCACTAACGCCATATCAATCCAAATGATCCATATTCTCACATTAGAGTTTAACTATTTGGTATTAGATGCAAACCAGATTGCATGCAAAAAAGTTGTTTGATTGGTCATAAATAAGTCATGTAAATATTGGTCTAAGTGTGTATTAAACTGTATCCTGTGTGTGGAATGCACATATTCTTCACAGCTGGACCACTAACAAGCTGACTTTGCGGACCTAATGTTGTGTGGTGGATTTGTGCATTTCCTAAAGTCCATCGTAACCCTTCACAAATTTGCTAATTTTAGGTGAGTTTAAAAATATTTTTAAGAAATATTTTTAATCTATGTATTTTCTCAAGAAGTTGATGGGATAATCATTCTGTATGCAACCAAGTATAAATTTCTGGATGTTCTTGAATTTATCAATATATTGTGTGTAGTTAAATTATTATTTCTCATCAGAATATTTAAAATTATATTTCTAAGTATTGATGTATATATATATATATATATATATATATATATATATATATATATATATATATATATATTCTGAAGGCCATTTAACCCCCTTACTGCCGATAAAAAGTTACGCGATTCGTTTCCCGGTTTCTACCATTTTTTCACATAGGCACTCGTATGCGGTGTATTGAAAAGAAAAAAAAGGCACAGATAAGCAAATTTGTCTCTGAAATAAGTAAATCCTTCGCAAACACTGTCAAGGTTATTTTATAGTGTTACGAAGCCTCCGATATAGTTTTACTGATAGCAGAGCAAGGAAAATGATCGTATTTCGGAAAGACTTATATATACATCCGGGGCATTTAACGCACAGGTTGAACAAGACGTATATATACGTCGGTGGCAGTTAAAGGATTAGTTATAATCACCTATTTAATTCGAAGTGAGATCCCACTTCGCTCTCAAAACAGCCGAAACTCAGTGAGTCGTTGACTCCCCAAGAGTGAGTCGTTGACTCTAGGCATTCTGGGGTCTGTAATATCAAGAGACTTGTCGTTTCATCATCCACTTTTTGTAAGAACTCCCAATGACTGCACATGGCCAGCCTAACAAACGGGCTGTTTCTGATATCAATGCTCCCTCCTTGGTGGCGACTTTGCTCTTTTGAAAATCTAATAAATCCGTTGTTTCATCTATTTTGTCGTTAAGCACTCTGCTTGTGGAAAGATAGTGAATGAGTCCTTTATGTACTCCAACATCAGTCATGCGTGCTCCGTCGTTCTTTTCCCAGGTAAACTCATTGTTTTCGGTGAGGAAGTTTACAATGTAATATCTTTTCTGTGCATACCAGTATATAATATTTAATTTTTTATGACGATTATCTTTTAGAAAAATATAAATAGCCAATATTTTAAGCAATTAAGTAAATACTTATGGTTTTCAATAACATATTTTGTGGTAGCTTTTAAATCTTTTTATTTTCCCATATATAGTATTTAATATGAGAAGTTATAATATATATATCTATATATATATATAATTTTTATCAAAGCCAACATTAAAAAATAAATAAATAAATAAAAATTGAATTAGACGTGTAGTTATTCTTCTCTGTTGTAGGATAATTTAACATAAAGCTGTTTGAAAATTAAAGATAAATCTTTTAATTATGTTTTAATGCAACCTTAGAAATGAACCATTATTAAGTATCTGAGCATTCTTTGTAAATAAAATATGTTTTGCAATGTACAAAAGGAACAACAATGATACTCTTGATTTTTAAGATAGTAATGCTATTTTTTGAGAAAAAATGGTATTTCAATTTTGTTTTATCCAAGACGTTCCTATTTCAGTTTACCAATTTCTTTCTTTTTATTGTTTGTTGAAAATTTATTCAAGGTGGCTATATTATAATCTAAGGGCGTCAAAGTTCCATTTTATAAGAGGTTTACTTAAATGCAATCAAATTGGTCTCTCCGAGATTGTGAGAGGCCACGGTACCCTAGGGGTTAAGGTAATGGACTCGTGGCCGGCAAACCTAGTACCGCTGAAGACCCAGTGTGTAGAGGAAGGGGGGGACAAGCACGCTAAATCTTTCGAAGCTCAAACGTCCTCCCGTTGGTGTAAAACGGGTTGGCATTAAGTTGATCGCTATCGACGGGTGGATTACGAAAATATTTTGAGGTGAACGCCTTCACGTAAAACCCAAGACTCGCATGCTAAAATAAATATATTTAGGGAACACTAGCACCAGTTAGACTGGAGTATCGGCTCTTCACAATGTTTGCGACTATGTGTAGACGACACATGTACCATTATTGGAAGCACACGATGGAGCTTACCGCTTTCTCTGCAACTATAGAGAGAAAATGAGACCAATGCGATGCCAGCTGTAGAAATACGTTTCCCCCACTCGCCGACCAAAAGGGACAGTAAACGTTGAACAGCTCTTCCCGCGATAACACGGGATTAGTCGTTCCTGAAACATCATCCCACAGCCCACGCTTCCATGGGATTAACTTCTTGTATTGATATTATGTCCCACGATAGAAGGCACCCGGCAGCGAACGTGTTAAGGACATACATCGGTTAATGGACGATGTAAAGTATCTTGATTTAAAAAAAGCTGTACATTTCATTTAACATCATTCTCTTGCACTACTTGCCTGTGTAAATCTGCATTTTCAACAATGAATATAATTAAGACAGCATATCATTCTCGTTTCACAGATGACCACTTGAAATCCCAGGGCAAGGTTAGCAGTTAGTTATTATACACCGAGATATTTAAGTTTGTGGTAGACAGTATGCAGAATAAGTCTTCTACTGTGACAATAAAATTCTACGAGAACTAACTTTAAATAAAAATGATTTATTTTTTAATGTATATCGAATTGTTTGATAATAAATGCATTATTTGATATTATTACATTTGTGGTTAGAACTATTATGTTTGTATACTGTGTTTCACTTAAAACGTGTTTTTTTATTGTAATCATGTAGGTAAGTATATATTCTGTATTTATTATTGATAGAATATAAATATTGTGGAACTTTTTTGTAACTTATCCACACCTACTCCACTGGGTGGACTGCAACACCTTGAAAAATTAGAAGTAAACCGTATGATGTAAAAGTCTGCCACCCCTGGTGTAGAGTGAAAGTTAGGAGAGGGGATGCTATATATATAGCTCGGTTTCGTCCTCGTCTCGCTAAATTACGATGTTTGTTACCAATGGCTCTCGTGTTACTTCCTATAGTGGGACGTGAATCAAATCAAAATAATATATAACTGTATCTTAAGGTATCCGACTACGTTCGGAACCGTGATTTTAAAAAAAGTGCATAAATGGATAATTTTCATGATATTTAGGGTCACTCAGATTAGAATGCATGCATAAAATTGTTTTAAGGACATTTTGACAAAAAAAAAAAAAAAATGATTTAAATATATTTTCGAAAACAATTAACTTAGAACAACCCTTTTTCAAAATGTTCTCCTTTAATAAAAAATGCTTCTAAAATAATAATATTTTGCTTATATAAAGTAAAGACTTCTCCAGAGAGTCTGAACTAGGAATTTTGAAAAATCTACATTATTTTCAGAGTTATAAGCAATTGAAATAATTATCAGCGTTTTTTTCTTACAATTTCTCCCCTGTGTTGTCGTAAAACATGGATAAACCGACTTCTAACTTATATATTTCAAAAGTCCCAGTTGAGCCTCTGTACATAGGTCTGAGCTATATACAGGCAAGATATTATTATAATAGAAGCCTTTTTCACAAAAGGAGAATATTTTGAAAATGCGTCATTCTATGTTCATTTTTTCTCAAAATTTTGTACTTAAATAATTTTTTATTGTAATAATATTCTTAAAACGATTTTATATACATTTTCTTTTCTAAGTGACACTAAATATCATAAATATTATCCATTTATACGCTATTGGAAAATCACGGTTCCTAACGTAGTCGGATACCTTAAGACACCTGAAAATTTTTTTGACTAAAAGTTAGCACAGTATTCCATGAAAAACAATAAAATGTATGAGAAAATTTCATTATTTTTTTAAAAAAATTAAGATATTTAAACCACATCATACAAACTCCCACCGGAAGACCCAGATTTTTTTTGGGGGAGGAAGAGATATGCATACACATATATCTTTAAAGGATGAAAATGCCATACCTATCATCAAATGTGTGAAAGAGAAAATTAATTGCAAAAAAGTGCAAGAGAAAGAAAAAATGGACTCGTACATAGTAACCCCCAATGAAATATGGTTTTAATAGTATAACAATATATTTAATTTTTATTTAGGCTTATATATCAACATTATAGAAACGGAAAAGAAAACTCACATGGCAAGAACTTACCTTTAGAGCTGCCGTGACTCAAGTAACGCCCAACCAACACGATCATGCGGGTAACGAAATCCTGAGTTCTACAAGCAATATTAATATAGCGTAGTTAATATTTTTTTCTATTTTACAATTATTTTAACATTGATACAAACGTTTGTATCTACGCAATTAGAAATGTATAGATAATTACCTTTTTACGACAGATAAAAAGAAGACGTGTTTTCGTTGCATTTGAAAACACAGCTAGATTTGCCAGTTGAAAGTAAAACATGAACCCCCACTATCGTCTGTTGCCAATAAGTGACACTTTACACTTTGTGCAAATCCGCTCAATCGTTGAATTTGGGATTTTCTTACATACGATTATTCCAGAATCAAAAACGTATAAGAATATCTAACCCGCACGATCGTGAGGGTTGGGTCTTCAAGGTTTATGTAAATGATTAGAAAATCAAAGAAAAAGGATAATTTATTTCCGAGAAAAAGGTAAAAATACGAAGGATTTAATACCCTGTTGAACCCCCTCTAGCACGAATGAGACATACAAGTTCTGTATGATGTCTTGAGACGTTCCATATTTTCTGTAACCTTGCCTCTAGTTCGTTCAAACTCGTGGGATACCCGACTCGCCATCCCAAATGATCCCAGATGTGCTCGATTGGAAGCTAATCTGGGGATAGGGTAGGCCAAGGAAGGGTAGTAATAGTGCGGAAACAGTCTTATGACACCCTTGCCGTGTGAGGCCGAGCATTGTCTTGTTGAAAAAAGGCTCCTGGAAGCCGTTGCATGAGTGGCAGGATATCATGAACATACCGCTGGGCTGTCATGGTTGTAAGGGCGTATCCCTCGGGTGCCATTCTCCTAGATTATCAGCGTGAGCTAGAGGTGTAGGAATAAATGAAGAACCAGAAGCTGCCATAATCTTAATATTACTTTATTAAGATTTTAACTTAAACCCCAATAACAGATTAGGTAATAATATGATATGTGAGAGAATCTATGTGGTGGCGAAACACACAATATATAATACAGAAATAACGTAACCCGGACCATTATCAATAACTAACTCTCCAAAGCTCAATTTCAATGTAAACACAGATCCGAATATTAAAATGGCAACTCCTACCTTAATGTCCAACAAAACAGAAATCAATCTCATCCTAGCTGAAGTTGCGGTTCACTGGCGTAGAATACTATCTACCTTGACTAAAAGCTCTCTGTCACGGGTAACCTCTCTTGACTGTTACTTAACTTCTCGAAATACTCTTCACATTTGCAACACGGACTACCATGACCGTGTATTCTAGGCAATGACACCCCATAACATCACACCAGCTGTGAGAGTGGTGTGTCAGTGTAAAGCAATGGCAGGCTGGAGGCTTTCACCATTTGGTCCCCACACACGAACACAATTGCCATCACTGCTGAGATTGAATCTGGATTCATCGCTAAAGACGATCTGGTTCCATTCCGCTGCAGTCCAGTTTCCTCGTGCGCGGCACCACTCCAAACGGAGGCGTCGATGGGTGGGCGTCAAGGTCAGCACACGTAAAGGGCGCTGTGATCGCAAATGTCCTTTAGCCAGACGCCTTCGTATGGTTCGAGAAGACACAGGGGTCCTTAATGAAGGTGCTACCTGTGCCTAGATGGTGGCTGATGAAGCAGTTGGCTGTACGCGTGCATTTCTTACGATGTGGCGGCCTTCTCGGCGACTGGTCTGTCGAGGGCGTCCTGAGCCTGGTCTTTGTGTAAATGACATCTCTTGGATCCACTGGTCCCAACACCTCTTCACAATACAATCAGAGCGGCCTATTCAACGTGCTACCCACCTAGTTGACCCAGCTTCCATCTTCCTGATGATTCGCCCCCTCCCAAAGTACGTCAACTGTTCATATTGTCTTCGAAAACGGCGTAATGGCATGTCTACCTCAGCTCTTCTTTTGTAAATGATTCAGCATACTCAAACAAACTTTGGTTACCTGTTTTATACTCCACGGAGAACGAAGTTAAGCGCCCTTTACCGGCTATACGTAATGTGCAATTACGTTACATTTCTAATCATGTCATATAATGAATGTACCTTCATGCCAAGTTTCGTTACGATCCCGCAATTATTTCGTGGTGCGCTAATTTTTTTGTCCATGAGTGCATATATATATATATATATATATATATATATATGTATATATACTGATGAAATAAATTAAGAGAATTTGCACACATATTTTATCGAATTGCATGAAAGGAACTTAACTAAATGAAAAACCACTGCTTCTAGAAAAAATGCAAATCTTGTACGGCAAATACGTAAGCCTACAAATCTGTGTAGGCGAAGCCAGCAGAAAAACAGGCTTTATAAACGCATGTAAGTTAAGACGTGTTTCGTCCCCCAGCATACCTCGGCGAATTTCTTGGTGTTATTTTGAAGCAATCGGCTCAATTTAAATTTCAACAGTAAAAATGAGTAACCACCAACGTCTGGATAATGGAATGAGGTGGCGAATTGTGACGAGGCTTGAAGCAGGCCAATGTCAAGTCCAAATTTGTAGAGTTCAATTTAACCCCAGCATTGCATGTAACTTATGGAAACAGTTCCAGGATACTAGATCCATCAAGAGCAAGCCTGGGCATGGTCGTCCAAGAGTCACGATAGCCAAAGAAAATCACCATTTGTCGATTATAGCGAAGCGTAACAGAGGGGCTACAACTTCTCAGCTCCCTTGTTACTTGTATGAAGCCACATGAACCCATGTATCAAAGGTAACTGTTTTAAAAAGACTTCATGAGAGAGGGTTGTCTACCTAAATACCAGCTGTTTGCATACCATCCACGTCTACGAACAGGATGTGAAGGTCTCCTAGGACCTCACTTTGAGAACGAGAATAAATAGGAGTCATGTAAGAACTAGTAGCCATTTTTATAAACAACTTTCTTTATTTGGTTATCTTATCCAAATAGAATCAAAGACTAATTGACAAATTTATCTAACTAGTATTATGAGGTTTTAAAGGTAATATCCTTTAAATTAACTTAATTAATGATACAATTAATTAATTTATTAAATAACGATCACGCAGAGATTACCACGATAAGAGATCCCAGAATTATATTTAATAATGTTCTCATTGAACATTTAACTTTAATCTCACTCCTAAAACTTTAATGAGACTTTAATTATAAATCTATAATTACCAACGGAATCTCAACTCTTCTTGAGATTAAATTATCTCCAACAAGAAATCTTCAATTCAAATTCATTATAACTTTATGCTTCAATATCTATCTCCTACTGCCCTAACTTTACTATTTCGTTTGACTTAAATACTTTATCTAATCTGCATATAACAAGGAATCCTGTCCGCTTTTTGGAGTTGATTGGAAATAGGTAGGGAATTAAATTTCCCTAAAAAGGTCGACTTAGAAGGTTAGTGATAGAGTTCCGTATAGATTTGTCACAAGGAGAGTCCATTTAACATGGTTCAGACAACATAGAGATTGGAGTATGGATCAATGGGCAAGCGTTTTGTTCACCGATAAGTCCCGTTTCAGCCTAAACACCGATTCTCGCCGTACCTTCCTATAGAGAGAAGCAGTTACCCGCTATATGCCCTACAATGTCTACGAAATCAGCAATTATGGCTGAGGTAGTTTAATGGTCTGGGTAGCCATCATGTTGGATGGCCGTACACCTCTCCATGTCTTTGAAAGTGGCACTGTGACTGGTGTGAGTTATATGGATGAGGTCTTGGAGTCCTATGTTCACCTTTTCAGGTGTGCATGTAGTCTCGAGTTCATTCTAGACAGTGAAGATAGTGACAAAGAGAGTGAATTTCTAGAGAGCGAGGATATTCACCGTATGGATATGCCAACCAGGTCTCCAAACTTCAACCCTATAGAGCATGTCTGGGACACTCTGGCTATGGCAATTTAAACTCGCAACTCTCCTCCTAGAACCATCCAGGAAATGAAAACAGCGTTGCTGAACGAGTGGGACCAATTGCCACAAGAACTGATAAACTGTCTTATTTCAATAGGGGTATGGCTCCCTATATGCAAGGCATGTATAGGGAGCCATACCCCTATTAACCCTCTTTTGTTTATTCCGCAACCCCTTCTTCATACCTTCCAACTTTAACGAGTGTTACAAACGATCATGCGCGTATATTGCAAATGTTGAATGATTATTTGTTTTGTATTATATATATATTTCAATATATATACATATCAAATTTCATTAAAATCGGTCCAGTAGTTCTAGAGATAATTAAGTCTGAAAAGTGAAGATTCTCTTAATTTCTTACACCAGTATATCTATACATATAATTACACACACACACATATATACAATATTTATACATAATCATATATTTATATTGTTAAACTGTAAGCATGTTTCAATAAATGAGGTAAAATTGAATTCGCTATTCGTTAAGGTAGATGTTATTACCTGGAGAATAAAATATTGTTCTCAAGTTAATTCTACATTTGGGTACAGCGATGGTTAGAAACTTTTCTTTATGTGAAGTGATGTAGTTCACAGTATCAAATTCTCCTCTTGAAGGGATCGAGGAACGCCGTCATGTATTAAACTTTAAGTAGTAATATTATTCATTCTTTTCATATTTGTGTAAAAAAAATCTCGAAAACGATGAAATGGTTTCGTTGGAAGAAGTTTAATCGAGGGGAAAGAATAAAATCATTTACAAAATGTAGAAATAGGCTGATATAGAGCGTGCATAAAATTGAAATATTAAAATATATATTTACTTCCCAGGTATATTTTAAGCCATATGTACGGTGAATATTTACAAAACACGGCAACCAATTACAGAAATAAGGCACTATAAAATAACTGTCTTTATATACTTTTATATTTGTGATAAGTATTTGCAAAGCTCCTGTTCTCTGCGAAAACAAATTTTCCACTTTAAAGAGATTTCTAAAGGGAGGATTCACAGTGCGTCTGTCATTTCGATTTTTTTCTTTCGAGATGCATAGCGTAGAAAAAAGAATTTTAAAATATATGGCACTGAACATTCTAGCCTAAGGGAGATTACGAAGAAGAAAGCGAATTACTGGACTTTCAGAAGACTTTCCTCAGGAGAGAAACTTCTCGACATCTCGTTTGATGTTTAAATTTTTCTTTTCTTCCTTCTTGTAACTTCTATTCTCATGCAAATATATGTATTTTAGATTTCTACAGAAAAATATAGGGAAGTAATGTCTTGCTGTAGAATTGGATCGTTTCCAACTGAATTTTGGGAAAAAGATAATGCAAACTTAGGAATAACTAATCAAATTCGATAAATGCTCCGAGTCTAGAGTACTTTTAATTTATGGCTTAAAAATGAACTTGGGAAAAGGAACGTAATTCAAAGTGTATCCCCTTTTCGTCCTTTATTGGCGAAAAAAAGTTTTAACGATTCCTACTATATATTAGTTCTCTCTCTCTCTCTCTCTATATATATATATACACTCTGTCGCAAAAAAATATATGCACCCAGAAGAAATTGAGCTACATTCACGAAATTTGGTATGCATGTAGTGTATATGAAAATAAACAAATGATTAAAAATTCAGAACAAAAATCATTTTATTAAGCGGTTACAGCTTGCAAAAGGTTAAAAATCAGTAAGTAGTAAAGCCACCTCTGGCAGCTATACAAGCCAAAATTCGGCGTGGCATCGATTCAATTAGATCACTTATGACCCCCTGTGGAAGATCCTGCCATAGTCTTTGCATCTGCGCAGTTAATTCTCCTGTATCTCGGGACGGCTGCAGTTGCCTTCCCAGCGCGTCCAGACATGCTCTATTGGCGAAAGATCTGGTGACCTGGCAGGCCATGGTAGGACGTCATATCCTTGAAGACATTGTTGGGAGAGTCGCGCAGTATGTGGACGAGCATTATCCTGTTGATAAATGGCACCTGGGCGACTTGATAGCATGGGTAGCACAATCGGCGTTAAAATATCGTCCACGTATCTGCGAGCTGTCAAAGTGCCTTGAAGGACCACTAAAGATGATCGTGTGTCCCAAGAAATTGCTCCCCACACTGTCACACCTTGTGAAATTGCTGTATGCCGCTCGACAATAAATGCCGGATCGGACCGCTGGCCGGTGCGCCTCCAGACACGTGTGCGGTGGTCATCAGCACTGAGACTGAATCGGGATTCATCACTGAAGATGACACGTCTCCAGTCTGTCACACTCCAAGTTGCCCGAGGTCGGCAAAAATCCAGTCGACACTGCCTATGATGTGGGTCAGTGGTAAGCGTCTTAGCGGACGTCGGCTCCTCAAGCCAACTTCGGTCAGTCGTCTCCTTATGGTTTCTCTTGATGGCACTGGATGTCTGGAAGGAGGTAAGTGGCGTTGAATCGATGCTAGCGACGTTGTTGGTGCCGAAGTGGCCACTCTTCTGATTGCACGATCCTCGCGATCATTTGTGTTCCTGGGACGTCCTGACCCTCCGCGACGGTACACTCTACCTTCTGTGATCCACTGTTGCCAACACCGAGCAACTACTATATCGCTCCGACCGAGGTGGCGGCCGATACGTCTATTCGACCAACCTGCTTCTCTGAGGCCTATTATACGGCCCCTATCAAAGTCCGTCAGCTGCTCGTACTGCCGCCGGTTACGTCTTAGAGGCATCCTAAGTCTCAATATCGTCTATCAAAGTCATCAGATTCGTTTGGATAGCCGTACGGCGCTCGTACTCATGCTTTTAAACTCTCCCAGTTGCGCAACTAATATGCGCATAGCACACTTAGCCTTGTCTCATTGGCTTCGAAATTTTAATCATTTGCATATCTCTTACCAGACTACATTCTTGCCGAGTTTCGTGTTTGTAGCTTGATTTCTTCTGGGTGCATATATTTTTTTGCGACAGAGTGTATATATATGTATATATATCTTGATCAAATTTTCAATCGTTAATAAAATACTTTCTATTCATCCATTTAAGTTCAAATTATTTTTTAAAACTTGTAGTGGATGACACTTTACGTTAATACAGTTTTTCAAATATTATTTCATTAATTAAATTAATAACCGGTTTTCGACGCCAACTTAGATTCGTCTCCATTGCTGTAATAATGTTACTGTTAAACGATGACAAAATTTTGCTTCTCAAATCCGGTTTTTCAGCCAAAGTAGCCAAACCAGGTATTTCCTACTATTAGTTCATTCTCTCCCTCTCTCTCTCTCTCTCTATATATATATATATTGTTCAAATTTTCAATCGTTAATAAAATACTTTCAATTCATCTATTCAAAATAGAAATTGACTTAAAATTTTCTCTTTTATAATACTTCTTTTTATTTAATGTATATTTTGAAGAGGCAGTATTTGTAGGTGTAACCCATATTAATGAAATTTGGAGTTATTTACATATTTAAGAATTGAATTAAAGTATATCGAAACATTGATTAAAATACTATAAATTAAAGTACATACTAAAATGAAGAGCTGAAGACTTGTGAAATTTTAATTTTTTTCTGCTTACAATGTATTGATTGAAAAAATAGAGCTACATAACACAAGTAAATTACCGTTTTAGAACTAGAGCAATGGGGATGAATAGTTGTAATATTTATACAATGCGGGTTGATCCGCCATTATTTGGACAGGTAATATATATATTCCCCTAGTTTTTACAATTTAAATACTTAATCAAAGAAAATGTTACACAAACACCGTAAATTTCAAAATAGAAGGATTTATACAAGGACGAAATACTGATCTTTGAGAACAAAATTAAAATATGCTGCAAAATTTATCCTTTTAAAATAGATAAGCATGATATTGGGGTTAAATAATATCCTGATAATAGATTTACTTTCATATCAAGTTTTACATTCATAATGAGGGGCATTTTTATTTACTTACAATGGATTTACAATTTTTAAATTTATAATAATCAAAACATATAAAAAAAGAGAGATGGACAGTAACCCTTTTGTTAAATGTTATTTATATCGTTTTTTAAGATTTATTTTAAATAAAACTCATTAGAAAAGTTTAGTAGTGCAACAAATAGTTATTTTGGTTATTAATTAAGTGGACTGTAACGAAATTATTTTGGAGATAGAATCCAAATCTTTTTCAATTCCTACTATTTTAGTTCACATTCTCCCTACATATATATATCTTGCTCAAATTTTCGGTCGTTAATAATAATAATAATAATAATAATAATAATAATAATAATATATATATATATACTTTCTATTCATCCCTTCAAGTTCAAATACATTTTTTAAAACTTACAATGGATGACACTTGATGTTAATACAGTTTTTTTCAAATATTAATTCATTAGTTAAAACTTAATTAATGAATAAATAGTAACAAACAAAAATAATAGTCCAACACCATACATAAAACGGAAAATCGCTCATTGTATCCCTATAGCGCAATGGATAGCGCGTAGGACTTCTAATCCAAAGGTCGTGGGTTCGAATTCTATTTGAGATGGCCTAATTTCAGAGAATGTGATTTAGGAGCAAATAAATAGTAACAAACAAAAATAATAGCTCAACGTCAACGTGTTTTTTTGAGAGGTATAGAACTTTAAATTGCAATAACACAACGATATATTATTCGATTGACATGAATTCTTTTTATTCGAAAGATAATCTTGTTGCATTACATTTTAAATATGATTTCTGGCATATGACTGCCACGGCTGGCTCGGATGTAGTCCAATCTGGACGTCCAATTTTCGATGACTTTTTCCAACATTTGTGGCCGTATATGGGCAATAACACGGCGAATGTTGTCTTCCAAATGGTCAAGCGTTTGTGGCTTATCCGCATAGACCAATGACTTTACATATCCCCACAAAAAATAGTCTAGTGGTGTTAAATCGCAAGATCTTGGAGGCCAATTCACAGGTCCAAAACGTGAAATTAGGCGGTCACCAAACGTGTCTTTCAATAAATCGATCGTGACACGAGCTGTGTGACATGTTGCGCCGTCTTGTTGGAGCCACAGCTCCTGGATATCATGATTGCTCAATTCAGGAATGAAAAAGTTAGTAATCATGGTTCTATACCGATCACCATTGACTGTAACGTTGTGGCCTTCATCGTTTTTGAAGAAGAATTCCACCATCTCATAAAGCGCACCAAACAGTCAGTTTTTCTGGATGTAAGGGTGTTTCGACATACACTTGTGGATTAGCTTCACTCCAAATGCGGCAGTTTTGTTTGTTGACGTAGCCATTCAACCAGAAGTGCGCTTCATCGCTAAACAAAATTCTCTTATGAAAATCGACCATTATTTTCGAAATAAAATTGCACAATTTGAAAGCGTTGTTCATACATGAGTCTATTCATGATGAATTGCCAAACCAAACTGAGAATAAATCACTTGACAGCTGTTAAATCGGTCGCCATCTTGGAAAGTAATGCCAACTTAAACTTCTATACCTGGAAAAAAAAACACTCTGTATATAGAAAATAAAATCGCTTTCTATTTTGCCACTTAATATTGTGATTCTGTCATATGTATATACATATTTATATTATATCAATTATTTAATAAAACGTAATTAAATTTAAAGTTTTCTTTGTTGACTTAAGTAGGCATTGAATTAAAATTTTTAATATACTTGTTAATTTAAAATCAATTCATTTTATTAAATACGATTTTCCACATGAAGTCCTTAGAACATAACTGAACTGTACATAACAAGCATTAGAGTTGATGCAGAACATTGCTGCGGCAACATTATGTTCTTACAATTTATAAAAGCTATTTTTCTACTTGATAGTACTTGTACGATCACACGACAGATTACAAATTTGTGGCGTCAACATGTTGAAATTGTTGTTTACAAAGGCATTTTAAAGATAGTATTTATTTTTTTATTCAGCATACTATTTACAAGAAACTGAAGAAAATGTAAGAACTGTTTTCACATTTAATTTGTTTATTTATTTATCTCCAGCATCAACCCTGCTTCATACATAGGATTTACTATGTAAATTCTGAGCTCTAAAGTATCTAACTTATATTATAATTTTTTTCAGATGAGAGTTTCCAAAATTGAATTGAAATTTCTAATATATTACCTAACAAGTTTTTCGTTTTCTGTATTTTTGATAATGTGAAATAAGCATAAATGTTTTCAAAAGAACTGAGAAGACTAGATAAAATACGAAATACACAAAATAATAAGAAGCAATATATTAATCTCCAGTAGAAATATTTCCTACCCTTCTTTTATTCTTGAATCTGAACAAAAAGCAGGCGAAAGGAACGGAAAAGATTGATATTGGAGTATTTTCAAGTGATTGTTGAGATTTGGAATTTTGCGCTATTTTCTTCGATAGTTGCAGACGTTTAGAAATGTTATACTTCGAAAGAAAAGGAAATTATGAGAATTCTCTGTAGTTATTGGAAATTGGTGCGACAGACAAATTTCTTCGTATAATAAATGAGAGAGAGAGAGAGAGAGAGAGTTTGGGTGAACTATTCAAAAAAGATGGGATAGTAGATTTGCAAATGATATGTGAGAGTAGAATAGTAAAAATTATTGTATTTACTCCACCAATTCTCCTTTTCAAACCTCCTGCATTTGAAATGAAATGAATGGAGAACTAAAATATATATACAGCTCCATCCAATTAGAATTCTTTGATATCGTGTTGTTGGTGTTGTTACCAATGCCACCTGATCGGGAAAGGCCAGATCAAGGTTCAAGAAATTCATCATGACAAAGGGCTAAGTGACGCCTGTCGTTAGCCGTAGCTTTGAGCACCATACAGGTGACAAAACGGTTTAGTTCGGTTTCACCCCAATTTTGAGGGAGAACACCCTGGGGGTGGTCAGGGGCCTCCCACCTCTCTTCCCCTTCCACCAACCTCGCAAGTGAACTTGCGGCTCGAAGGTTATTTAAAGTACTCCCATGCCGCAAAGGCACTATACATTTACAAACATCCATATCTTCACCGGGATTCAATCCCGGTCCCTACGGCACCGCAGTCAGCCTCGCTAAGCACTCTACCTATTGGGCGACCTTTTATATCTTTAGATAGAGTTATTAAATGCTAATATATAGAAATATTTGTGAGCATTGATATATTTCTATATAAACAAAATTTATGTTAATATATATATGTTTATATAATTACAATAACATTATTGCAGTAATAATATATGTACTATAAAATGAAAATAATTTATATCGTGTATCAGTGCTATAATGATTACCTTTTAAAGAAATGATATGAATATAGAACATTATAAAATGATGTAAATACAAACAATTTCTATAAAATATTTTAGTTTTTGGCTCTAATTTGAATTTTATTGAAAAGATATAAACCAAAAAATTGTAGTCTTAAAATGCCTAGGAGTTGACTACACTGCTGGACAATTGCTAAGGACGGATAACACTATCATCCATAGCAACCACAAAATGAAAGGAAGCAAAATGTGGAAAATTAGAATAAGTGCGGGATATTAGTAAGAAGAAGTATGAGTATGCAAATTTTTTTTCCACGTCTGTTCATCACGTGATAGCGTTCATAAGAGCTTTAAAGGTTTTGACGCGTGTGGACAGTTGTTGTTTCAAGTCAAAGTTTTACAGGAAAGATTTAATAGCCGAACTTAAAATTTTTGGCATGTCTTCCCGACATCACATAGATGATTTTATGCGTGGACGAATTATTGGAAACATCGAAGAAGGGTGAAAAATAACAGATGTTGCCAGGGAGTTCGACATCGCTCACAGCGTTGTTTCACGGCTGTGTGGAAGTCATTTAAAACTACTGGGGTGTGTAGTAGACGGTACGGGGGAGGTCGTGTTAGAAGTACGACGAATGCAGAAGACAAATATATCGTCCTATCATCAAAAAGGAACAAGCGCACCACAGCTCAGCAGGTGGCAAATCAGTTTCTTGCTGCCTCAGGAAAGCAGATCTCCCGAAAAACTGTTGCCAGACGTTTGAGGAGAGGAGAACTATACGCACGCAGACCTGTTGTGTGTGTCCCATTGACCAGACAGCACCGTACTGCCCGTTTGCAATGGTGTCGTGAGCATCACAATTGGACTGAACAGGACTGGGCATGCGTACTATTCTCAGATGAGAGTAGGTTCAGTCTGTCATCGGATTGTAGACGCCAACTGATCTGGCGCTAGAGTGGTACTGCTTATCGTCCAGAAAATATCCAGGAAAAGGACCGATATCCGACATGCAGTATCATGGTGTGGACCGGCATCCTGATCAATGGCCGCACGCGCCTACATGGGGTTGTGAATGGGACTATGACGGGCCAACGATACATTGATGAAGTTCTACTTCCTCATGTTCGTCTTTTCCGTGGTGCTGTCGGTGATAAATTTGTTTTTATGGACGACAACGCAACATGTCATCGAACACTCGCTGTTCAGGATTGTCTAGTCAGCGAGGGTATTTAACGTCTCGTATGGCCAGCGCGTTCTCCAGATCTAAACCCCATTGAAAATGTGTGGGATGCTTTGGGGAGGCAAGTTGCTGGTCGAAACTGTCCTCCGCAAACAAGAACACCCTCATCCGTGCACTCACAGAGGAATGGGATAAATTGCCTCAACAGCTGCTGGATAATGTTGTGCAAAGTATGGTACGACGTGTGGAATGTTGCATCACACTCCCCGGTGGACATATCCCGTACTGATACCTTTCTTTAAGATGCCTGCTGACTTTTAGATGCATTGTTCCATTTCTCCGTACGCAGATCAAATGAACATTTTTTTTCTTTCAGATGTTTCACAGCTTTTGTACTTTCCAGAACAATAAATATTCTTTATTCTAATGTCTGAACTGTGTGGCAACTATATTTTATCCTACTAGGCCTCATGTCTCGCTTAATGTTATGCTACATAGCAATTGTCCAGCAATTGTCCAGCAGTAATCCGTCCTTAGCAATTGTCCAGCAGTGTAGTATAATTAAGCAAAGGAAGTATAATAAAATTCAGTGAACGCACATTTATCTCGGTCGGTGAAAGAGCAAAAAGTAAAGAAAGAATTAAAAGAGATCTTTGAACATGTCAAAAATTAAAAAAATTACTCTTTATACTAGAAAATTAAAAGAAAATAAGGAAATTTAAGTCATAATGAATATTTAAGGTCAAAGCAAGTTGATTTGCATATTTCATCTGACACTTTTATGAATGCCCTTTATTGGTATCGTTACAAAATACACCATTTTATTAAATTCCCCCATTAGTTCACTCTCACCCTATATATATATATATATATATATATATATATATATATATATATATATATATATATAGTCTTATTCTCTACAAACAAGAGATAACATCCAACAATCACATTCGAAAAACACAAAGACAGTAGGAAAATCACACAATAAAGGACACATGAGCAACCGAGATTAAAAATTATAAAATGGATGCTGCAGCATTATAAACATTGCTGACTTAGGACAGCTAATATATAAAACAATTTATATAAAAGTGGGGTTGAACATGTTTTTTGGCAAGCCAATTTTCCCCCTTTATGGAAACAATACTGATCAAAAACCTATTGAAAGTAATGGATAGGAATATCTGAATCAATTACAAAATAGGGGTAACTTACCTAAAAATTGTACTTAAAACTGCAGAGCCCGCGCTAAATCTGAGTGCAATAAATAAGTTATTGCCAGACTCTGGACCCTAATGCAGATTCAAATCATGTGAATGGCTGAAATGTAGCACTTAATAAAAGTGTAAAAAGAACGGAAATAAAAATTAATAAGAGAGGTACAAATTACCATAGCTTTAGTAACACTAGAGTATATATAAATAAAATAATAAGAAATAATTTTATCTAATAATAGAATATGGAGGTAACTATAACTTTGAAATATATAAGTTTATAGTAATAAACTATTATCAATCTCAGAATTTTTAATCCTTACTATTTTGAATAGCTTTATTCATATAATTATTAATAAAATTAATTGGGTATTTCTGACTTTTTTGACGCCAGAAACTTATTGTGTTGTATATAATTAATAACAATATATATATATATATATGTAGGAAAGTTGTATTCTTTACGATTTCGAATAATTAGAATATTTTTAATTTCCAGTGTACTTCGAGAGAGAGATATGTAGGAGATGGTGGCCTCAAACGAACTGAATTGAATTTAGAGGCCAATCGAGGAACTCGGAGCGTCTGACGTCAAACGCATGAGGCATCTCAATGCCCAATCAGGGATTCGAGCAATGACGTCGAGCGCTTATAATCCCTAAGTGCGGGATCGTTTTTTTTTTGCTTGCTTACCTTCAATCGCACACGGGACACGACGGAGTGAGCTCGATGCCTCTTGGCCTTCAGAAACGGCATTTCTTTAAACCTAGAAATGTTTGACGCCCCCATCTCTACAGGTGAATCCTGTTCTCTTTCCGAATTAACTTTTAATCTATTTTCTTGTAAGCAATTTAAATCTATAAATATAATCTGTTTTCTTACTTTAATAAATTGATTTGTTCTTTAAATTTGGTTCATACTTTCTTTCGTTAAGAATTTTATCATTGCCCCTAGACACCCGTCCCACAAATTGGGAGCTCGACCGCGATGTTAAACTCGTTTCTTCGTATTAGGCATTTGCCTATATATATAGCAATAGCCTTATTCATTATTTTTTCCTCGTGCTCACCTTTTAGCGACTTTTCTTTTTTTTTCAAAACGTCGAGACCTCACCCGTCCGTCAGTGTCGATTTCAACTTCCTTTCTAATGTATTGTCTTAAAGGTTGCTTTGGAAAGAGTTCGCCAGCGATCCTGAGTGCGTCGTCAACAATTCCAGTGAAATTCAATTTGCATCGTTCAGGAATTTCGTCGTGATACATTCTATTTTTCCGGGCGTCGTCGCCGAAAATCAGCGAATCGCCAGTTTATTTTAAAGAAAGGCCTGCCAGCGATCCTAAGTGCGTCGTCATCCATTCCATTGAGGATCAGTTTGCATCGTTCAAGATTTTCGTCGTGATCCATTTTGTCTTTTCGAGCGTCGTCATCGAGGGTCAGCGAATCGCCAGTTAATTCCCGCCAATGATCCTAAGTGAGTCGTCATCCATTACAGTGAAGATCAACTTGCATCGTTCAAGAATTTCGTCGTGATCTATTCTGTCTTTTCGGGCGTCATCACCGAAAATCAACGAATCGCCAGGTCAGCGTGGTACTTTCTTATCAAATAACGATTGCAGACATTTACGAAACTATCGTCTGTTCATGTCATTTTAAAATTCTTTTTTTCATGTGATTAATAACTAGGAATCGTGAATATTTTATTTTCTCCTCGCATAATTTCGTTTCGTAAAAGTGTTTTGTAATAAGAGTATGTTGTCTAATTAGCGGTAGTTGGGGCTAACTAAATGATTTGATTGCGAATAGGAATGATTTGTGAAAATTGTGCATTGTTTTAGATAATATTTTTAGCAACTGGGAAATAGATATTTTGTCTATTTTTAAAATACTTTTTACGAATATTTTGTGGTTTACTTTTAATTTATGATATGTTATTAATTTTAAGGAATGCTGCTTTGCTATAGATTCTTCCAGTGTGTTTTTATTGACTACATTTCGAGAAATTGAGATATTACTGTCATAATTTTTCGATTTCGTTGTATTAATATTTTTAGTGTCGATTTTAGAATTTTTAGTATTTGTGAATTTTATTCGTATACCTGTTATAATTGTATTTTTATCTACGTTTTGTCTCTCCTCTTGGTTGAGTAAGGGAGCTTTTCCTGCGTTATTGTATAAACGTTTCGCATCCGGATTAAGTATTTAGGGAAAATTGGGCTTGGTTTAAAATTTTAAATTTGTTCTCTGAGCCGTCACTCTTGATCTTTGGTTGCAAGAATGGCATTTCTTCTCTCAAAGAAAAAGGAGCATCTAATAGAACTCGCCGAAGAGTTAGGGTTGATCGTCGAAGCGAGCTTGACTAAACCCAAGCTAAAGGATCTCATCGTGAAAAGCCCAGATTACATCGAAGATGATGTCAAGGTAATGATCGATAGCATTGTGAAGGATCGCATACGTACAGAAGAAGAGAAATTGCGACGAGAAGAGCGAGAATATGAAGAGAAATTGCGACGAGAAGAGCGAGAATATGAATTAGAGAAGTTGCGAATACAGGCTGAAAAGAATGCTAATACTATGAATAACCCCGAAAATGTACAAGCACCGAAAGTGATCCACGAAACTTTTCATAAGTTTAATATGAAGGACGATATTAGCTTGAATCTGACATTATTTGAACGACATGCGGAACTGACATTCTTGCCGAAGAAGGATTGGGTACAGAAGCTTCTAGGACTGATTCCTATCGACATTGCTCATTTGATTGCCAGAGAGCCAGCGGATAAATGCAACGATTACAACCACGTTAAGAGGTTACTGTTAAAAAGATTTAAGTTATCCCCGGAGAAACTTCGTCAACTCTTTATTTCTCACCGAAAATCTAATGAACGAACTTGGCAAGATTTTTTCTACGAAATACAAACATACTTCGATGGATGGATTTCCGGTTCAAATGTAGAAACTTTCGACCAGCTGCGAGAACTAATTATAGCCGACCAAATAAAGAAGAGTGCACCGTACGAGCTTCGGGAGCACTTTTTAGATGAATGGTCTACTATTAACTCACCGGCCGAGATAGCAGAAAAATTTGAAGAGTATGAAAGTGTCCGAAGAACATTAAGACCGAAATTTTACAATTCATTTGCCAAGGGAAGATACGAAGCCAGCGGATCAAGCGATACTTAATTTCAAAGAACTGAATATCCCCAGGGTGGAAGTAATAGGCGTGAGAGAAAACATTTTCAATTGAACGGTACCTCCTACTCCGGGAAAAGTAAACGACTAACCTGTAGCTACTGTAAAGGACCAGGTCATTATGCCGTGGATTGTACGAAGCGCCCCAAATGTTCGAAAATTAATAACTCTACAGACTCCTCAATCCAAATCTGCTCACGAATCTCTCGAGAAAGAATTAAGACCAGAAAAATAACCATGGGGAACAAGATTATTGAAGCTCTCATTGACAGCGGCAGTTCAGTTTCACTCATTCGAGAAGATGTAAGCAAAGGAATCATCGAACCGTCGAAACTCTCGAAAGACATTTCAGTATTGATCGGACTGGGGAAGTACGAAGTCAAAACAAAAAGGGTCTTTCCAGAGAAAGATTGAACTAGATGGAGAAGAATATTCTCTGACGTGGCATGTCGTACCTACGCCGAGTTTGGAATTTCAAGCAGTAATAGGTTCAGATATACTGGAGCAAGCCTCTGTCTGCTTCTATAAAGAAAGTGTTCAGTTCCGAAAACATGAGGATAAAAATTGTTTCCTGCAAATGCAAGTTTACGAAGCAGAAGTGGAAGACGAAATTGTAGTTCAACATGTTACCAATCCACAAATACGAAAAGAACTGTTTGAATTAATCTCCAACTATGAGCTAAAGAAGACCGAAATGACAAATGTGTGTGTCCATGAGAATTATCCTGAAAGACGACATACCGGTTTACCAACCTGCACGCCGCTTATCATTTTCTGAGAATCAGGATGTCAACAAGCAAATCGACGAATGGTTAGAGCAGGGGATTGTAAGACCAAGCTCACATCCGAATATGCGAGTCGAATTGTATTAGTTAAGAAGAAAGATGGTACCACCCGGTTGTGTGTAGATTACAGAAGACTGAACCGGAAATTAGTCAAGGATCGTTTTCCATTGCCGTTGATAGGGGATGTATTAGATAGACTACAGGGAGCCAAAGTGTACACAACGTTAGATTTAAAAAATGGATTTTTCCATGTTGACGTTAATGAAGATTGCAAGCACGTAGCTTCCTTCGTTGTTCCAGACGGACAATTCGAATTTAATAAAGTACCTTTCGGTCTAAGCACCAGCCCCAGCGTATTTCAAAGATATGTGTATAGTATCTTCAGAGAGCTCATGCGGAAAGGCATTGTAATAATTTACATGGATGATTTGGTGATTCCTGCTAAAGATGAGAAAGAAGGTTTAGAAAAACTAAGGGAAGTATTAGAGGTTGCCTCGAAGTATGGCTTAGAAATGAAGTTTAAAAAATGTCAATTCCTAAGAAGAAAAGTAGAATTTTTGGGCCACGTTGTCGAAAATGGGACAATACGTCCTTCAATTGCAAAAACAATAGCCGTCAAGAAGTTTCCGGTACCAACAACAGTCAAACAAGTGCAGAGCTTTTTAGGACTCACCGGTTACTTTCGCAAATTTATTCCAGCGTACTCTCAAATAGCGAAACCATTGAGTGACCTAACAAGGAAAGACAACCCTTTTATGTTCGAGCAACCCCAAATGGAAGCATTCGAAAAGCTTAAGAAATTGTTGACTGAAAGTCCAGTATTAAGCATTTTTCAGCAAGGAAGAACTACCGAATTACATACCGATGCGAGTCAACAAGGATATGGCGCCGTTTTACTCCAAGAAGCAGAAGACGGAAAATTACATCCTGTCCAATATATGTCGCAGAAAACGACTCCAGCAGAAGAAAAATATAGTAGCTATGAACTGGAAGTTCTTGCTGTTGTCAACGCTTTAAAGAAATTTCACACCTACCTTCTGGGAAATCATTTTAAAATCATAACGGACTGTTCAGCTTTTCAAAAGACTATGGACAAAAAAGATTTAGTTACTCGTGTAGCAAGATGGACATTACTGTTAGAAGAGTATGACTACGAGATTGTACATCGTTCCGGCCAGAGAATGCAACATGTAGACGCTCTGAGCAGGTACCCAGTCACCATAATTACAAGCGATACTCTCACCGCAAGACTGCAAAGAGCCCAACAAGAAGACGAAAATATTCAAAATTTAAAGTCACTAATAGGAACAAATAATGCTACGGACTTTTTTTTATTAAAAATGAAATATTATACAAATACGTAGATGGCCGCGAATTAATAGCTGCACCAAGGGATATGCAAACCGAGCTAATCAAGTTAGCTCATGAGAAAGGGCACTTCTCATCCGCTGAAACAGAAGAAATTGTAAAACGAGAATTTTTTATACCTAATTTAAGCAAACAAGTACAAAACGTGATCATTAACTGTGTATCTTGTATTCTAGCTAACAAAAAGTGTGGGAAAAAGGAGGGATTTCTAAATCCTATTCCAAAAGAGGACGTGCCATTAAGCACTTATCATGTAGATTTTATTGGACCTTTGCCATCTACCAACAAAAGATATCAACATATCCTCACAATAATTGATGCCTTTACTAAGTTTACCTGGCTTTAACCCGTAAAATCCACCACCCTAGAAGATGCACTAGATAAATTAAAGCTACAACAAAAGACTTTCGGCAATCCCAAAAGAATAATTACAGACAGGGGTTCTCCTTTTAACTCCAAAGGATTTGATGATTATTGTACCGAAGAGAAAATCCAAAATCTGCAGATCACCACCGGCGTACCCCGAGGGAACGGTCAAGTGGAGAGAATCCACCGAACTCTAATCCCCGTTTTGAACAAGTTGTCAATCGACGATCCTACAAAATGGTACAAATTCGTAGACCGACTTCAAAGAATTCTAAATAGCACCTCCAACCGAAGTACCAAATGTCTCCATTTGAACTATTGACTGGCGTTACCATAAGAAATAAGGAAGACCTTTACCTGAGTAAACCTATTAATGGAAGAGATGGTAGAAGAATTGCAGGAACAGAGAAACCAACTACGACAAGATGCGAAAAGAAATATTCAGAAGATCCAAGCAGAAAATAAAAGAACCTACGAAAGGAAACGCAAGAAGGCACCTAGGTATCAGAAGGGAGACTTAGTGGCCATCCAGAGAACACAATTCGGATCATGTTTAAAATTAAGGCCTAATTTTTTAGGACCATACAAAGTAATCGAAGTTAAACCTAGAGATAGGTATAATTTACAAAGAGTAGGTAACCATGAAGGTCCTAAATTAACCTCTTCTTCCGCCGATTTAATGAAATTTTATTCACCGGGATGAGAGATTGAACTTTTTTTAATTCATTGTGTACAGTGCTTCTCTTTTATTTTTATCTATTGTCATTGGTGTTTTTTGTTTGCGTGAGTTGTGTTGTATTTTCTTAAATTTTTAATGTTCTAGAGCAAATTATTCGACGTTATGTCAAATCACTGGGGTCAGTGATTCCAGGATGGCCGAACTTGTAGGAAAGTTGTATTCTTTGCGATTTCGAATAATTAGAATATTTTTAATTTCCAGTGTACTTCGAGAGAGAGATATGTATTAGATGGTGGCCTCAAACGAACTGAATTGAATTTAGAGGCCAATCGAGGAACTCGGAGCGTCTGACGTCAAACGCATGAGGCATCTCAATGCCCAATCAGGGATTCGAGCGATGACGTCGAGCGCTTATAATCCCTAAGTGCGGGATCGTTTTTTTTTGCCTACTTACCTTCACTCGCACACCGGACACGACGGAGTGAGCTCGATGCCTCTTGGCCTTCAGAAAAACGGCATTTCTTTAAACCTAGAAATGTTTGACGCCCCCATCTCTACAGGTGAATCCTGTTCTCTTCCGAATTAACTTTTTAATCTATTTTCTTGTAAGCAATTTAAATCTATAAATATAATCTGTTTTCTTACTTTAATAAATTGATTTGTTCTTTAAATTTGGTTCATACTTTCTTTCGTTAAGAATTTTATCATTGCCCCTAGACACTCCGTCCCACATATATATATATATATATATATATATATATATATATATATAAATATATATATTATAAATATATATATTGTTCAAATTTTCTATCGTTAAAGAAATGTTTTCATTCATCCATTCAATTTCAAATACATTTTTTAAAACTTGTAGTGGATGCCACTTCATGTTAATACAGTTTTTTCAAACATTAATTCATTAGTTAAATTAAAAAAATGAATAAATAGTAACAAACGAAAGTAATAGTCTAAAACCATATATAGAAAGGAAAATCGCTCGTTATGTCCATGCAGCGCAATGGATAGCACGTTGAGCTTCTAATCCAAATTCAAGGATTCAAATTCCACCTAGAATGATCTAATTTCTCAGAATGTGACTTCCTTCTTACCATGATTTTCTATTAGAATAATTAAATTTAAATAATGAGTAAACAGTAAGAAACAAAAAATAGTCCAACATGCTGTATAGAAACGAAAATGGAAAATTTCAGGGAAAATAAATTTCTATTTTGTCACTTAATATTGTCATGTGTATATACATATTTATATTAAATGTAACTATTTAATAAAAATTAACTAAAATAAAATTTTTCTTCGTTGGCCCAAGTAGGAATTGACTTAATTTTTTTAATATTGCTTGTTTATGTATAATCTGGCACTGAGCTTATAAAATGTATTATGTGTAGCTATTCTTTATTATTCAGTATTCATTAGTATGTTTAAATTTTTTGTTTGGTTTCTTGATTCTTAACCAGAGGTCTGTAGACCCCTTGAAGGTATGTGAGTTTACACGAGAGTAATCAATTTATAATTTTTTTACTTTAATCAGAAAATTATTTAAATGCTTCATTTTTTTCTTATAGAACACGCAGAATTTCTTAATGCATTTCTTGAATGTTTTATCAAGAATGTCATAACATAGTTTCATGTTATCAATACAAACAAACAAAATTCGTCCTTCTTATATACTTTGAATATATAAAATTTTACTTTAATTTTCATTGTATTTATTATTAAAATTTAGGACATTAGTTACCTCATTATTATTAGTGTTATTATGTATTGCTGACGTATTAATCAAAAAGCAAATACTTCATTTTATCACAATTCATATTACGTTGAAGAGTGTTTGAATCCTAGATGCTAGCCTGGTATATCGAAGGCTGTCATTTATCTTAATGGAGGCGGTGAATTGTCTTGGCATGGACTCAACAAGACACAAGAATCGTTGGTGGTGGAGTTATAAGGCCTGGTAGCACTTGGTGTGGTGTTTTAATTTGTCCATCAAATTATAAAATAAAATTTATTGAGAAAACATTTTTTGTTCAGTAAGTTAAAGGAAGAGGATGTACTTTTAATTATATTGAAAACAATTTTTAATAAATGAAAAACCAGTAAATTGCCTTTCATCAATCAGCCAGTTAAGGCTGTTTTCGCTATATGTACGGCAATGTCAACTCAATGCGGAGCACATTTTCGGACAGAAAAAATGCCTCAATTTTTATTAAAAATTTGTGACATTGTAACTCATGCTTTTATTTATAATATAGTGTGTTTAAAATTTCGAAATATTTCATAAATAATCAGTTTTTCCTCTTAACATGTTAAGGGATGTCTCATCATGGTATAGAAAAAAAATGCAAAACACATTTCATAAAAGAAAAAAATGTATCAACTCGGAGAAAAATGAGTAGTAAGATAAAATAAGTGATTATCTACGTGACAATGAAGCCAGAATATAACATTAATGTTTGAGTATCTATATCTGAATAGATATTCAAAATTTGGGTCCTATTCTTTAATATTAGCCGAAGACAGACTTAAATGTGCAATTAAGAATGATGAATATCCCAACCATATTTTCCGTATTTCACCAACCATGGATGCGTACGGATGATATTTGACGTACCGACTCTCTCAAACTTGCCTTTCCCAATTCAATCATTATGCCTCTAGACCGTATCATCTGTCGGCTGATACTGCTTCCGATGGCGGTAGTCAGGTATTTTCTGTTATTACACGTGTCCTCTGAGGCGAGAAAAGAATTCCACCATGGTTTCTTGGACAGGAGTAACTACATGGATATTTCCCATGTTGCAGGATTTTTTCCCTATATCTTACTCGAAGTCTATTGGAGAGTAAAAAAAAAAAAAAAAAAAAAACGCCTTTCACATATCACTTGCACTACTCGATGAAGAGCACCTACTTTGAAATTTACATAACTTTCTGTCCACTTTTGCATGGTGTTGCATTTTCAATGTAATTAAGTCTTATTGCATTTTTAAAAATATTTATATAATTTTGCAATTATAATTTTATAATTAACTCATCAGAGTGAATGTGTAGTTAATTTGAAAGGATGGGAATTTTGATTTATAATTTTTTTGCAGACAATTATAAGAAAAAAGTATCAACTTGAAATTATTTACTAATACTATTTGAAAAACCTTACAAGAGCTGTTATCCTCAGCGATTCTGGAGCTGCTCTATTGGCTATTATTTCTGATAACAGTCCCACAAAACAGGGCGTGTTGGATTGTCGTCATGATCTTAAAAACATGGTATCACTTGTGAAAACAATAGCCCTTCAGTGGGTTCATGCTTACTGTGGAGTTCCAGGTAACGAGAAAGCTGACTTCCTGGCTAAAAAGGATTGTACTTGTCTGGCAGGAAGTTTCTCGTCCTATGCCCTTCTATTCCATTAAAAATCCTATTAAGGTATCTGACTACGTTCGGAACCGTGATTTTAAAAATGTGCATAAATGGGTAATTTTCATGATATTTAGTGTCACTCAGATTAGAATGCATGAATAAAATAAGTTTAAGGAGATTTTGACAAAAAAATTATTTAAATATAATATTTTGGCAAAAAATTAACTTAGAATAATTTTTTTTCCAAATGTTCTCCTTTTGTGAAAAAATTGTTCTTTTATAAAAATATTTTGCCTGTATATTGCTCAGACTTCTCTACAGAGGCTCAACTAGAAGTTTTGAACAATTCACATTATTTTCAGAGTTACCACCAATTGAAATAACTATTGGCGTTTTTTCTTAAAATTGCTCCCCTCTGTTGTCGTAAAATATGAATAAACCCATTTCTAAGTTATATATTTCAAAAATTCTAGTTGAGCCTCTGTAGAGAGATCTAAGCTATATATACAGACAAATATTATTATAATAGAAGCATTTTTCGCGAAAGAAGAACATTTGGAAGAAAGATTATTCTAAGTTAATTTTTTGCCAAAATATTATATTTAAATAAATTTTTTTTGTCAAAATGTCCTTAAAACAACTTTATGCATATATTCCAATCTAAGTGACACTAAATATCATGAAAATTATCCATTTATGTGCTTTGCAAAATCACGGTTCCGAACGTAGTCGGATACCTTAAAAGATGAATCAAAGCCCGTGCTCAGAAAGACTATAAGCGTGTTTCCCACAAGTCTTGGAGGAAAGCTATCCTGAATTTGGGTAATGGTCCAAGGCGTAGAACGGTGGCTGGATTCCACCTAGCCACCGGACATGACTGCCTGCGAAACCATCTGTATAGAATCAAAGTTGTTCTTTCCCTGATATGCATTCTTTGCAGCTCTGGAGAGGTCATGGACTCGGCACATCTTCTACACTGTCTTACTCTGCACAAGACGTTTCTCGCCGAGCGTTACTGGGAGACTAGAGATATGTTAGATTGGTGAACTCTGTCCCAGCTTTTTTTTTGTAGTTGTTGCATTATTTTTTCTTCCTACTTTATACTTGCTGTAACTGTTCATAATCTGCCATTATAAATAAAAAAAAAACTATTTGAAAGAAGTGCTGCTAGCATAAACACACAAAACATTCGTAGTTTTTTTATCTGAATTAAACTGAACAATTTTTGTTCCGTTTATAAGAAATACTTAAAAATCATAAATGATAGTTATGGAAGTCTCTATGTGTGAGCGTGTTTAACACTTAATTGTCTTATCTCTAAATTTTCTTACAATAAGATGGGAGAGGAAATTCACATTAACTTCTGTTTCTCTCTCGATAACTACTCTTTTCATTAAGTCTATCTAAGAATTATAAAATAAATTAACAATCTGTAATCCCTGAAGAAAAGAAACTTAAAAAATGATATAAATATACACTTTGTGTTTACCTTACTGAAGTCTGTAGGGAATGCCGTCGTTTTAAATTACTTATAATTTTCCTTGTGGTTTCACCATATTATGAAAAATAATATTCATACAAATTAATCTCAAAGTATCCGACTAAGTTCGTAGCCGTGGTTTTTCAAATGCATACAAACGAATATTTTTTAATATTTAGGGTCACTTAAATTAGAAAGCACGTTTGCAATTGTTTTAAGAACATTATGACAATTAAAAATGATTTAAATGCAATATTTTGTCAAAAAAGAAACATAGAATTATTTATTTTCCAAATATTCTTCTTTTATGGAAAATGTTTCTGTAATAATTATATTTTAGCTATATATATAGCTCAGAGCTCTGAATAGAACCTGAACTAGGATTTTTGAAATATGTTATTTAGAAGTGTATTTATCCATGTTTTAATACATCAGAGTGGAGAAATTTTAACAGCAAAACACTGATAATTATTTCAATTTGTAGTAACTCTGAAAAAAATGTGAGTTTTTCAAAAGTCGTAGTTCAGGCCCTCTGGAAAAGTCTTAGTTATATATAAGCAAAATATTCTTATTATAGAAGCATTTTTCATGAAAGCAGAATGTTTTGAAGAAAAGGTAATTCTCTAAGTTTATTTTTTTGCCAAAATATAACATTTAAATAACTTCTTTATCGTAATAATATTCTCAAAACAATTTTATATGTGTATTCTAATCTAAGTGACATTAAATATAAAAAAATATTCCCTTGTACGCTTTTGAAAAATCATGGTTCTGAACGTAGTCGGATAACTTAAAGGGTTTCAACCATTTTGCGTTGAATGAAAATAATCTTTACTTAAATACAAGGCATGTGAAAGAATTTATTTGGTTTACAACTATCATTTCATACAATTAAATATATTTCGAAAGTGAATATTTTAAATTTGTTTGGACCCTTACACCGTTGAGTTTTTTCACCGCTTCCTTCAAGGCGTGCCTTTTTTTTAAAAGCGCATATTTTAGAGAAGGGATTTTTTTCTCTTCTTTTTCAGAAACGAGAGTTTAGTATAGTTTATGTTATTCAACCCTATTTAAATGATCAAGATAAGTCATAAATGGTTTAAATAATAACATATGAAAATAATTAGTGCTGAATAAATAAAACTTTTTTTTAAAAAATTCATATATACATTTACATAATATGCAGGTTGTTTTGCTTAGAAATTAGCTGATATATTCACAGGAATAGAAGACAATTTTATCCATTTTCGTGCATGATCCAAATTATCTGACACATCTTCACTCTCTGAATTTATTGTAGAAAATGATTCATTATCACTATCCTCCCTTTCATCATCAAAAATATCGGAATAATCACTTTCGGAATCACTTGACATTTAACTCGCCTTTAGCTTTCGAAAGTCTGAAACTATTTAACATCTAAAAATAAAATTCTAATTCCCGTGAAATATATTGTAGTTGAATCTTATATTATTCAGTCTAGTGCTACCATGAATTAGTAAAAGAAATGAGAGAGACTATTTTAGAACTCATTATACTCGTTTGTAACGTTTGAAACAGTGCAAAATCCAGATGGACGCGTGCAGCGCGTCCATAACATTCAGGGATAAATTGAGGTGAGTACGCTCAGCGCGTTTGTAACGGCCAAAGAGTTAAACCATAGTAATAATGTTTGTAACTTGTTTAAGATAAGCTTAAGACATCCATCTAGTGCAGTGGTCTTCAAATTAAGTTCCACGGAACCCTGGGGTTCCATTAGGTATGTCAAGGGGTTCCACGAGTCACAATAAAAAATCGAGAAGAAATAGATATGTATGCAAAATGGATTCACGTTCTCTATGATGTTTCGTATAGTTACAAGTATCTAAAGGTCATCCTCCCCCATTCATTAAAACTAAAAATTTATTTTATATATTATAACTTTATTTTGAAACACTTTTAAACTTTTATTATAATGTAATAAAATAATATTAAAACGCGTACGCACGTGCATTTTATCTTTATATATACTTCCTACTAAATTGTGAATATTCTATTGTTTAATGTCTGGGATTCCACGAGATAATTTTATACTCGTTAGTTAGCGCAATGCTTTTCAAAATTAAATAGTTTTCTAATGAAAAATGCACCTTTTTGCATTTCTCGAAAAACACCTTTAATGAAGGAGAGGAAACAATTTACCAACATATCACCAGATTGGATGCTGAAATCCAAATTTAAGCAAGAACAACTTATAAATTTTAGGTTGCAAATTCTCATGCAAAGTACATGGAATTTCTAACACAGCAATAAATATTTTAATGCCATTCAGAACATTGTGTTTCACACTAGATTGCGTAAAGGAAGTCATTTTGACTGCTTTTCAATTTCAATTAGAAAAAAAAACATAATAATGAACAGTTTCTTAGAACTTTTACAATATATTTTTTTCCAAGTGAAGAATATTTTTTATTGTGTTAATATTTACCAATAACTTGCTATATGACTGTAAAAATATAAAAAAATAACTTTGAACAATTTTTTTTACACATTAATCATTCTTTCATAATGCAGTCATTTTGACTGCTTTTGGGCAATATAGGTATATACCAAGTTTCAGTCTTTCTAGTGTTAAGTGAAAGATATTTCTCTACGTAAGTGTCTACAAAAACAAAGAATACAAATAAATTAGACTCAGAATTGCATTTAATCTCAATTGACCTAGATTTCGACAGTTTGCGTGAAAAAAGCAAGCACGTATCCGAGTTACTAAATTTAATTTATGGATAGGCGACACTTGGATCATAAAATAATATTATTAAATGAGTAATAATGTTAAAAATTAGATTAGAATTTTTTAAATAATGAATGCAATACATAAAGTAATTAAACCTATAATATGAAACTTTTACCTATAACATGTTCATTTACTTTAAGGTATCCGACTATGTACGGAACTGTGATTTTTCAAAAGCGTATAAATGGATAATATTTATGATATTTAGTGTCCTTAGACTATAAAATGTGTATAAAATTGTTTTAAGAATAGTATTAGAATAAAAAATTATTTAAGTACAATATTTTGACAAAAAATGAACATTTTGAATGACCAACATTCAAAATGTTCTCCTTTTGTGAAACATGCTTCTATTATAATAATATTTTGCCTGTATATAGCTCAGACCTCTGTACAAAGGCTCAACTAAATTTTTTGAAATATATAACTTAGAAGTGGGTTTATCCATGTTTTACGACAACAGAAGGGAGAAATTTTAAGAAAAAAATGCCGATAATTATTTCAATGGGTTGTAACTTCGAAAATAATGTGAATTTTTCAGAACTCATAGTTGAGCCTCTGTACATAGGTTTGAGCCATATACACGCAAAATATTATTATAATAGAAGCATTTTTCACAAAAAGAGAACATTTTGAAAAAAGTTTATTCCAAGTTAATTTTTTACCGAAATATTGTATTTTAAATTTTTTTTTTGTCAAAATGTGTTCTTAAAACAATTTTATACATGTATTCTAATCTAAGTGACACTAAATATCATGAAAATTATCCATTTATGCGCCTTTTTAAAATCACGGTTCCGAACGTAGTCGGATGCCTTAAATGTTATTTTGAGATATATTCTTTGAAGTACTCTTATGGAATGGGTTCCGTTAGTTGAAAAATTTTGAAGACTACTGTTCTAGTGTTATGAAGGAGGTTTAAATCATGTACAATATTTTTAATATAATAAAACTGAAGCATTTAGAAATGAAGAATACACATTAATCGATTTAAAATCATAAAGCTTCACTTAATTTAAAATACTAAGATAACTTTTAATATTGTATCATTCTTAAGTAATACATCAAAATGCTAAAGTTGCCTTTTGTTTTTGAATGAGAAAAATACCTAAGAGAAAAGACTTTAGAAATCAATGAATAGTTCCCCGAGTTACCCACATTGTTCGATGATAAATGAATATAAATTATCTTGAATTCAGAAGGATAAAATAAATGTGAATAAGTGAATTCAAAGGAAGGGAGAAATCGAGAAAAATAACTTCAGTACAATCCATCATTTTTACGTAAGTAGATCATTACATATGTTTGAATTAGATAAATGGAAAAGATCAAAAACTCGTTAAACAACAATATTTAGCATTACAATTGCATTTAGATTCTGGATATTATATGAAAGGATGTAGTTTCTAATCTCTTGCAGTTTGATTAGACTGATTTTGCTGTTTTGACAAGTACATAGCCATTAAAATGATAAATAGGATTAAAATAATATAAAAATAAGGGTTATATATTTATTTGATATTTATAAGGATTATGCTTCTAAGTTCCGTTCAGTTCCAGTTCGGAAACAAAGTACAGCGGGTGTCAAAAGCTTAAGTAGAATAACAAATTGAAATAAAACTTTAAAAAACAAGGATTGTGCTGGATTTATGAGGAGCAGTGGTTTTTGTTGGTTTTGTGCCAATACAAAACGGAAAATTTGAAAAAGTTTTTTTATTTACCATTTAGAGAATTTCAAGATATTTTTCAGTAAAAGGTAGTAAAATAATTCTATTTTGTAATGGGGGCCGTGTATTGGTATTTCTACCTTTGCACACACAGACCTAGTACATTCCCCAGGAACTGGTATCACTTTTTAGTGCTGCACCACACACATTTAGACGATACCAATCACCGCAATTAATTTTGAGATGTCCAGTTTCTTCCCCAGATGGCAGCACCTGAGTTCTGCTGATGCGAAATTTGTACTTAGGAATTTAATTTTGCCGAGAACATCCAAGCCCAATGGACACTAGGGATCTTTTTCATGCCCTATAATAATGTGATATGACCGCTGTCCATTTTCTGCATCAGGGAAATCCACCGACTTGGGCCAGGGTTGAACCCGCAATCTTGTGTACAGAAGGCCAGCGACAAACCAACTACGTCACTCAGCCGAATATCAGAGCTAACTTTAAATCTGTTGTTGAAAATGAAGCTTTATTAAAAATATCAAAACGAGATATTATCGAGTTTTGGCTTGTGGTGAGGATTTCAAACTAAAATCCAGTTTAGAAAGATCGTGATGATTGGAGCACCAGAAAAATGACTACAACTTTAAATTATTCTCCATTTCAAAAAGATATTTGGAGGGAAAACATTAAAAACACTGTTTATAATAAATAATAATAAAATTAATAATACATATTTATAATTTGCAAAGTCTTAAGAGATAACTTGATGACCCTGCTTAAAAAAAACTCAGGAAGAGAAAAATATAATTTTTGATGGGATTGCATACAATTGGCACAGCTAAAATTAATCAAGGTGTTTATTTAGGTGGTGACATGGGTGACAAAATGAAATTGATATGCGGGGCAAATTCTTTCAACTGTCAGATAACTCTGTCATTCATCAGTGGTCGACGAAACTTTGAGAGCTATCAGATATACTTGCAGATCATTTATGTCCTGTTGGTGAAATTTTAGATGAAGATCATTGGTTTTTTCAACTGGAGAATGTATCAATCCGTACTTCCAACTCAACGTCTCAATAGCTTGTCTAAAAAGATATCGCTTTTGAAATGGCCAGTATTTAATCCTACCTCCAGGCACATTTTAGGGCAGGGGCCCATTTGGCCCTGACCTCAGGCCTCTTTTTGCTCTCGACTTGGTCTCATATCATGGTCTAAATAATTTTAATCGTTACATGTTATTCCCGAAAATCGTTATTCTCAGAGAAACTAGGAATTTCGAACTATATGATAACCAGTAATGGTAACAAGGCTGCATAATTATGTCATGACCATCCTCCTCGTTAGGTCTAGTCCTACATCATCATTATTCATTTAGTCAGAGGTTGGCAATAGGTCAAGTCAGTTTGTTCCCTAAGTTTGTGAAATTGTGAATCTCGTACATTTATTCCTTCAGGCTACCTTTTGTACGAATATTTGATGACGTATTATATAAACTGTCCACAAAAAGGATCGTAATCTGGGATCTACTTTTGCACATTGGCCCAGAACCTCAATAATGTCCCTAGCTACTTCAATACCATAGAAAACATATGGAGTCACTACCTACTATCCTCATGGATGTCACACTACCTACTTCAATATCATAAAAAACATATGAAGTGTTTTAATTCATACAATCTACTTAAATTGTACGAAGTATTCTTTAGTTAAAGAAATGGAAATTCATAATATAGGATGCATAGTAGAAAATACTCCTGGAAACAATTCAGAACCTGTTTTTATCGATGAAACAACTAATATATCAACTCATTTAATGTTCCGAAACAATAATCAAGTATTTAACTGTTCTTTATTTGCCTTTGTAAATAAGTAATTATTGTGCTCAAAAAGCTGTTTTGCTCATATTTCAAATAGTATTATTTCAGTAACAATTTAAATCATAATTATGTTAACATAATTTTTAAAATTACAATTTGTAGCACATATGAACCAATATTTAAAATCGAAAAAAATTAAAGTTTATTTTGAAAAGTGCAGCTGAAAACTCAGTCTAAATTTTTTGACACACTGTATAGGAAAATCACTAACAAATCGATGAAAAAATAAGATATTTCCTCGTTACGTATTGTTTATGTACAAAATTATCAAAGAAAATAACCCTAAGTTAGAAATGAAATAGGGAAAGAATTGTACATGTCAAAATTTCTTAAATAACATTGCAAATTTTTCCAGTTTGAAAAGCAGCTTTTTTTGAAGGCTTACAATAAATTTAGCATTATTCTATTTGAACAGATATTCGATGTGAAACGTTTCTGTGCGCATTATATTTATATACATATAAGACGCATTTCCATCCCAACCTCACTCTGGCCTCCTCCAGCCAAAAGTAGTGTTCCATGTGCCTGTTCTTAGTCGAGTGATAATGAACCAAAAAAAAAAAAAAAAAAAAAGGAAATCATGCAAGTTGGTCATTGAGAGTGATTTTGAATGTTTTTGTGGTGATGATGAGATGATGATGATGTAAGTAAAAGGTATGGTCAAACATGTGTAGGGTGGGAGAGGGTGGGACGGTGGTAGGACCCCCTCCTCCCTCCAGACCCATGTTTGTAGGATGGACCTCACCTCCAGTAGTCATCTTACATGGGGAAGGTTCTTAAAAGGTTTCGTTCCATCCTAACCTCACTCTAGCCTCCTCCAGCCAAAAGTAGTGCTCCATGTGCCTGTTCTGAGTCGTGGGTATATTTTAGAGAAAACTTTACTAAACAAAAGCGGTAAGTAAACGAAATACCTCTTTGTTATATTTACTTTACTGCAAGCAAATATCACCACACACACATTACTTACTACATTATTCCATTCCATTCCTTCATTCATAGGAATGCATTGTCATCTTTTGCTACAGTCATGTCTATGAGAAAAAGGGGAAGTCTGGGCAGGAAAACAGGGAATTCAAAAGCAGTAGAACATACACGTGCAGCAGAAGCTCCTGATGAAAAAAGAGCAAGACTCCAGGCAGATCAGGCCCACCACAGTCTTGTGAGAGCAGCTGAAACTCCAGAACAATATCAAGTGCGACTCCAGTTACTACAAGTTCGCCAGAATGCATCCAGAGCAGCTGAATCACCTGAGCAAGGGCAATCACGTCTCCATGAAGATCAGGTCCACCACAGAGTTGCCTGAGCAGCTGAAGCACCTATTCAGCATGTGGTACGTCTTCTTGGCGAAAGAAAACAGAGAAATGTTGCCATCACTTTGAAATGGAAAGCCCAAATGCATGATGGTTTCATGTACAACCCAATATATGACTATGAAAGCAACATTCTTTTTGACATTGGCAGATTGTCAAATGTTTGTCTAAAGTGTAGTGCACTTAAGTGGAAAGAAGAAACTCCAGACATGTGCTGCTCCAGTGGTAAAGTCAAACTGCCACCAGAACCATTGTGCAGTCTGTTGAAGAGTGAAACTGCACAATCAAAGGACTTTGTGAGAGAGAAACATATTAGACTATTCAATAATATGTTTGCCATGGCTTCCTTCAAGTCTAATGTTGTCCTGAATAATGCGTAGACACCAACATTCAAGGTCCAAGGCCAAGTGTATTACTATGTTGTAGTCTAACTACAAACATGTGGTCACACATTCAGGGTGATTTGTCTGCAGGACAATTTGCAAACAAGTTGCTCCAGATTGGAGATGGTAAAGTTACTAAAGATTCTTCAACATGCCTCATCATTATGCCATGCGGTCAAATTGTCAACTCTCCTGAGGAACTTCTGTCCAAGGTGTATCCTAACATTCCGCAATACTTCAAGGATCAGGACTGGCTTTCTCACAGAGCAATTCTGGCAAGCAGAAATGATGTGGTTGAGAAGCTCAATGTCGCCATTCAGAAGCAGCTTTCCAAGGCAAGAATATGCCTACAAGTCCATAGACTGCATCCTTAATGATAATGAAGCAGTACAGTATCCCATTGAGTTTTTGAATTTCATCCAGAATCCTGATTTCCAAGCCCACAACTTGATTCTGAAAGTTGGTGCTCCAATAATGCTGATCCTAAATATTGATGCACCCAGCTTGTGCAATGGCACAAGATTTATTGTGAAAAAGCTGATGCAACATGTCATTAAAGCCAAAGTGCTCACCGGGTGTGCTAAGGGTGAGGAAGTCTTCATTCCAAGAATACCTATCATTCTCTCAGACAACACCATACAATTCAAGAGAATGCAGTTCCCTTTGAAACTGTGCTTTTCCATGACAATCAACAAGTCACAGGGCCAGTCTCTTGGGATTGCTGGTATAGACTTGAAGACCCCATGCTTTTCTCATGGGCAGTTGTATGTGGCCTGCTCCAGAGTGGGCAAAAATGAAAATCTTTTTGTGCACACTCTGAATGGAACTGTTAAAAATGTTGTCTATCACATTGCTTTAAGATAAATGTAACCTTTTATTGCATGCAAATAAACAGTTTTGTACGCTTCTACAGAAAACCTTATTTTAAACCCGGGCAAAGCCGGGTACTTGCAGCTAGTATAAAATAATTCCCTTTCTTTACATAACTTCTACAGTTTTTAATGCATGCATAACTAGGATTTAGATGATTTATTACTGTGTTTGTTACAGTAAGATTTCCAATAACTTTAAAATATGATTCTTTTGATATTATTTCTGTAACAGAGAGGCTCAAAAATAATATGATTAACATTACAGATTTTTCTAAACGAATAATATTCATGAATTCCGGCAGTCATTCAAGCCCATTATTTTTTTAAAAGCCCAATTACCATTGCAGTTTAACTTCATAATGAGCAATTGAGTGAAGTACAATAATTTTTGAATTCTTTTTGTACGACATTTAAAAGAATGTGAGTAGTATTACCACTGGCATAGCTAGTTCTGAGTGGGCCCTGTATCAAAATTCTTTCGGGGCCTTTTTTTAGATATGAGAACCCTGTTAGTGGAACTGTATTAACACATGTTGGAGTCCCTGTATCTCGGGGCCTCGTATCATTGATGCAGCTGATATGGAGCCACATATGTCCCTGAGTATCACACATGCTATGTGTGTCAGAAATTTAAAAACAAGTTAAATTTACATTAAAAAGTCTACAATTTTATTCATTAGTCTATCATTTCTTTCAGTTGCTATTTTTCTATAATATATAGGTAATTTTCTCTTCATATATTTTACAGATATAAAAAAAGTCCTTTTAATTTTTTTAAAATTAAGTTAAATTTCTAGTTATATAAATTTAAACCAAGAACAAAGAAATAAAAATTTCATCATATGTATTCTTTTGTATTCAGCAAAAGTGGAGTTATAATTATCAAGTTAATATTTTAATGGTTTGTTATATTCTATTTACCGTGAATTCGCTTTGAGCCAATTTAAAATAAATAATTTATTACTGTAGTATTTTATTTTATGGAGCTGATTTCAAAATGAAACATTTTTTGAATGGAAAAAAGTCTTCGCTTAGTAAAAAAAACGTAATATTTTTCTTTATTTTAAAACGATATCAATACAAACAACGCCTGAATATGTGTTTTTTTGGCTACAGTTTTCAGTAAAAAGAAAAACACATGCTAAAAACACACAGAGAACTCAGTTCTATACAAAAGAAAAGAAAAATCGGACGAAAAAGAGTCGATTTAGTCTTCAACAAACCGATTCTTTTTTATCCATTCCTCCCCAATTTCTTAAATCAAGAATGTAAGATGAAAAAATTCCCCATTTCTCTCTACCTTAATTGACTTAGACTCAAATGAATACCTTTCACAGCTACATAAAATTGGTTTATCCCATGAAAAAAAGGTTAATTAAACTTACCAACTGATAGAAATTTTGATCTAGTTACTGTTGATTTGAAATGGACTGTACGATATTTTATATGTTTTCCTAGTTAACAATAGAACTAGATATATTAATATGATATAGTATGTTTAATCCAATTAATATGCCTAATAAATTATTTTAAAATTTTGGTTACTTACGTACTATAGCAACCTTGCCAATTTTCGAGATAATTCACCAAATTAGCAACCCTTATTTCGCACGTGTCATAGGTGCTGAATTGGCAACCATGTGCTTCGTTTCCTATTTTTTCTCAGCTTACCGCAATTCTAAGACTAAATGTGAATATGGGATTCACCAAATTATTAAATATTAAAATTAATATAGAATCAATAATAATAACGAAATAAATAAAAATTAGTTATTCTTTTTCTTTCATTTATTATTATTTATTCATAATTACTTATTACATTTTACATAATATTTTTCGACTACGTATTCCATATTCCCATATTCCCGTCAGTGTATTCTATTGTGGTTGTATTCAACGTCACCAATATCATTGTGACAGCACGTAAGTACCAAAGTTTTTTAGCTAATGTTAATGTAATAAGGTTTAAGATTTATTTTTTAGCTAAATACAATACGATTTAAACAAATTATTTTTCATTCAAATTCAAAGAACTACTTTATTTCATAATTCAAAATATAATCTAAAATCTATAGTGATTCAAAAACTGATCCTTGAAGTGGTGTAGAATTTTAGAAAATGTGGTTTTACCCCATGCGTCTTCTTCATCGTTTGACCGTGATTAAAAATTACGAGATCAATCGCCAATAGCATTTGCGTTGCTTCAAGATATGAAGCTTAAAATCAATCAATAAGTCAATCAAAATGTAATAACAAAACATCAAGAAGCAAGTTTTGAATTTATTAAACTCCAACCATTATATATATATTTTACCAATCATTTATTTAATATATTTATCTAAAACCTGTTTTTGTGTTTATAACTATATGGAAAAGAAAAATCAATTTTGAAAACTGTTTTATTTAATCTCTCTCTCATATTATTAAATCATATTTATTAAATTCATATTATTCATCAAAGGCTTTTACTCAATAAAAAGTATTTCATATGATAATTTCTTGTAGTCTCGTAGTTCACTACAGGACAATCTATGTTTCAATAGTTGTTATGGTGTATGGTTTTGTCCATTTACGTTTAGTTTTAAAAGAACATTCTATTAATTTATACTAAATGGTTAAAAATTTTACCTGAGATTTATAAGAATATGATATGAATTTATTCAAAAATATCTGTTATCTGATAATCTTCCAAATGGATGTATTTTAAAAATCTGCAAGATTGTTACATTGGTAATATTTGAGAAGGTGTTTATGTACTATATATATATATATATATATATATATATGAAACAGATGCCCATTAATTTTTAAGACTCTGTTCTTAGTACAGTAAAATGGATAGCATTCTTATTAACCCTTTATCTACCGCATTATGATTTACTGCAATCTTTTTCGTGCAACATTTATTTTGAATCACTACATTGAAAGTTAAGAGATATACATAAATAAAATACTCAACTTTGGAAAATTTAATCTGTTAGAGCTATTTAATTAAAATGGTACTTCAAAATACCGTCAGTACCACAAAGATCTAAAATATTCTCATAATACAAAAGGACCGAATGACTTTTTTAAACGGATTTTTAACTCTTAAAATGCTAAATAACCAGAAAACACTAGTATTTTACAGCACAAAATATTTATTTTTGAAAATTATGAAATTTTAAATTTTTTTTTACTTTTTTTACACATAAAAGCAGGTTTTACCCATAAACTTAGTTTGACGATATCTTAACTTACACCACAAAGTTATTCAACTATAAAATTAATTATATATACACTGTTCATTTAAAATAAAAAGTCAAATCGTTCTCTAAGGTCTTAACTAACATGCAAAAAAATAAGACCCTTACCTTTTGACATTAAATATTATTTAAAAACAAAAATGACAATCATCGGAATCCGATCAAAATGTCAGCTGAAAACACAACTTCTGCTATCAAACTATTTGCTCTCTCCGCCAAAATATTAATCATAGGACCTGTGCTACAATGTATCCTGTATTTGTGAAATTAAAAGAGTGTTCCTGCTAAATATCGTCAGAATATTCGTAAAAATTGTTATTTTATGTAATTTTAAAGTGAGTGATTCTTATAAGTACCGTACGCAGATCAAGGGTTAAAAAGCAATAAAAGGACTTTTACTAATATTTCAGATAATTTTTTAAAAATTTTGTTGACCTTTTTTCATTACTAAGGGACCCATTTCCCCATTTTAAAATTATGCCAAACGTAATAATCGTAAAAGGGAACGTTTAGGGGAAAAAACTTGTTACATTAATTGACGTCAATGATAAAACATTCACCGGCCATACTCTGTTCTTATTTCATTTTATTGTGTCGTGCACTAATGCATTATTATGTTTTTTCTCACGCGTTTTATATTTTTCGTAAGTATAATTTTGTACAATAATAAAGTATATTTGAACAATTGAAAACATATGTCTGGTAATAACAAGTGTATAGTAAATTGTGTGTGTGTGTGGAAAAAATATTTCTCTTAAAATTTCATAACTGCACATTATGTATTTTTTTATGATTTTTATTTATATTTTACGTCTAAGCAAACAGTTACACATATTATTATTTACTCTTAGGAACTTCAAGGTCCTGTAAGTAAGTTATATTAATGTCGCACTTAAAGCAACACAAGGGCTTTGGTGATGGATCTCGTAATTTTGAGCCTAGGTCAAGTGACGAGGATGACAACGGAGCTGGCAACTCCCTCTCTAAGCAACCACACCATTCCAAAGGAAGGACATTGAGCTTTGACAGATTTAACGTGTATCAGCCCCCACTACACATTAAGTCTTCAGTAGACCATAACAACCAGGTAACCACGGCCCCAACTGTATGGGGAAAAGAACACATCTAAGTTTCGAGAAGTATACAGTGCACATCTGTGATACCCCGTGGCCCTGGGGTACAATCTGTTCATCCACGCGACCTATATTTGTAGGAAGAAATGATTGATCACACTAATTCATCATAATAAATCTAATTTATTACCATCCCAATATATTGATCAACACAACACAAGTCTTACTTATAGAGATGTAATCAGGAGTGATACAACGTAATTCTAAATTCTAAGTAAATAGCGCCTGGAATCCTAATCACTATCTTTATGAAAAGCTATCCTAATAATCTTTATCTGCCTTAGATTCCTTAACACACTAAGGTCCGTTCTATAATTACACTTTTATAATTAATTACCAATATCTCACGGCGATCAGCCTCTCAACTTTCTGTCTCCTTCTCTCTTCTACTCTCTACTTCTACTATTCTACTTCAATTATATTGCCACTCTACTAACACGCGAATGCTAAAGCTCCATTATATATCTATTAACTAATCTGTGTATCGTGGTTTCTTCTTGAGAGGATTGGATTGAAATAATGCCATTCCCATTCCAAAGATTCCCCAAGAGAATTAGTGAGAAAATCCGATTAAGCCCCGTCACACTTCTCGTTGATAAAGGACATACTTGACGTAAGCGCATTTTTTATACCTTTATCAGGCTTTAATTGCATACTTTAAAGCAGGGGTGGGCATTAAGTCAATCGCGATTGACCAGTGGACCACCAAGACATTTTGGGGTGACTGCCTTCTTTAAGACTTAAGACACGCTTATACTAAAAGAAACATATTTATGGAATGCCGACGCCAGCTAAACTGGAGAATCGACTTTCCAAAATTGATGCGACTGCGTTTATTTAAGCAAATGATTCGATAAATGTGTAGACGACACATGTACCTTTATTGAAAGGGAACTAGGACGCTTAACACGTTGATTGACGCTATAGGGGAAAAAAAGCGACTACTGCGGTTGCAGCACACGCCGACTGAAGAGGATCATAATTGTTGAAAATCAGCTATTCCCACGATAGTACGGGAATGATTATTGGGACATTATACCACATCCCGTGCTTCCATGGGATTGGGTTTTCGAGTTGACATCATGTCCCGCAATGGCGTGGGAATCGGCAGCGGACAGTTGTAACTACATACGTCGGGTTCAGATTCATTGGTACACATATGTTCTCTGCTCGCTGCATTGAATACGTTTACGCTGCGGTCACTCATTGTTGTTCAAGCATTCAACTAAACAGTTTTGGGTTGCTTGGTGTTTATGCAGTGAGTATAGCAATCTGTAATATTTTAAAAGAGGGGTAAAATGTCCAAAACAAATGTTAAGAAAATAAAAGATGCAATTTTAATACAGAATGGCCACACCTATGCCACTAGGTGAGCCTCAACACCGTAAAAACGTTAGAAGTAGCCCGTACCCAGGAAAAGCCTGCCCTAAAGAAAAAAAAACTCAATGTGTAAAAACTTTATTTAACGTTAATTATAAATTAGAACTAGAGCGAGAAGACGATGAGCTACACAATTTATGGCGAGCAATGGTGATAAGAAAAATATGCGAAAAATTAACCGAATTATTTGCAAAAAAGAAAACCTTCTCTAGCTGTTACGATGCCTATTCATTCTGTCTCATGTTTTGAAGTTTTATGGATTTCTGAATTATTAATGAATTTTCTTCTTTTCTTTAATGATTAATTCAATGCTTCACAGTAAAGTGGTGGATATTTTGATGTTCTCTGTAATTATTCTGAGTATGGTTTAAGTGTTTTTAAAATTGCTTAGTGTTTATAACTCTTCAAATAATTAATGATATCTTATGTAAGGATAAATATTTATTTATAAAGATACGTTCTAAATTATAATATTGAGTTTAAATTTTAAATTTTGCTTATCGTTTGGAAAAGTAATACGTATTATATGATTAGAGTAGTTTCAAGAAATATTTCGCTTACGCATAATGTATTACAGATGTAAATCACACATTTTTTTATGCGATTTAATCTTACATTTTATTAAAATGTTTATGCGGGTTAAATTGTATAGAAATAGATTGTGAGAAAAATTTCTTATCAAAATGTTTTAAAAGCAATAAGAGATTATCTGGTAAATGTCTGATAAAAACTGACCAATGCAGTGTTTCTCAAACTGTGGGGCGCACCCCCCCGGGCGCGCGATAAACGTACAAGGGGGGCGCGATCATATCGAAAATAAAAGATTAAAAAAATTATTTACTGGAATGAAGTAAAACAAAATACTTTCTGGCATAATAAAAAAATACACATTTACACTGATATAATTTATATAAATCATCTGCGATATTACGTCATAAAAAATAAAAGCTTCTACTTCAAAGCCTCATTTTAGCTATCTTTGATACAGTAACCAAATAAAAAACTTTTATTTGATTTGCTGTAATCCCATGATGAGAGATTTTTTATTACGGTTTCTTTTCAAACCAAAATGAAAAAAAAAAAAAAAAAACCCAGACCCATAATCAAAAAAAAAAAAATATTTTAGGAAGATAAAAAATTCATCACCGTTATATTATTATCATAAGATGTAGATCGGTAATTCTGGCAAAACTGTTTAATTGTTACCAATGGCAATGACACTATCCTCCTGTTTGACAGTCTTAACGTGTGAACTAAAATATATTTGTCACATATCTCCCTCTTTTTGGGAGTGACAAACGTTTATTTACAATCTTAAGGTACTTGTTCTGACTGAATTCCCAGTGTGATAACTTTTTTTCCGAAATATTTTCTGTGTCCTTGAAAGTAGGTGAGCATATTTTCTCCTTATTAAATTATTCACTGGAATTACGATTTTTATTGTGTAGTATAAAAATAATTATAAAAAAAGGATTGGGGTGACTCACAATAACCCCACTCGACCATTAGTATCGAGTGCGTGCCTGCTCCAGGGTTAAAACATGTCGAAGTATTTGCACTTTAAATATTAAAAATAATACAATTATTTTTCATCGGAATTTTATATTATTGTTCATTATTCAACATCAATTCTAAATGCTAATTCTGTGAGGCTTAAAATTACAGTTCGCTTAAAACTAATTATAATTTGAGCAATGATTTTAAAAAAAATCATTTTACATTTTTGTAAACATTGTCGCGCACTTGGCTTTACTCTCCTTAAAATTCAGCGATTATATCAATATAAATGAACTTTTAAATGAACTTGTGCAAATAGCTGGTACTTCAGCCGGTATACATTTAATGTATTAGTGTTGCACAGAGTATTTTATAACTAATTAATTAATGCTAAATTAAGAACAAGTTTAATAAGTATTAGCGAATTCCATGGGCTTGTCTTACAGAGCAAATTTTTCAAAGGAATGCTTATGATTAGAAATTGACCCTCTGATTTCTTTAAAAAAAAAAGCTGATATTTATATTTTGTCTTCTAAGGAGCCACCGAATTTTGCAATATGTTCCAATTTAAAAATTAGAGAAAGGAAAAATAACATAATAATTATCCTATTAATTAATTTTTTTTGCTTAAAAGCAACATATACAAAATTTAATACTTATGTCATGAATTTGTACGGTTTATAATAAAGATCGTTGCTTTAGCGTCAAAGTGCATTATTATTGCATTCACTACATTATTAATGTATAAGGGGGGCGCGATAAAAATTGTGATTGAAAAAGGGGGCGCCAGTATTGAAAGTTTGAGAAGCACTGGCATAATGCATTGTTTCTTCACGGATTATATACAGTATTGCAAGATATATAGCATATTAGGGTATACATTAAAGGAAATTTTGAGACTGAAATTATATAATTCCAACTGTAGGTATATAAAAGAAATTGCTACAACGAAAACTATGAATACACAAAAAAATGGTATGGGGAAAATGGATTACTTTTTTACTCAAAGACAATAGAGATCTAAGTTACAAGTTGTAAAGAATTCTAGCGCCGAAAAAAAGACGTTAGATACCTAGGAATATCTACTTTTTTTTCCCTCAACAGGCGCTTAGACGGAAAACCGAATTTCTGCGGCAGTGATTGATTAAACGAAAATTGTTCTGCCACGCAGAAAAGAAAGGCAATACTTATTTTGTCACGTTTGGGTACCAGTTAACTAGTAATGTCCTTTACATCGTCAGTTCTGACAAAGTGCCCTATGAAATTTTACTGGTTTTATTCCCTGTTTCCTGTTGGTGGTGGAGGTGAAAGAGACAATTACGAGGATACTGAACCATTATTGAAAATGCTCTGAAAATCATAACAATGAATATTCTTAGTGGAAATTATAAATAAAATATAGTCGAGTAGTATCATGTTTCACTTAGAGCTAGCTCTTCAGAAATGTTCTTATATTAAAATATTTTTTTATATATAACCTATATGTATATATATAATGATTCGTGTAAATTTTCTCTTGTGGAGGAATTTTAATTCATTATGGTCTAGCACTCCAAGACTTCACGTGATAATTAATTTATATTTTATTCACCTAACGGGAACTAACCCCCATCATGACCTTATCTCCCAAAAACTTAAACGACAGCGTTTTTAAATTAAGGATGATGCAATCTTGCATCACTCGCGTATCTGGACCAATCAGAAAAACCTTTACGGAAATCATATGATTTTTATAGCTTTCGGTTGACCATTGCTTTAAATAGACGGGATCTTCATAGAGAACAAAGACTTGTGACTGTCTTAATTGTGTGTGTTTATTTGTGTTTGTGCTGTACTTTTCGATTACCCATTTGTTTGTCAACAAAAATGTGAATGCTTAATTTATAGAAGCCTCCTTATCCCTTCCACGATTGCAAGAACCTGACAAAAAATTAATCTTAATACCAAAATACTCTAATTCACGTGTTGATTCATATATATGTGTGTGTGTGTGTATGTGTTAGCTTTCATTAATATTATTTAAGTGTACAATTTCATATTCAGTTTTAAGGAGACATGGTACGATTTACAGAATTTTTTTAATTTAATGATTTTCATAATTTTTCTTGTTGCCTCCTATGTGTATATATGATGTAAAACAGATTTTGAGCTCAAAATTTCATAAAATGTTAAACATTTAATTTTTTAAGGAAAAACTTGAAAATTATGAAGTGATTTTAAAATGCTATTCTCTCTCCTACAAAAATTGACGTACATATATAAAATTTGATTCACAAATACGTTAAATTATGTATAACAAAAGTTGGTATGGGTTTTGTGATAATATGATTGTGGTACTTCTTTCGCACAATACTTTTTTTTATGAATGCTTATTGAACATTCCTTAAAAAAATGAGTAAATTCTTACTTCCATCTTTTTTTAAAAAATAAATATTGCTTTGATTGAAAAATGCATACCAACTTTTGTTCCATGTACTATTTGCAACAGGTGAAAAAAATTGTCAAGTATTAAGCACAATAGGAAAAAAAGCCTTAGCATTTTAAATGAAGACAAACTAGTTATTTTATCTTTCTGAGATAAGTCAGTTTAAAGTTTTGATTTGCCATTGGAATGTGAATAAAAACAAATGTGAAAGTTATTATAACTCGGCGTTTTTTAAACTTAGAGCTTTCAAGTTTTGTGAGTTCGTAGAAAAGTATATAAAAAATAATTTAGACTAAAAAATTAGATTTGATTTTTTAACCGATTTTTGTCATTTGAATCGTATTGTGACCCTTAAAAAAAGGGATTGTTGAACTTCAGTTCCAATTTATAGAATGAGGAATAAATGAGGAAACAATAAATTTTTTTTTAATATTTAGGGAAATTGATATTTGCTTTTGCTGCCAAAGAAAACACATTTTTCGCAAATACCAGCTGTTTCGTAAATATCTTTCATCCCTTAAATTTTGCTATCGAAAATAAACTTAATTCATAATCACGTTATTATGCGTATAGTAATTTATGAATTTAACACGCTGATACATTTCCACAAGAAAATCATTTTATTCTAGTAGCTTTTTATATAACATTTATATATATTTGACTGGACTTTTAAAACATTGTTTTCCTAATTTCCATTCTTCATTTATATAAAAACCTTTTTATTTTTCACTGTACTTAATGCACGCATTATATACTTTAATCTGAAATACGTTTTGTGAAATATTTTTATGCATAAGAACAGAAAAAATAATCGCTCTGATAGTGTTTTGAATTCTCATCTTGTACAATAAACTATAGCATTTTATTGAATATACTTTCAAATGTTCTATAATAGGGATTCACCCTTCTTTATTTAAAGTTTCCCCCCATAAGAACGCAATTAAAGTTTATCAAAACCACATGGTAATTTTTGAAGATCTTCAAAAAAGATTTTAAAGGAATTTTTGAAGAAATTTTCTTAGATCACAGTATATTTCATAACCTATGCTTTATCCATAAATGAATATATAATTAGAGAAAAAGATTATATTCTTAGAGAAACTCATTTACCCTTCTTAGAATCTTCAAATAAATAAATGTAAGTAGCAAGAAATTTTATCGCAATACGTGAATAACATCTTTCTAGTTAAATAACACTATTATATTTGATTGACGAAGTATTAATCAAATTCGGGATTTTTCTTCAACAACTATGTGAATACATAAATCAAAGTTAAATTAAAATGTAGACACACAAATAATTTATCATTTGTTGTTTATCTTGAGGTAATGAAACACAAATGGTAGTAGGCTCTAAATGTACATATAATGGGATTGAACCGAGTGCTGTATTAGTTATTAAAGAAATTTAAGGGGAGTTGGAAACCTCTCTCTCTCTCTATACTGACCATGTTAAATTGGCTGTTTTCGATGTACCTTTTCTCAAAATCTGTTTTATGTACATGCTTGAAATTTTTCATACTATTAAAGTACAACCATTATACTAAAATGAGCTTTTAGCTAATTTTGAATTTTTTAATAAATTATGAAATATTTTATCAAACATTGCGAAATTTGACCCATTTTTTACTTAAAAAATTTGTAAAAATTAAATTTTTGAATTTTTTACAAAAAGCCCATTTTAGTATATATTAGACATCATTATAAATAATTCATAATAAATTTTCATACCTGTGAACAGTAGTTTCTCAGGAAAGGTACATCGCACATTAAAATTTACATTTTGAGATAAATTGATTTTAATGTATACAGTGAGACTTCTAATTGGCTAGGAAATAAAAAAAATAAAAGGCTCAATTTAAAATAAAAAATACATGTTTTGGTTTATATCAGTCGTTACACTTTTAAGCAAAAAACAAAGTAATTTGTTTACAATTTTCACCATTAAAATGGGCGTGGCCCAAATTCAACGATTATTTAAAAATACGTTTTAAGGGCTTCTAAATACCCTAGTGGTTAAAGTAAGGTATTTTTAAAAAGGTTAAAATGTATACAATTTGAAAATGTAAAAATCTCAAATTGTCAAAAAAATAAGATTTTAGCTTTCCAACACCCCTTAACCTCTTAAGCCAGTGTTTCTCAAACTTTCAATATTTGCGACCCAATTTTCAATCATAATTTTCATCGCGCTCTCTCCCCATATAATAACAAGGAATTGAATGTGCTAATAATGTACTTTGGCGCTAAGACTACAATAGGATCTTAGTTGTACACCGTACAAATTATCTAGATAAGTATCAATTTTTGTATATGTTACCTTTAAGTAATAGGTATTTTAAATAAATAACTTTTTAAAAAAAACTTTTAGTTTCGACTTTTTTGATTATGCTCTCGCCTCCCATGTATGGATATCACGCCTCCCTAGGGGGCGCACTAAACAGTTTGAGAATCGCTGCCTGAAGCATTAATTTTTTTTGCCCAAAGTGTTTTAAAAAAAGAGGGCACATTTTTTTTACTTTACATTGTGACGTCTCACGCGTCTTTTCTTTAACAAGTCCTTTGGGCCAGAATTAATGGCAACTCTTTTCCAATCAAATCCAAGCAGTGAAGTGTGAATAAAAGATGCAAATGAACAAACTTTTAAATATCGGATCGGAGAGTAAGCGATATGGCAATGTAAGGTAATGTTTGACAATTGATGTTAGTTTGTGGCAGTTGATGGTTATTACAGTTCGTGGTTCAAGTCTAAATGAGTTTTGCGTGACGTGAATACATATTATTAGTGATCGAATAGAAGGAATCAGTCAAGTTGCATACCATTGCATACAAAGACAAGATTGATCGTTACTCCAAGCTGTAATAAGGTAGGATTGATTATTTAATATTAGAATCGGGAATTAGGTGGTTCGCTTATTGATAGAGGTCTGAATTAGATTAAGTCTTATTGTGTGTTGCGTATTTTTACCATCGTAGATTCTCTCATTTTAATTCTTACAATTTAATTTGTTAAAGGTTTAAGTTGAATATCTTAATAAAGTCATATTAAGATAATGTTTGATCCTAGTCCTTTCGCTAATCCTACACCTTTAGCTCACGCTGATACTTCGAGAGATGTACTTCCAAGGGGAGGAACATCACAACATAACTAAGCATAATACTTAACAGAAATAGTAAATGGAATAATTTTATTTTATTTTTCAATTTTAAACTGTTCACACTATTTCTTTTTATAATTGTGGAACACAAGAAACCCTAAATGTTTGCATTTTATAAGTACACTGTATGCTATGAGGAATGTGTGTTCAAAATATTTTAAAAGAATTTCTTTCATACTTACAAAAAAATTGCATGTTCGTACATTTTTTTCAAATGGTTGAGGATTTTGTCTGTGTGAGCATATATGTATGCATACACAATTTGAAGCATGGTGAATTATTAAGTTTTACATTGCAATGGGATCAGAAGAAATAATATCGGCATTTTTGGATAATATTTCTGTTTTCATTTCTTCTCAAGCAACAAACAGCACATTGCCTTGCCAAATCCCTGTTCTTTATCGAATATTTTCAAGAATCTAAACTCCTACCTTGAATGAAAAATTTTCACCGTCACCACTAAGAAAATCTCGGATAAGAAGTATTTCAGTACCATGAACAAACTGCATCTCTTAAAAATACTAGCACTGATAATCTCACTATTAGAATTAAAGATGTGTGAAAATCAAAGATAGAAAGAAGACAATATCAGTCCTCCTACAATGTACGGGCAAACCAGTTTGGGCCTGTTTTCGGTATCCCGTACGGTGTACGGGGAAATCAGTTAAGGTGTAAAGAAAAGATTCAACTGTGTTAAACTGTTGAGATCAAATAATGGATATGAATTATTGCAATTTTAAGTGCTTTTACTATTGTATGAAATAAAAATGTTTATTGAGACTTATGGCAACCTCCCCTAAAAATATTAATGCATAAAAAGTTAAGGTAAAAATTAATTATTGAAGACAATATTAAAAAATTAAAACCCTTGGAATCATTCTGTATATCAACTAAAGTATAAAATCGAACAATTTGGGGAAAAAAATCCAAATAAAAATTTAGTTTTATGTGAATCTTCTAATGTTTCCTTTTGAACTGCAAGCATCTCGAGGAAAATTACCTGAATAAATAAGATGCAGTTAAACACTTTCTTTCGTGTACATAATTGCTATTCAATCTTTATGAAATTGCTTGAAATTTAAAAAGAAGAAAAACCCCTAATACTATGATGTTATTTAATGTATTAAAAATTAAAATAAATTTCCTTTTTTTTCAAGAAAATATTCCTCCAAATAAGATTTTATTGTTAGCAATATCACTTTTCAAGTATTGCTAGTTATTTTCTAATAAATCAAATTTCAGTTCTTCTAAGACATTTAGGAAGATAAGATTCGGATAGTTAATGAAAGGCAAAGAAGAACAAAAATTGTGTGAGCATGAGTTCAGATATCTATAATAGGTAGTATTTTCAATTTATGTGGATATTGTTTCCAATTTAAGTCTCAAATATTTTCAATTTTTCATCTGTAATTGGGGAGAAAATATTTTTCCCTTTAAAAAATGAACAATTTCTCTTTCCACACATTCCCATAACTTCCACCGAAAAGAAATATATAGTTTCATTCGCTGAAGAAAGCAACAAGATGGTTAGCAGAGTAAAAATAATATTTGAAGTAGATATATTTCGAATATGTAAAATAAAACATTCTATTTTCATGAACCAATGAATAGAAATAAAATTGTTTGTATGAGAACTACTCTTTTATCCATTGTAAAGCCTGAAGCATGGAAATTCAGAGTGATATTTTAGTGATGGGGCTGTTTAGTTGTGGGCATTAATTATTGCTGTGATCTGATAATCTTAAGCAAAAATAAGCTACATTTCCGAAATTTTCCACACACCATACTTCTTTTCTTCAAAAACAGCATATGATTTATTAGTATTCTGGGAAAATGAATAAGCACTAGCTAATGGAATCATAATTTATTTCATGCTGTGTTATTAATATATATAAATGGGAACTCAGTTAAATTACTTCACTTATCACGTGCATCTTTGGCAAGGGTTGTGTAGCCTCTGAACAGTGATAGTTATTTTTTAAGGTATCTGACTACATTCGGAGCCGTGATTTTGCGAAAACGTAAAAATGAATAATACTTTGATATTTAGTGTTACTTGAATTAGAATATGCGTATAAACCTTTTTTAATATTATTACGATAATAAATTTTTTAAATGCCATTTTTTGGCAAAAAATGAAGAAAAAATGGATCTTTCTAAAACATTTTCCTTTTATGGAAAGTGCTTCTATAATGATAATATTCGGCTATATATATATATATATATATATATATATATATATATATATATATATATATATATAGCTAAGAATTCTACACGGATGTTGAACCAGAATTTCTTAAATATATAATTTAGAAGCGGATTTATTACTATTTTTAAATAAATTAAAATAGAAATTTTTTATTAAAAACACCGGTTATGGTATTTCAATTGATACTAACTATTAAAATAACGTGGATTTTTCAAAACTCCTCATTCGCGCTCGATAGAGAAATCTTAGCTGTGTATAAGCAAAATATTGTTATCTTAGAAGCAATTGTTATAAAGATAGAATGTTTTGAAAATTTTGTCAATTTTTTCTGTATTTTTTGCCAAAAAAAACCGCATTTAGATTTCTTTCTTTTTATGATATTCTTAAGGTATCCGACTACTTGCGACAACTTTTTTTTGAAAAAAAGGAGATATGGTGATCTTTTTGTGATTTTTATATTTATTTAGTATATTTTAAGGAAAAAATCCTAAAATTGGTAAAAGAAAAAAATATTATTATTATTAAAATGGGAAAAACTAGTAAAAATGTACGAAAAATTACATAAACGGGGCCCGCTCTGTACAAAGATTTTATGAACGAATTCTTAATTTTTCAATTTTGATGTGTTACTTTGTTATTCCTGTTTGAAGTGACCTTCACGATAAGAGATATTTTAATTTTTACAAAAACTAGAGCACTTTATCTAAGTCATTATACGAAATTGCTTACAAAAACATTGTCTGTATTCACATAAATAACTGCAAATTTTGAAATGAAACAGTTATTGATAAATCTGAAGATCAAAACACTTCTACTGTTATGCAAAACATACGCAAAAAAATTCAGCTAATTATTTTCAAAACTTTTTGAGCAATCGCGGTCCCCGTTTGAGTTTTTCGAAAAAAAAAACACATTTCGAGTAAAACGCATTTTAAAGTTTGACATCTTGTGTAAAGTTATGGCATTTGCTTTTACTAAAACGCTTGTAATTTTTGTTCTTGTAGTGGAGGGAAAATAAAGTACTTGGTATTGTTATTAAGTTAATAAAATGGTCTATAAAATAAAGTCATAAAAAAATTCGCCAATTTTTGAAAAAATCATGGTTTTAGGGTAGTCAGATACCTCAAGACAATTTCATATATATATTCTAATTCAAGTTGCAATTCGGGCTTCTATTAATTCTCTTGCGGAAAATACTCTTTTTAACTGTGATTTTAGTTTGAAAAAAGCTTTCCGTAGAGAGGATTTGATTTTATGTAAATGTAAACTTCTATTTAAATGCCAATCGTTGAGTAAGCGAGGCAATGGTTAAGAGTTAATTCTAATTGGAAAGTCTAGCATGAGCGACCAATGGTAGAATTTTGTAACATTAAATCTAAAGGAAGGATACATAGAACAGTGGAAAATGTACACTTTTCGGCTGACGAGTCAGCAAGATGGAAGCAGGATCGTACAAGATCATAATCCAGACAAGTGCTTCCATATACAGTGGATGATCGGTTAACGAACATAACCCTTTCCAAGAATATGTTCGCTATCCGAATTGTTCGTTAACCGATCATCGATTCACCATAGACTTCTATGTCAAATCGATTAATTCGTTCTGGAGACCCTAAAAATTAAATTTAAAAAAAATTTATAATTTCTTAGTAAGTTTTTTAAAAAAATAATACATACATATAGTCTTGCATATTAATCAGTCCTTTTCATTTTTTGCTTATGGGGCGTTGAAGAACATGCCCAATGTCGATTGCTTTTCTATCTTTTTCAGGATTTTCCAGAAGTAATTAATAGCATTGTCGTTGTAAAGATCTCCAACACTACTGACATCAGCTTGGTTTGGGTGCCATTTTAAGACCATTGCTCTGACAGCATCCAACTTTTTAAAAAGATCTTTAATGGCAGATGTGTCGGGATTGCTCCTCTTTCGTTTTCTTCTTGTTCAGAAGGAGACACATTTTGTTGTGTCTCTTTGTTCTTCAGTCAAAATTTATTGGAGTTCTTCTATCGTCAGTTCATCTTCATGTCCCATTATGAGCTCTTTTATGTCATCCTCGTTCACCTCCAATTCCAGATCTCTAGCAGTTGTCAAAATTTCATCCATAATTTAAGTGGTGTCTCTCTGATCACCTCCGAATATGTGTTTGTTGTCCAAACATAAAATATCTTTCTCGAAAGTGTTCGTTATATATATATATATATATATACGAACACAAAATTCTTTCGTGAAAGTGTTCTTTAACTGATCACCCACTGTATTTTAAAGAATTAATAATTCTTATTGCTACTCGAGTTTAGTTATCAGAGCACATTTTCATAAGTGCTAAATTTTAATAAATGTAGTGAATTTTAGATCGTGTCTGTTTCTTCCTCGAACCTTCTCTCACCCGTTTCCAACGGGTCGCGACAAAAAAAAGTGTAACTAAATATCAAAAAAGTTATTCCTTTTTACACTTTTGTAAAGTCACGGTTTTTACCATAAGTTCTGTTTTGATATCCTTTTAAAACAAAAGGCTTTGATTTCAGTCTTCCGGTATTTTGCTGAAGTTTAATATTTGTTTTCATGATTTCTCTTGCTTGAAAATTTTTGTTTTATGCATCCCGTATTAAGGACAGGAAATATAAGAGTTGTTATAATAAATTGAAGATTCATAAAATACAGGAACAGCACTTAAATCCTGCACATCTAGATTACTCTTTTGGAGTAGTACTTAAAAACTCTGCTTAGTGAAATGTAACCTGTGAGGAGGATAGAATTCAGTACCTTTTGATTCCTAAGCACGTAGCATACCACTAGATAAAATTGATCACTTATGTCCGGAGGCTGTTACTGGCTTATTCAGATACCACCGCTACAGTACTCTCCCACCAGTGAGACAGTGGATAGGCGAACGAACGAGAGATTTGATATGGTGTGCGTTTGAGTTGTTGCTGCTGCACCAAGTGTGTCTGATGACTTTGTTTACTGCGTCAAGTGGGTCTGAGGGCTTTTTAACTGCCTTAGCGGCGAGTAGATGGCGCCACAACAGTTACGTGAAGGTTGAGTTTTTCTTACTTCAGTGTCAAGGTTACCAATTAGAAGAATATAGAGTTCGGTACTTTTTGATTTGTAAGCACGTAACATACCACTAGACAAAAATGATCACCTCTGTCCGGAGGCTGTTACTGGCTTATGTAGATACCACTGCTACAACCTGTACGATCTAAACTTTGCGAGAAAAAGTGGAAAACAAAATATGCTGGTGCAAGGAAAAAACACCGTATTGAACATATCAGTAGCATTTGCAAATATTCATAAAGGCAGATGTTCGAAGTGTCCACCGTGCATATGTAGGCATTCTTGAGTACGCTGATGAATAAATGAATGTACACGTTGCAACAACGCAGTATCCTCCGAAGTTTATGCTGCATGCAAACGAGCAACGAAGTTCGATTTTGTGGTCACTGTCTCGATACAACAAATATTTCCATGAAATTGATCACAGGGAAAAATCCAATTTTGTGAAATCCGGTGATCATGGTGGTCATAAAATCGAAATTCCCCGTCAAATCCAGTGGTCGGAGTATGCGTCGTACGAACAGGAGCACAGAAATATGACGGAGCCTGATCATGAACCACCATGCATCATCACTCATTTATCATCACTTTCCCTACTTTTATCGTAAACTGCAGATCGCACAGGTACAGTTCTGTGGTAATTTTTTATGTACTCACAATGAGGAATGTGATTGTACAGAGCTTGGGTGCAGTTTTTTGACAACCTGTATAGTGATATTTTCTCACGTATAAAAAAAAATCAGCTTTAGTTTATATATCTAATCTGGTGCATCACTTTTATGCATACAATCTATTTTATAGAATAGGAAAAGCACTTTTCAAATTTTTTTTTTGATAGCTACATTTTCATTCGCTTCATAACGTTAATACATCAAGTTGTCAACCTGAACTTAAACATGAAAAGTATATTGTACACCTTGAAATGGAACGCTAAATTAGTTAATTATAAAGTTAAATTAGATTTAATTACAAATACTGAGACAAAAACATACTTGTAGCAAAATTTCAATCTCATTTAATTGGTATTTTTAAATTTTAAACTTCAAGCTTAAGAAGATTAGTTGGTAATGCATGAAGTGTCAATAAAAAACAGCTTATTACATGTCTTAAAAATAAAACTGCTAATCCTCTCATTATTTTTAGGCAATGAAAATAATAGCAGAAGATTGTGAAGTCGATGAGCTGTAGAAAGAGAAACAAAGGAAAGGTATTAACAGCTTGATGGTCTTACTAATGAGTAAGTCGAATTCTAAGTATCTTTAGTAGAAAACAAATGTCAGACACACACAAATAAAGCTAAAAACGAAAAAAAAAATCAAATTATCCATTAATTTCAATAAAGTTACAAAAAAACCCTGACATATTTCAATGATTGAATATGAAGAAATAATTTCTCCATTAAATGGGAAAAACTTCTCCAGTTTAATTAGATGTTGATAAAATAAAATCTTAAAACAAATCTCTATATATATTATAATAACGAATCCTCTAATAAAAGTGAGAATAAAGTTATTTTCATTGCTAACTTTTCCGATTTATTATCGATATTCTATGTTAATTCGCACCTTCAAGGATTTTGTGTTCGGAACTAGAATTTTTTTCAGTTGTTTCTTTAAACATTTACAAAATGTATTATCTCTTGTTAAAATTGGTTGCAAATATGTACAGAAAGTCGATCACTTACCATTTGAGTTTTTTCTCTCGTTTATTTAGGTATTTCTATTTGGAATGGTAAACATTACAGGGTAATAAGCGATTAATGTTCACGGAAAAAAATTTATAGCGCAAGATAAAACACATAATCTGCTTACGAGAATTGTATACGAGTAAAAATGGAAAGTAAAGAAGTTGCCTTTTTTAAATCCACAACTTAAATTTTAAATGGAAAGTTCACGCTTTTCTTATAACTGAATTTTTTTGAAATAGTTCCTGATTTTAGTATAAAAGTAATCGTATAATTAATACATTTCCAATTGCAGCTTGATCTGAAATAAACGATTATTAAGTAAGATTTTATAATAGATCGAGTATGTGGGTAAAGATAATTTCCGAACAGAGAAGAATATAAGAAATTCTGAAATTTTGGGATTAATCATTTAAAGAAAACTATATTATACAAATTTTTGAATTAAGTGTGTTTAAAATATTTCATTTATTTATTTATGCGGACAGCTATTTAGTATATAATTCTACGTATTCTATGACCAAGAAGAGTTTAAGACATAAAATGTACTTCATATTTAATTTTAATGCGTATTAGAAAATTATTAAAATATAAGCTGCAGAAACACACACACACACACACTCGCACTTTTTCTTTTTACCACCTTTTGCTCGTAAGAAAAAGTTACTTCTAAAATCATGAAATAAAATTAAAGATAGGGATATCTTCTAAAGATATAATACTTAATAAAAATAATGATACTTATTATGTATTTTCTTCAGCAATCTTTTAGCTGTGGTGTGACAAAAAACTACCAAAATGATTCAACGTGCCATACAGTAGGACATTTTTGAAACAATTCCATTCCTAAGATAATGCATGCAGAGTTGGAGAATAGAGGTCAATAATATAGATTTACAGTTTTATTACATACTAGCTGTATGGCCCGGCGTTTCACGGGCTTTCTCTACTTTTATAAAAATTTTCTCTTTCCTTCACAAAATCCGCCCTTCTAATACTGTTTTTCAAAATGACTTCTACCCCTCTCCTCCACTTAGCCCGGCGTTGCTTAGGTTTTTACCGAGTGTATAACTTAAAATTCCACGTTTCGAAATTTTTTCGTTTCTTTTCTTGGACAGACACGTTTATATTCCTCCCGGCGTTGCACGAATATTTTTATAAATGCATAACATATTGTCATGGAAATTCCCTTGCCCCTCTCCCTATCAGAGCTGTCGAGTAAGTGAACAGTGGGACTTTAATAATCACTCACATAATTTGCAACTTTTTAGGCACCGGAAACGAAAATGTACCTTTTTAAAAATAGTTTATGTTGAAAAAAGTAGAACTTTTTTTTTATAATTACAAAATTTCACATCTGTATTAAATGTTGAATTAAAATTGTGAGCACTTTTTGAAATGTTCGATACAAGGAAAAAAAGTTTCATACAATTATTTTTATAAATGAAGAAGTTGCAAAAACTTTGAATTTGATAAGTAGATATTAAATACTTAAAATTTGAGTATTCTTTAAAAATTCGTAAAAAAGTTTTCAGCATTTTATTTTTTAAATCACTAATTACAAAAGATCAAAGTTTGAGTATTTTAAAAATCATTTTCATATAAACGCATCGATATTGATTCATTTTAGAAAAAATCATAAAATATGTAAAGTAACGTTGTTTCGTAAAAAAAAAAACACTACTTTATTGTGGCAAAATAAATTATCTTTCCAATTAAAAAAAATGTTGGCGAAGTTATTATATGCATGAATAACATTTAGAGTATTTTTTAAAAAGTTATACAAATTAAGCGATGATGTTGTTTCGAACCCAGGTACAACCATTTAAAAGCGCTTTAAACGATTAGGCCGCGAAATCTTAGGGAACAACGAGTGAAAAGACTTTAAAATAAAAGGAAGATGTATTCAATTTCGCCAAATCTGGTGATTTTCAATATTTAATAATTTCAATATTCAATATATCTTTTTTTCTAGTGTAAACTTTCATCAAACGTGACGGGCAGAGAGAAAAAACTCGTTTGGCGCCAAACAGATTTTCGCCACCAAACCCACGGCTATTGAAAAATGCATCCTTTGTTAAAGTTTAAACCGCAATTTTTAAGTAATTTTTTCAATCTTTGTACAGATTACGGATAATATCGTTCCACACACGGAAAAAATTTTGTGAGATTATTTTTATAAATAAAGAAATTATCAAGTATTTAAATAAAATTTTGAGTATTTTTTGAAAAATCGTAAAAAAAAAGCTTTTGAAATTCTATTTTTTAAATGACTGATTCTAAAAGAGAAAAGCATGATTTTTATAAGTGTAGAATATCATTTCATTAACGTGAAAGAAAATGCAATCGGAACGATTTAGAAATCCTGTTAATAAAAACGCATCAATTTTGAATCATTTTAGAAAAAATCGTAAAAAATAGAAAATACCATTATTTTGTAAAATAAATTATGCTGTATCGTGGCGAAGTAAATGATCTTTCCGATTCTCTAGTCTTTTTTTGTCTGAGTCTCATAAAAAAAATTAGATGGTGTTTTAAAAACGTCTTGGATGAATAAAAAAAGATCGAAAAATTGGAACTTCGCCGCCCGGCAGGAAAAATTGGCAATAATTATGTGTTTTAAGGTTTTTAATTAATATCTTTTGAACTAATTGCAATATCGGAATATAAATGGTCAAAACGGATTCCTCGACCATTCCCTATCTTTTGGTACCTTCGGCGAGTTTCTGCGTCGTGCGGTCCGTGAGAAGATTGCACCTAGACTTATAGTCGCTCGCATAGATAGATACATTTATTTACCTTCGAATTTTAATAGCGTAGATTAATTTTGCATAATTTAAAGATAAACAACATGAAATATAACGATTACTTCAACAAAAATAAAAATTTCAAAATTGTACATATATGCTATGTTTTTTTAAACTTATTTGTTAAAATATGAAATAGAAAACTTAAAATATAAGCATTAATCTTCATTACAATTAATTAACAAGTTAAATGAAAGTTTTAATGCGAACATAATGCCTACACATCTCTGTTTTTATATCACAAAATCAAGGGTATAATGCATGACTTTCAAATTGACACTATTCTGATAATTCAGTTGTTAAACTATTTTTTTGCGGACTCGAAATATTTTTCATATGAGAAAAGAATTTTTACTTAGATATATAGAGCCAATAGCGGAAAGCAGAGTACATGCAATTTTGGTCTCTTCAAACAATTAAATCTCTCTTAAAGGATATTCAATAATTTACAAAATAGCTGTAAATTTCTCTTTAGAGTTATTTTTCAAATATTTTCGTAATTAAGTAAATGTCCATGACTCTGAAGATGTTTGTCAAATAAGGTCCGCTACATATTTATCAACTTCAATCCACACAAAAATTGAAATTTTTTTTGAGTAGCGCGGAGGGCCACTAAAATTGTACCACATGGCACATGTGGCACGTGGGCCATAGAGGTTGCCGACCCCTGGTCTATAGAGTACGTATTAAGTTTGAAGTTTTCAAATTCAATTTTTTTTCGTAGATTTAACTATAGTAAAATTGGTATTTACTTCCACATAAAAAGAAAGCATGTATTCATCCCTGCAATATGCTTGTAGGAATTTTTTATTAAGCATTAAACTATATTTGATGAGACTTAATGATTTTTACGACTATCTTTTAACAAAAATATGTACTTAAATATGTAGATATTTTTGATAAAAAAGATAATACCTCGGACAGCATATCTTCTGATGAACATATGCAGTCCCATACATAATTATTGAACTTTGATTCTGAGTTTAGAAGAAATTCAAAGTATCAGCAAAAATATCAGAATTTAGTAATTTTGAGCAACACAAAAATGCCATTTTACGATCAAGAACATACTTTAATAAGAATAAGATGTTAATTTAAAACTAAATTGTGAGATTAGGAAATAAAATATCGCATCAGATGGAAAGCAAAACATAAATTTAAAAAGACTTGGAGATAACTTTTCCCTGCGGAGTATTTCAGCGAATAAATCGTTAATTTATTTTCTATTTTGCTGTTATCTATTTTCAGCGCAATCTCCAGGCTGCACTCAATCCAAATTTTCTCTTACATTTTCTTTCGTCGTTACTCTTCTCTCTTAAAAATTATAAGAAAATAGTTTTTTCATTTAGTCTTCATTGACTGATGGTCGAAAAATATTTGATTTTTACCTAATTGAAGAAAAGCAATGTGTTACGGCTATATTATCTACAGCATGGTCTTGAATTCATGGTACAAACTTTAAAGTTAGGTACAGGACATTGTAACAATCATTTAATGTATAGGAATGTCTAGGCACAAGTGACGCGGAGAGGCACCAACACAAAAAATAAGAGTCGAAAGAAAAGACTAGGTGTTTATTGAAAGCGTCGTTGACAAGTGTAATGTTTACAATAACTGTTCAGCGCACAAGCTACAGCACACATTGTTGTGCTATCCACTGGTAGAAGCTTAGACCGAGAAAATAGTCTGGGATTCAAAGCTGGTACTCTCGGAAAATGGAAGGGGTGTAAGCGATTTTCGATAAACAGTGAACAAACGGTCTGATGACTCACACTTACGGGATGAGCAACAGCTCTTGTACTTGACTCGAGTCTATCAGGCTCAACTTTCAAAATGCTTTCTTCCAGACTTGGACTACGTACAGCTCTTCATCGATCGGCATCATGTCTGGGGACGTAGAACGAACATGTTTCACGAAGTTGACGGTGTAATCGCTGAAAAATTCTGTGATCCGGCATTCGTCGATCAGGAAACTGCGCGTGATGTATTCGTAGAACAGTTCTGTCGTTACCATTTTCAATGCCGTACATGTAATACCTGTCTGCATACATGTACGGCACACGTAAAGTCTCCTAAAGTAGATGTCAGAACAGTTGCGAATGACACTTTTCTTTACTGAGATGCATCTTGTTGAACAGCGGTTAGACATCGACTGCCTCCTACCGGCAACGCAACCACACAACCGATAACTTCATTTCCATTTTTTATTTCCCCTGTTAGCACTTCACCTCGTCACTTGCGCCCATACATTCCTATATATAAAATGATTGTTACCATATCCTGTATCTACCCTTAAAGTTTGTACCATGAATTCGGGACGATCCTGTATAGCTCCTGCTATTACTGTTAGAAAATTGTACAGTATTTGTACATTCCCAATTTGTATGATGCATTCAATATTCACTGAAACTTACGGCTAAATTTATTTAGTTCTCTAAATTGTGGGATAGTGAAAGCAAAGATTAGAAATTTTGAAAAAGTGTAATTACATAAAATAAAGTGATGTCCGATATGTCATGTTGGTTTGCCTTTATAATTTAATGTCTATTACATAATTTTAATTAAAAACTAGTGTTTGTTAAACTTGCTTATAAGGAAATATAATAAATATAAATTTGTAAGGTAATCAAAATATTTAGTGAAATATTATTAAGTATTGTTCATTTTCTAATCGGCTTAGTGAACAATTTTAATTTCAGTTTTTGTAACAATATGAGCAATGTAGTAATTTCAAATTTGAAAAATTATGAAGGTCCACACTAAATGTTAAAAATTATGAATTTTAGGATCTTTAAAGAATGCATTCTTTGGATGAAGGAATCATTTTATTGTAAATATACATTATCTGGTAATACAAGTTCGTTACATTAAAAAAAAACGTATAATATTTTTACTTTTGGGAATAGTTTTTACAAAAGTTGATAGCTTTATTTATAATTATCAAATTATTTTTCTGAAATATAAAAATATCTTTTCATGCTAAATTTAACATGGGCAATGAAATCATCTGTAATCATTCAAATATAAAATCTTATGCATACAAATTTCGCTATTTGTATATTTTGACTTCAACATACTTTAAAAAATGACGTAAATTATAACCATTTTTGGCTCTTTAAATAAAATAGAATAACAAAGCGAGCAGTTATTTACTTTTTGGTATAATTTTAGTTTAGAAACTCTTCTTCACACATTACTTTCCATAAAAACAAATCTTGATTATATTTCATATAATTAACAGCTAAGTATCACATTCAACTAGATCAGACGAGACAGTTCTACGTTCATAGCTAAAATATTTTTATTATATTTACCTCTGATTTTTAATTATATAATTTCTTTAAATTATCGAACACAGTAAATTCACTCTCGGGAAGGGAAATGAATTTCCTCCTTCCCTTTTACTTCTGGAATTAAATTTCAATTTAGTGCAAATTAGTTTTATCTTCCTTCTCATTTCACTGACCAATACATTTTTGTTGATAACAGATTTAATTGAAGCAGACAGAAACTCTTGACACACATATAACAATACATGCAATCAGCCCGCTCAGCCCTGTTGTATTATCAGTTCCAGTGCGAGTAATTTCAATGCAACTAGAGTACTATTTCATCGCAAAGTAGGAACTCCATTTGCTTGGTTATTGAATTTAAAATAGGTGTGATATAGGGACAGTGTGGCGTGAGTTGATCCATTGAGGGAGTACAATGTTCCTCTTGTGTTGAGTTTTGGCTTCAGTTCGCTGAAAATTATGGAACCCTCTCTCTTTCTCTCCCTCTCTTTCCTTGTTAAATTCTAACTGAATGCTTCCAAAATAAACAAGTGGTGCATCTCTACGCCGTATGCTTGCAGTTTATGAGTTTGTTAATCTTTTTAAGTGACACAGGGGTAAATAAATGTTTTCATTTCCATATCCCGTAACATTTGGAGCACTATTTGAAAGCATCTGGATTATGTATACCTAAAACTGAACTTTCAGTTTCATTTCAGTGATTAACATTATAATGTTTTGTAACGAAAATTGAGGTAATCACCTGCTATCTCCTCTGCAAATAATTTATATACAATATAATTTAAAAATAATATTTATAAGATTTGAGTATGAATGGTTTAGTGTTTATTTGAAATGAAAAATGCATTCTGAACCTGATTTTTTACGAACATTCAACCAAAAGTAATATATTTATATTCATACATATATAACTCAAATAGCAATTTCTATTTCGGAATTTTTTATATTAAAATATTTCATATTTTTTGTGTTCATTAATATTGCTTGTTGAATTGTGAACAACTTTATCCTTTTACTGCTGCATATGTGTATAAATCGGAAGAAATCTAGTTTATTTGCTATTTATATATAATATGGAGTACTTACATAAAATTCAATATGAAAAGAGTAGTTTCTAATTTCCTTAGTCTTGAGTGCTTCCAGAAAACTGGGAATGGAAAAATGTTTAATGGTGTAATATCACAGACGAATAATTAAAGTTTGTGAGAATTAGTACTCAGATGTCTGATAAACTAATTATTGGTAAACCTGATTGTAATATAGAAAGATCTCAAACCCAATTCAAAACAGACAGAAATATTTCACTGTGACTGTTAAACAATAATTTGTACGAATACATATTTTTACGATTCTTCAACACGCATATGTTTGAATTGGGGAGGGAAGAGAATCAATTTTACTTCTAACAGCATTAATATCAAATTATAAAAATAATCAATGTATTTGATACCGTTAAAAGGGCTGCGGTAGCCCAGGAGGTCAAGGTATCGGATCATGGCAGGCATGTCATGAGTTCGAGCCCAGTACCACTAAAAAACCGCCGTGTAGGGCAGCGATGCACGCTAAATCTGTCGCGAGTTGAAACGTCCTCTCGTTGGTGTGGTGTGGTAGTTAGGCGAGGGGGTGAAAGCTCAGGTGTCGTCCACGTCGCTTGACCATGGTTCAAAATTACGTGGTCCGTCGCCAAAAGCCCTCGTGTAACTGAACAGTGCGACGTTAATATTCACTCAATCACTCACTCACTGAAACCATTAAAACTCGACAGCCATTTATGTGCAGATCACATACCGTAATCTGCATATTAACTGATTTTCTCCATAAAAGTGTTGAATCAAGAGTTTTCCGCATTTTAACTAGGAAATATTAACATTAGTGACTTCTGTATCGTGTTATAGTTCAAAAGTTTGTTTCTTTCATTTCTTTTCAGTTAGGAATTCTGATTGAACGTTGACCATCCCCAAAAAAATTATTCTGAACACTTAAAAACAGAGTGACAGAGTCAGAGTAAATGTATTCGATAAAAGACTCCTTGAATTGATTTATAATAAATTTAACACTAGATTGCCCAAGGAAGTCATTTTGACTATTTTTTCAAATTTCAATTGGAAAAACAATTACATATATAATGAGCAATTTCCTAGAATTATCGTTAATTTTAAGGTATCCGACTACGTTCGGAACCGTGATTTTGCAAAACTCATAAATGGATAATTTTCATGATATTTAGTGTCACTTAGATTAGAATATATGCATAAAATTGTTTAAGGACATTTTACAAAAAATATTTACTTAAATACAATATTTTGGCAAAAAATTAATTTAAAATAATCTTTTTTCAAAATGTTCTTCTTTTGTGAAAAATACTTCTATTATAATAATATTTTGCCTGTATATAGCGCAGACCTCTCTGCAGAGGTTCAACTAGAATTTTTGAAATATATAACTTAGAAGTGGGATTATTCATATTTTACGACAACAGAGGGGAGCAATTTTAAGAAAAAAACGCCAATAATTATTTCAATTGGTGGTAACTCTAAAAATAATGTGAATTTTTCAAAAATTCTAGTTGAGCCCCTGTAGAAAGGTCTGAGCTATATACTGGCAAAATATTATAATAATAGAAGCATTTTTCACAAAAGGAGAACATTTGGAAAAAAGATTATTCAAAGTTAATTTTTTGCCGAAATATTATATTTAAATAATTTTTTTGTCAAAATCTCCTTAAACAATTTTATGCATTTATTCTATTAGGAGTGACACTAAGTATCTTGAAAATTATCGATATATGTGCTTTTTTCAAATCACGGTTCCGAACGTAGTCGGATACCTTAAACAAATTTCTTTACAGATTAATCATTCTTTCAGAATGCAGTCATTTTGACTGTTTGGGGGCAATACAGGTATACGCTAAGTTCCAGTCTTTCTAGTGTTAATTACGACGATCAGTATCTTCTAAAACAAATTAAATGCTAGAAGTTCCAATATTATCAAGTATAGAAACAAAAAGTGATATAGCAATCTCAACCACGGTAAGAAAGTTATAGTTTTCTATCTTGCATGGCCGACTAAACCCTATGCCATTGATCGTCGAATCCTAACAGGTGAAGAGCAAACTGATCGCAAATTAATTTTTTTAATTCTAATAATTTGTTAAACCATTAGACTTTTTGTGTTGGAGTTTTTCAATTAATTGATGAATAACTCTGTAACTTTTTTGACTTGTTGATTGTTCGATTGTATTAAATTGATTCTTCAGATATGAAAAAATAAGCAACATTTATATATAATATAAGCGTATAAAAATGTTGCTGTTGTTCCACCAAAGATCTTACTTTCACTTCGAAAAGTGCCTAGTAGATACTTGGTAGTAATCAAATTACCTTGGTAATTTAAGAAATGAAACGACTTTCCGCCCTTTAAACATCAACCTAGTTAATGTTCAGATTAACGGATTTCTGCCTTTAAGCGGAACATAATCATAATATGTAATTCTACTACAGCTAAGAACTGTATCTATTTATTTAAAAATAACTCATTTATTTAAATTTCGAATTGTTAGTGAAGAGTATGGCTTATTTTAGAAAGTATACAAAACAGTGTCTCAGTAAACTGGGCAATAGGGTGATTCGTGGTTATATGGAGAAAAAAAAATATTATTAATTGGAAACTACCTATGCGGTAAAAATTGCTGCATGGTATGTAGGTTAGGAGATAATCATTTTAAACAAGTGATATTAAAAAAAAGTCAATTTCTACTTAGGCCAACAAAGAAACATTTTATTTTAGTTACTTTTTATTAAATAAATACAGTTAGTATAAATATGTATATGCATATGACAGAATCACAATATTAAGTGGCAAAACAGAAAGCGATTTTCCTTGCAATTTTCCATTTTCTCTTCTATGTAAGGTGTTGGACTTTTATTTTTGTTTGTTTCTATTTATTCATTAATTAAACTAAGTATTCCAATAAAATAGTATAATAAAAAGAAATCACATTCTCAGAAATTAGGCCATCCCAGGTGGGACTCAAATCCATGACCTTTAGGTCAGAAGTCCATTGCGCTACAGGGACACAATGAGTGAATTTCCTTTTTATGTATGGAGTTGGACTATCATATTTGTTGGTTACTATTTATTCATTAGTTAAATAGAATTAATGGTTTGATATTTGAAAAAAAACTGTATTAACATCAAGTTTCCTCCACTACAAGTTTAAAAAAAACGTATTTGAACTTGAGTAGATGACTAAAAAATATTTTATAAACGATTGAAAATTTAAACAAGATATATATATATATATATGAATAAATAGAAACCATAAAAGGCCTGTTAAATTTAGAACTGTGACAAATGGTATTAAAACTTATAATACTACTGCAAGCAAATTACTTCATAATATTATACAAAACTTTAGTAATCTGTAATGTAATAAAGCTATAATTAAAGATAGTAAAAAGATATAGATTTTTTTAAAAATAAAAATATTTATTCAGTTCATAGTTATGACTTTGAAGATCTTTTCAATTCCATTGATATCAATGATATTATTAAAGTAATTTTAGAAAACCACAGTATTTATAATCTTAATATTAATTTTAACAAATTTAAAACTCTCATAGATTTTGTCTTAAAAGAAAATTAAATTAATTTTAATGGTTAATTATATAAACAAAATAAAGGCTTGCCACAAGGAGGCCCAGCAAGCAAGAGTTTGGCTAATTTATATTTACATTTTTATGAAAATAATTATATTATTAATAATAACTATTACATTTTTAGATATATTGATGATTTAATTATTTTTGGTAAAAATGATACTTTAAATCCCAGTATTAATTTTTATCAGAGCTTACTTAAACTTAATTTAAATTAATAATAATCCAATTAAAACTAATTACTTAGATGTAACATTGTATATTAAGGATTTGAAATTACATAGTAATATTTATGATAAAAGAGATGCCTGTAATTTTAACATTCTTAAAGTGCCTTACTGGAATTCAAATTTATCAATATCTATACATCATACCCCCTGCGAGGGGGTGCGAGCATATTGAAAATAAAAGGTTTAAAAAATAATTTTTTGGAATGAAGTAAAACAAGATGCTTTCTGACATAATAAAAAATACACATTTACACTGATATAATTTATTTTTATCATCTGGTGATTATCAAAAATAAAAGATTCCACTTCAAACGCTCATTAGCCATCTTTGATACTATAACCCAAAAAAATATTTTGTTTGCTTTGTGGTCAATATGAGAACGATGAGAGATTTTTTTTTACGTTTCTTTTAACGATATCAAACGATGAGAGATTTTTTATTACGTTTCTTTTAACCAAAAATATTACTTTAGCTGACCTTCGAACTTACTCGTATGGTTATCTCCGTCTTTTTTTTAGGGAAGTTGTAAATATATATAATGTATTTCTGTTTGATCTTTTCTCCATGTGAAAGAGTTTTATGATATATGGATAAGCATGAGTATTTTGAAACATATAATGCATAATGAAAAACGTTTTACACAATTATTTTTTAGAACATGCTACACTTTCCTCATGAGCAATTTTGTAGTTTTGATTGCTGTGTTGTACGACTTATTATGTTTTATAAATATAAATAAGCAGAATATTAAAAAAACTGGACATCTGTGATCCCTATTAAAGGAAGTTGAAACTGATCAAGCAATTGAAGAACCTACTGAAATAATGCATATTAATCAAGATATATATATATATAGCGAAAGTAAATATCAGAAAAGCGTGAGACATGAAACGTTTGAGTTGATTTGAGTTTAGCTGGAAAATAACGTTCCTGTGTTGTTAGCGAAAAGTTTCTGGGCTTTATGTCCTTTATTAAGGGCACGCACATTTGGACCAGTTTCTTTAGTTTTATTGGATTTTTTCTCAAATTTTCTAAGAAAAATTGAAAAGTCCTTGAAAGTAGGTAAGTATATTTTCTCTTAATAAAATTATTCTTTGGAATTGTGATTTTTATAGTGTATAGTAAAATTAACTATAAAATAAATTATAGTTTTAAAGCAAACTAAAAAACGCGCTTTTATAGTGAATCAAACTAAAAAGCAAAAAAATATATATATATTGCTTAAAATTAAGATATACAAAATTTAATACTTATCTTGTTAATTTGTACGGTTTATAATTATGATCGTATTGTAGCTTTAGCGTCAAAGTGCATTATTATTGCATTCAGTACATTATTAATGTATAAGGGGGCGCGATAAAAATTGTGATTGAAAAGGGGGGCGCCAGTAGTGAAAGTTTGAGAACCACTGCTATACATAGAAATATTATTTTTAACTATATTTATCGTAATAATGTTTTAGTTAGTGATAAAGCTAATATTTATTTAAATATTAATAACTTTATTAAACAATGTATTGAACATTTTTATCCTGCTAACTTTCTTTACAATTATATTTCTAATAGTTCTCAATGATATACAATTTGTATTAATAACTTATCGACATTATGTTTTATCACTGATTTTTTTAACTAATTATACAATTATTAAATTGATGGCACCACATATTTAATAAATTAATAATATTATTTAAATATTTTGAGGATTCATTTATTTTCTACTAATATTTATATCAATATATATTTATGATTCTTTAAAAGTACATTTATATATAAAAAAAACTTTATATTATTCTATCATAATTTTAAATTTATGCGGAACTGTTATCCCTCTCTTGTATTTGGCGGAAAACATAACCACAGTTGTTACATTCCCGAAGTAAGTCTTACTATCTACATTTTGCATCGAATTTAAATCTATGCTGTGAATACTAGTAGGCTATAATTTTTTAATTATATTTTATTAGTTTAGTGATTTTATTTATAATATTTAAATTTCTCCTAATGTTATTCTTTCCTTTCTTCTTGGTACGTAGTATGACAAACTACAGGTGAAGGTTGGCTAGCCCCAAAACTTGTTTAAACTTGCAATCCTAGTTCCTAAGGCCAGGAGTTTGTTATTGTACTACTGTGCCTATTTTTTCCTATTTAGTATAGTTATTTTAGGCTCTATAGCTATCTGTGTATTTATATATTTTGGATAATATATATATATATACATATATATATATACATATATATATATATATACATATATATATATATACATATATATATATATACATACACACATATATATATACATATATATACATACATACATATATATATACATATATATATATACATACATATATATATATATATATATATATATATATATATATATATATATATATATATATATATATATATATATATATATATATATATATATATATATATATATATATATATATATAAGGAGAGTGTGAACTAATAGTAGAAATTGAAAAATAGTTTCAAAATTTAGTGTTGCCAGAAAAAAGTAGAATTTTGGAAAAATGAAAAGACTTAATTTTAATTATAGAGAGGATTTTAGACTAAAAATAAAATTATTTCTCTACCATATAAACAACCAAAGACGATGATTTTTGATAAGTGAGAACTGTGTGTGTGGTTAATGAATAGAAAATGCACACTGCATTATTTCATAACCCCAGCTTTCTGTCAAAGCGCAGTCAAAATAGTTTGATCTAAGCTTTTCCTGTCTTCCGCTTCATTGAATACTGTAATTTTGGCAGTAGGTTTTTTATAAAAAAACATTCAATTCTCTAAAGAAGCTGTTAAATGTACTGGATGTTTTTCTTTCTTGTAACTATTTAGTAGCTGTTCTCTCATCGCAAGAAATATTAAAGAAATATTAAGAAATACCTGCTTTTTTAAACAAAAATTACCTTACTTTTACTATAAAAAAGCTTAGATATCTAAACTTCATTACTGTTGGGGTGCTAATTAACATAAAAATTAATTTTTTATTTTATTTTTTTTCCTCCTTAATCTATGTACCAGAAAATATATTTTTCGTAAAGTTAGGTTTTGGAACTCTAGGAAATAAAACTTGATCTACCCCACTGCGCAACTGAAAATAGACAATATTATACTTGATTCTATGGATTAGAATTCAAAAATATATCGGCTGAAATAATCATTTGAATAATGTTAATTTTTTAAATGTGGAACTCTCTCTCTAATTTTCTTCATTTGTATTAGTTGAACGAGAAACAAAGGAAAAAACATTAATAATTATACCTATTAGATGAAATTGAAACTTTGCTTTGTGTGTGTGTATAGTATATATATATATATATGTGTGTGTGTGTGTGTTATCATTTATGCCTATTTGTATCAGTAATGAATTTAATTTTCAAAATATTTTGCTAGGGTTTGCAATCTCGTGTTATATTTTCAATCCCGGGATTTCGGGATTACATTATCCAAATCCCAGGATTGGTCCCTGGATTGGGATTAGACAATCTATTAAAAATACACATTAGCATAGTTCAAAATTCGTAATTACACTGAAAATAAACTGTTTGCATAAATAAGCTTTTAAAAAAACACAGCTCGTTCAGCGTTTCATCGTTCCAACTGCTTCTTATTTTTTTTACAAATTGTCGCGCCGAAGAAAATGTTCGTTCGGACTCTACAGTAGTTGGTTTTATCATTATTAACCGTTTAGCGGGCACAAAGCTAAAATACACTTTTCTGTGATAAAGTAGTTGATAAATGTAATGTTTTTATCCTCTATAAACATTATTTAGACACAAAAAAAATCTGATCAGGGGTTTTATTCTTGGGTGGTGGCTAGACGTTATATCCACTGCGCATTTACGACTTTTAACTTACTTTTCAGGACAGAAAAAATGAATCATTTTACAATAAACGTTTTTAAGAAAAATTAACGTTTGTGCTAATAACTATTTCAATAACAATTAAATACAAAATAGAAGTGCAATAAAATAATATTATAAAATTGCACAACATTTATATATATATATATATATATATATATATATATATATATAGAGAGAGAGAGAGAGAGAGAGAGAGAGAGAAAGAGAGAAAGAGAGAGAGAATATATACTTACTTAGATTATCTATGGAATACTTAGAATATACATTGAAATTGGTATATATCCACAGCTTATATTTTATTTAATTTTAGTATAAAAAGTTAGAAATAGATTAATATTTTTGAGGATTTAAATTAGTGATTTCAAAAATTTGATGAGCTATTTACTGTGGAACTTTATAATATGCAAACGTTTTCTCCGAGCACAAAAGCTGCAATGAAAGATTTTCGGACCCGAGAATATTGTACCACATATTGTAAACAAAGTTTGTATTTATTTCCGACCCCCAACATTTTCACGTGATTCTAAGTGCTCTCTTTCCAATACAGGAAATAGGTCATTTTTCTGTTCTATGTGGGTAGTGGATAGAGCCTCTATCCACATATAAAAGCTTTCCAAAAGCCTAAATAAATACTTTTTTTTAATTATACAATTGCTTAATCCATTCAGATTAGATAAAAGTATGCTTAAGACACGTCGAAATTTTTTTCAAAGATCAGAAATTTTATTTATAGTAATCAAAATACAATTTATAGATTTACACCGAGAAAAACTGTTTTTAACTACTCATCAGAGGAAATTAAATGCAAAATAAGGTATCGTGCTGCCATCCGTATTAATTTTTATGCGTTTTAGCTTCAATTAACGCATATGGATAGACTAAATATCCAAAACCCGCTTGGAAATTTTTTTTTTAATATGTGGTTAGACCTATTAGCCACTGCCCACTAAAGGGTTAAATAGGTGTATGTTCTTTCCAGGTAGTCACCACGTCTCCTTTCATTTTCAAAAAAGAAACATTTTTTTTTTAAATTTTCGATGACAGTGTCTCAAATCTAATAGCCTGCATTTTTTTGGTGCATATCCCTGTTTGATAACTTTACCTAGTTCTTTTTCTACACTTAATGGGTTTTTTGTACAAATTGATTCAATTATTGAATCAGAATGTGAATCCATTTCAAGAGTTACCTTACTTGAAATAGAAAATCCAGTTGCAAGAGCTGTTAGTAATGTTGTGGGATTTGAAGCGTCAAGTCTTCCAGACAGATCTGCTATTAATTTACAACATTTAATTGAAGAAGGAACTGAGACAAAATCTATTCCTGAGATGTTACTTATATTATTGTGTAGTATTGCAGTAAACACGTATTCTGAGACGTTTTCTCATACGAGAAATGAGAGCTGCATACATTTTTTTTACTTATAGCACTTATAATTACACACAAAATTTCTACTCACATATTTCTTAAATTATTGTACATGTTTTCTGAGAATCAAATTCTTCGGAATTTTTGATGAGAAAAATATTTTAAAATATAATTAAGACAAAAATTAATCCCGGGATCAGTTATTTTAATCCCGGGATTGGAAGGAACACCGGTATTCTAGGGATACAATATATACACTACAGCATTGAAAAATGTCACCTTTCGGATTGAAATAAAATTCACAAAATTTCAATTTACTCATTGATAGACACATTACTTTGATTTATATGTCATCAGGAATCCATTAAATGGCCGAAAAAGAATAAATTGCATATAATTTTCAGGTAATTGTGGTGAGTGAGGCTGCAATATCTCTCTTTACCAATCAACTATTTATTCTTTATATAGTTTCTATCTAGTTATAGTTTAATGATAAATGTGATTTTTCGATTTAATATTGACTTTTCTTTACTTTGTATTGATATCATTTTTATAAATGCTCTTTTCATTTAGTTCAAAATCTAAAAAAACAAACTCAGTGGCGCAACAGCCCATGAGGACCAAGGCTTACTATTCCCATCTCAGTTTACTTGAGCTTTTGGGCAATGAGATGTACGTGCATATGTCCCAGATGTTTCAGTTAGGTAGTCAGTCTGACGTGATATTAAAAAAGGAGTGCGCAAATATAATTTAACTAAAATCTGCTCAATTTTCACAATGCAAATAATTGAGAGTAGAAATTCTATTAATTAGGAGCATCTAGTGTATATTAGTAATTATAATTTTCCAAATCGGATTTCTTGCAACTGAACTAGCGAAGTACGTATCGAGTTATTATTTCGACTTTACAATTCCTATAAAAACAATGGGGAAAATAATTTAGACTAAGTGCACATTGAATTCCACTGGATCTCCAAAATCCTTATAATGAACAATGTTGAAGTTGAACGGGTAAGATTTTAGCACTAGTGTTTCCCTCATCATTTCAGTCGGATTCAAAATTAAGAAGTTCGTCACAATGGTCCTTGCGTAATTCTAAAGCAGGCAACCTTTTAGCGTGTCGAACCAATCTACCAATATGATTCAGCGTGCAACACAGTAGGAAATATTTGAAAAAACTCGAGACTCCCGCAATAATGCATGCAGAGTTAGAGAATAGAGGTCAAGAATATAGATATTTACAGTTTTATTATATATTAAGAGGACTTGGTACCCTACAAATCACAAACCTATCGTTTTTTTTTATTTTCATTTAATCTTATTCTTTGCATTATTATCTTTCGATTGATATATCACTTGTGCATGTCGGAAAGTTAGAAGTTGAATAAAACTTCATTTGAAAACAAATTAGGCAATTCAGCCACAACCCCTTTTAAGAAAAAAAGCTAAAAAATGCGTTATGATAAAAAAAATCTATTTTATAAATAGAAATAATAACTATAAAAAAGAATGTGTAGTATTAAAAGCAGAATATTTCCGAGGCAATACAATAATGTAATTTTTCTTCCTTGTGAAATGTGTGCATGTAAAGTTTTTAAATTAAGGCATTTTATATTAATAATTTTATAATTTCAGTTCTTATTCCTGATATATTTTTCATACAAATGTAATACTTTAATATTATAAGAAGAAAAACAGCTAAAATTTCTGTCGTGACAGAAAAAAAAATTTTTAAAGTTTTTCTTGAGTTTTCTTGTGCAATTAGTACTCTCTAAAAGTTGATCATTTATAAAAATGTGTGAGTTGAAAACATATGAAAATGCAATTATTTTAAAGAAAACCGTATAAGTAATATCTTAAAGTGGTATTTTAAGTTTAATTAAGCTTATAATAATTATTTTTTTCAGAATTATAAACTTTAAAGTGGTTTTTCTCAGTTTGTGTTTTTCGAAACCTTAGTGCATTCAAAATGCTACTCCTTCGACAATTATTTACCAATCACTTCAATTTTTTTCCTGCGTGTTAAAAATAAAGCATGTAATAAAATTAGGGATCCGTTTTGCTATAAACTGAATACTTTTTTTAAAAAAAAAATAAAATGTAAGACATGTTGGCTTTTTCGTTGATTTTTAGCCTGTATATCAACACTTTATTTTTTTTCTCGAAAACGAATCAAGTTATTCTAAAATCGATTCCTAAAGTTGTTAAGAACATCCATAAGAATATTATAAAACAATTTCAGGTCAAAAAATTAATTTTTGCAAAAGGAGTAGGATTTTAATATTTTCCCAATTTTCTTCAAAAAATTTAAATTTTTAAAATTGTGTGAATAATATATGAAAATTTTCATCTGGTAACATTTTCTTGAATAGAAAAATTGTATAAAATGTTAAAATATAATTTTTAAATACGTAAATAAAGAAGTTTGCTCAAAGGGTGACAAGTCCCCTTAATTTTGCATCATTCAAAGTTGTATCTTAGAATAAAAATTATCATCATAAAATACAGAACAATTTCTTAAACAATAACAAAAAAAAGTTAAGTTGCACATATATTATTATGCATTTTTAAACATATTATTAAAAATGTAGAAATAAGCAACATAAAATATAAGTATTTCCCTTCATTATAGATAAATAAAAAGATAAATAAAAGTTTTAATGCGAACCTGGTGCTTGCACCCCTCTATTTTTATATCGCAAAATCAGTGATATAATGTTTAACTTTCAATTTGACACGATTCTGAGCATTCAGTTGTTAAACAATTTCTTTGCGTAATTAAAATATTTTTCTTCCGAAGAAAGATTTTTTACTTAGATGTGTAGTACCAAAAGTGGAAAGCATAGTACGTACAATTTTCTCTCTTCAAACAATTAAATGTCTCCAGCAATGACATCCAGTAATTTACAAAATAGTTAAAAATTTATCTTTAGAGTTATCTTTCAGATTTTTTATAATTTCGTAAATGTCTGTAATTCTGAACATGTTTGTCAAATAAAGTCCATTATAAATAAATCAACTTCCATACACTCAAAAATTGATAAATATGTACAGTAGTGCATAGTGTCACTGAGAATGTTACCTCGTGCCACATGTAGCACGCGTGCCATAGGTTGCGTCCCCTGTTCCCCTATTAAGGCTTGTTACATATTTTGAAATTTTCAACCAAAAAAACCATTTTTTCTTTATTAACCGAAGCATGAGTTTTTTTTTTTTTTTTTGCCCTCTTCTTAATAACATTCGATTATCTTAAAAATATATTCCATTAGAAGGTATCAAGAGTGAAAAAAAATTGTCGCAGATGATTATGGTGCGATATTAAATTACTTTACTTTTGATCTTTAGCTTAGACAGAAAATATTATTCTAACATTCTCATTAAACAAAGCCTTTCTCTTTTATCAAGGTATTACGCGTCATTTTATTTGATCTTATAACAGGATGGAAAATTCTTTCTTTTTTTTAAGGTTAAGAGCTAGTTACATATTTTTTGCTCCACATAAAGTAAACTTATTTATTGGATTTAATGTCTTTTTTCTATGGAAATTTCTTGATCTAATTAAGTGACGCTTCATTAATCCGGCTGTTGTATGAAACTGGAAAAAAGTATATTGAATGTTAGACTACCTTTTATAGACGGATGTTAACTTATATGCATTTATTAAAGCTTGAATTATTTATGAAATGATAAAAATAAAAATAAGTTATGTGGAAAGAAATACAATCATTTGCAAGTATTATTTTTTGTTATAGATTTGAAACAATAATTTAACAACAATTATCCAACTAAATTAAAATAAGATGCGTTTAAAATAAAATGAAATACAAATATTTTATAAATTTATATATATATATATAAACAAGTAATACAGAAAAAAACATTTTAACTCAATTCCTACTTTGGTCAACTAAACTTTAGTTAACTAAATTTAAATTATGAATGAGTTAATTAAACTAATTAAATTATGAAACCAAGAAAAAATTCGTTGGAAAAACTTACAATTGATTGATTGAAAATTAACGCCGCACTGTTCAGCTACACGAGGGCTTTTGGCGACGGACCCCGTAATTTTGATCCATGGTCAAGTGACATGGATGACACCTGAGCTAGCAACCCCTCTCCTAACTACCACACCACACCAACGAGAGGACGTTTCAGCTCTCGGTAGATTTAACGTGCATCGCTGCCCTACACGGTGGGTCTTTAGTGGTACTGGGCTCGAACTCGTGACAAGGCAAGCCACGATCCGATACCTATACCACTCGGCTACCGTGGCCGTAGGAAAACTTACAAGCACTATCTGTTAGTGCTAGTTCTACGTCAGAAATAACGCAGAATATACTTAAAATAAAAAATAATTAATTAATGAACTAATATTTGAAAAAACTGTGTTAACACCAAGTGTCATCCACTACAAGTTTAAAAAAATGAATTTGAACTTCAGTGGATGAATAAAAAAGTATTTTATGAACAATTGAAAAATTGAGCAAGATATACATAAAATTCGGCGTATATATAAACGCGCACCCTTATATTTCGATCTCATTTTTGTGTTCAAAGTGCGCGTTATACGCCGGATTTTACGGTATATATATATATATATATATATATATATATATATATATATATATATATATATAGGAGAGAGAGAGAGAGAATGTGAACTAATAGCTGGAATTGAATAAAAATGGATAACAGGGGTAACAGTTGTAAATAGCTAAAAATATTAACCCCTTTTCGCACACTTATTTAAAAAAAACACAGGAATTTTTTTCCTTTATTTAAGAAAACATATTTTAGTATCTTATTTTAGTCAAAAATTAAAAAAAAACACTAAATAAATCAAAATTTTTATTTTAATTTTGAATTTTAATTCATATGGCAGATAAGAGCCGAATATATTGCAATCTTGCACGTACATCGACTTTTATTATCTTCTTTTTATGTTTGGAAAAACATATTTTTATCAGTAAAAATATGTATTTATACTTTTTTAACAGAAATTATAATAACAGTGGTATTTATTTTTAAAAAAATATTCAAAATTTTCTTTTGTTTCATACATTTGCAAGCAAGTTGCAGTGCAGAGCGGAACATTACAATTATTACGCATATAACGACTCTCTTTTATTTTCCTATTTTGTTTGATTTTTCTTTTAGATCTACATACAACGTAAAATATAGTGGGAGCTTTTTTCGATATTGGTGGAACAAAAATGGAAAATGACATTCCGTTTGTCGTAGAATTCTAGAAGATTTTGGTCTACCTGATCTTCTTTATATTTGTATCGCTAAGCTAGCTTTGTGTTTTCTACTAACTTGCTTCTGAAATCTAAAATTTTTTTACCTCAGTTTTTTTATACAAAAACTATGCATTTCAAATGCTGTAGTCTATCGAATGAAAGATTACTTTTTTGTAAATTTTTCTAAATTTAATGTAAGCTTTATCTACGAAATCACGACGACGAATCTCAGTCAATCTCACGAGTGCAGACGGTGATATCTTATATTCGAGTGTGAAAATTATAGCAGCATAAAATACGATTCCACTTGAATGATCTCGATTGAACAAAGTTTAGCCAGTTTAGTGCGATCGAATTAACTTGATCGCTCGCATTAAAGAGTAAGTCTACAAGTATTGGAAAATCCGATGTGTTTGCAGTTTTTTTTATTAACGGTGAAATACTTGAAGTACATTTTTCTATTTGAAATATTTTTCAGATTATATAAACTGTTGTGTATCTTTCAGTAGATTTAATTTTTCAAAACGTTGAACAATACCATTAAGGATACGTTTTTAGCGCTTCAAGAATTTAGCCATCTCGTTCACATTATATTATCTAAGAAAATATGGTCTTATATTCTCATGAGGAATTCTAAACACACATAATTTGCTCAAATGTGGTATTTTAAAAGCATTAAAAATATGAAAATATACAGAGAAGGAGTACGTAATTATCATAGTTTCTGATTATATTTTAACATCTTAACTGCTGATTAAAAGTTATGCAAATCACTCCCCAGTGCCAGCGTTTTTCAAATAGGCGCGGTGTATCGAGGGGAAAAGGAAAGGTACAAATAAGAAAATTTTTCTCTGAAATGAGTAATCCTTCCCAAACGTTGTCAAAGTAATTTTATTGCATTCCAAAGTCTTCGAAATAGCTTTACTGATAGCAGCGTAAAGACAATAATCGTATTTCGGGAAGACGTATATATACGTCCAGGACATTCAGTGTACCTGTTGAGCGAGACGGATATATACACTGGAGGAAATTAAGGGATTATGATGCATGAGTGTGTGGGAAATTGCTTTTAAATATTACCTATAAAGTATATAATAAGCCCATTAAGTGTTAACTTCTTTAACCTCAAACAGATTCTTGTTTAAAAGTTTTTTTTTTCCTCTTAAAAAAAAAAATTTAACACGAGCTAAACTCAGAGAACTAGCTTAATCTGCCTGATTACGATCGTATTGGCTTATTCGGAATTTTTGACTTCATCAAGCAACTTTCTACCAAACAACATCGACTGTGACCTCAATAAGAAATTCAACAGCGTCAAATAACTGACGACCTAGTTCTCATCTGGGAATAGTTTTCTAAAATTGAGATCCATTTTTGGGAGATAGAGTAAAAATGTGGTTTATAGATCATCAATGACGCCATATCCGACAGTCTACCCCAAGGGTCTTTGGCACATCTTTCGGGACGTGAAAGTCTCGAGTAAAAACAATGGGAAAGACATCGCGTCCGCTCTTTGCCCTCAGGTCCAAAGCCACCATTGCAGCATGGCCCATGGGACAGCAGGGATTTCAGAAGTGGGAAATTGGATTGCCTCTTCTCAGAGCCAGCAACCCAACAATTTTCAGCTCCACTTCGAGTGGTTTTAGAGTTATTTCTTTATTGAAGCGTCCGCATTTTTCTTATCAATGGAGTTCTGCGTCTTACAATCTGTTGAACATATAGAAAATAATCTCATAAGACAGGAACATTCTCTCTTATTTCCTAGTACCACATTTATACATTCATTTCCTTTATTTTCCTATATTCTGACTTCTCGTAGAATTTCCCCCTACTACTCCTTCCGCTCTTTACTTTCGACTTCTCCTTCCTGATCTTCAAAAAAATGCCTTTGGCGATTTTGGAGCACTTCAAAATTCGTTTCTTCTCCTCTTTTTTATTTCTCCTTTTTTATTCTCCCTCACCTTCATTTTTATAGGGGAAAAAACTTGTATCGCTTAAGATAAGGAATAAAAAGTTTCTCCAATATGTGGATGAATGCCTTGATTCTCTTTTGTAATATTTATTTTTGTGAGAAATCGGAGAATTGGATAGTGGGTTTTTTATGTTCATACCGTATCAAATGACACACGTTGTTAGATATGCATTCTTGTTACTGTAACCAAATCTTTTTCTTTTATAGGTTTTAAATTCTCATTTGGTTTTGAAAATCAAACCATAGCCCTTAAATACAGCGCTGTTTCAATATTTTTTAAATCTCTCTGTCTCTTAACATATATTTCCTGTTCAATATATTTCTTTATATTATAAATATAAGTAAGAATCAATTCTAAAATATAAATTCACAATTAAATGCGTTAAATCAGTGCTTTTCAAAGTTTCAATATTAGTGACCCAATTTTCAAGTATAATTTTCATTATGCCCCCTCCACATAATGATAATAAAGGGTGTTTTTTTAGAGGTATAGAACTTAAAATTGCAATAAAACAACGATGTATTATTCGATTGACATGAATTTTTTATTCGAAAGATAATCTTGTGGCATTACATTTTAAATATGATTTCTAGCATATGATTGCCATGGCTGGCTCGGATGTAGTCCAATCTGGACGTCCAATTTTCGATGACTTTTTCCAACATTTGTGGCCGTATATCGGCAATAACACGGCGAATGTTGTCTTCCAAATGGTCAAGCGTTTGTGGCTTATCCGCATAGACCAATGACTTTACATAGCCCCACAGAAAATAGTCTAGCGGTGTTAAATCACAAGATCTTGGAGGCCAATTCCCAGGTCCAAAACGTGAAATTAGGCGGTCACCAAACGTGTCTTTCAATAAATCGATTGTGGCACGAGCTGTGTGACATGTTGCGCCGTCTTGTTGGAACCACAGCTCCTGGACATCATGATTGCTCAATTCAGGAATGAAAAAAGTTAGTAATCATGGCTCTATACCGATCACCATGTGGCCTTCATCGTTTTTGAAGAAGTACGGACCAATGATTCCACTAGCCCATAAAGCGCACCAAACAGTTAGTTTTTCTGGATGTAACGGTGTTTCGACATACACTTATGGATTAGCTTCACTCCAAATGCGGCAGTTTTATTTGTTGACGTAGCCATTCAACCAGAAGTGCGCTTCATCGCTAAACAAAATTCGCTTATGAAAATCGGGAACAACGGCAATCTCGTTTTGGGCCCATTCGACGAATCTACGCCTTGCTTGATGATCGTTTTGATGAATTGCCAAACCAATCTGAGAATAAATCACTTGACAGCTGTTAAATCGGTCGCCATCTTGGAAAGTAATGCCAACTTAAACTTCTATACCTGGAAAAAAAAAAACACTCTTTATTATGTTACTTTTCATAGTTCAGAATGTATTTTGTTTTGCTCCCTTTCAGTAAATTAATAATTTTTTAAATATTTTTTTTATTTTCGACGTTTTGATATGCTTGCACTTCCCACTTAGGGCTATCACGCTTCCCAAAGAGTGCGCCCCACAGTTTGAGAAACGCTGGATTAAGCAGATTTTGATTTTAGTATACTTTTAATACAATAGATGACAACGTGGTTCACTAATTAATAATTGTTACGATTTAATTATTTGCTTTTAATAAAAATGAATCACTACGATTTATTTAATGTAAAACGCAAACATAAATGTTGGTATAAATAATAAGAAATAGCTCTATACTAATCATAAATTCTCTCATTAGTTTTTTTAAAGGGTAGAAATGCACGCATAATTTTGCAAAAGCATGTAACTGATTGTTTTTAATTTTTTATATTTACTCATATACATTGAAACTTTTGTAAACACTGGTAACAAATTACGCAAAAAAATATTAAATTTAAGCAATGGCATCACAAGAAATTTTTTATTAAAGTAATTCTTTTAAGATACACACTATGTATATACAATTGAAGTGGAAATCATTGGAAAATATTCGAACTCTTTTTCATCAACACCTTATCACTTGTAAGCTCCTCTATTTTATAATTATGAAAGATAAAATAATAATTCGTAACCGAATGAAACTTATCACAAACGAGAAGGATAAAATTTTGGAAAAGAATTGTAAATTGTAATTCAATGTTTCGAAATGAATTCATGCACACATAATGAAAATGTATATTTTACAACAGAAAATTCTTGAAAATAGATCTTTTTAATTCTATAAATGATTTTTATACCTCTTTCCCTTGCATACCGAATATAAAAATATTTGTTTGTCGTAATGGTCTTTTACAATAAAAGAGTAATCGAAATATGCTTGTTTTTTATGATTAAAAGTAAACGTTATTGATAATTGTTACAAAATAGGCAAAAAATAACGTCTTATTCTTCAAAAATAAGTTAAAAGATAGCAAGCAATATTTATAGAAAACTTGAAGCGTCAGATAAGATATATATTTGTTATATATATTACATGACAATCTTTAACAACAATTCTTGTTTCATAGTTTATAAAAAGAATTTTTGCCAATAGTAGAGGTATTATATTGCCCCAGGATATTAAATTTTTCTGAACTCCATCGACAAAAGGACAGATTAAAAACGCTATTTTACTATTACAATTCATACATTTATTCAGAAAAAAATAAACCAGTATTGTTACAAGATAGATAATTAAACAATAAAAAATTAAGGAACAGCAATTTTTTCAATTACTACTCTATTAGTTCACTCTCTCCCATATATATATATATATATATATATATAGTTAAAATTTTCAATCGTTAATAAAATACTTTCTATTCATCAAACACATTTTTTTAAACTTAATAAATATTAGCAAGAGTTTTAACAAGTTAAAAGATGAATAAATAGTAACAAACAAAAATAATAGTCCAACAGCATATATAGAAAGGAAAATCGTTCGATGCGCAATGGATAGCGCGTTGGACTTCTAAGAAAAAGTTCATGGTTTTGGATCCCACCTGGGGTGGCTTAGTTTCTGAGAATGTGATTTCTTTTTTGCTATACTATTTTATTAAGATAATTAAATTTAATTAATGAATTAATAGTAACAAACAAGCAAAAAATAGTTCAATACCATATATAGAAAATTGCAAGGAAAATCGCTTTCTATTTTGCCACTTAATAGTGTGATTATGTCATATGTATATACATATTTATACTAATAGTAACTATTTCATAAAAAGTAACTAAAATTAAATTTTCTTTGTTAACTTAAGTACGAATTTACTTATTTTTTTATATTACTCATTTCTGTTTTTACATTGATTTGTTTTTCACACTATCATTGAACACGAATTTGAAAAAAAAAAGCTTTTTTAAGCGACTTATTTTGATTTAACATGATCGCTCAAATTCTAAGAAGAAAACTTTACTTGTGCAACTGCGACATTGCAGACGAGGAATGTAATATCATTTTATAATTTCTGAGATTTCTTCAAATTTTACCACCTCAATATTATCAAGATATCGAGATTATGATAACAAACGTGAAGATTAAGGTACGTGAAAGAATAAGAAAACCAAGAACGATGCAAAACGAGAAGATATTAAACTGGTTCTCGAACCAGTACATAATATGGACTCACCAAACTACAAACACAACGAATGATTACTAAATTAGTTTTTAAATTCACTGAAATACATCACCACCATACAACTCAAGTCTTAATTTTTTCGAGAGTTTATGGAAATAATTTTCCAACTGAGTACGATGACCATAACCACGATATTTCCAGCGGTACATAATATTGCAGTTGTAAGCAAACGTATGCGTTTATTGCCAGAACGCATACAGACAACGAATAAAATCTTTTTATGTATAACACATCATTTTTGCCTAATTTTTATTTCAATGAATTAGTGTCTTTTCTTCCTAATTCAAATTTTAATTTACTTCTAATAATACATGTACAATCTTTATGAAATAAAAGGCTTAAGTTTATGACATGAAAACTCATAGTTTATTGTTTTATCTTTGCTGATTTCTTAAGACCGAAATCAATCCTCTGTTTTTTTTCCATTATTGCAACATACTTTTTAAGGACTTTTTGCACACTTTTTTCGGGAACGTATTTATCGTGTTAAATCAGATTTATGTGAAGGTTTTTTGAAAGGAATATACTGCTATACCTGACATGATAATCTCATACTATTATGACAAAGTAAGATTTAGGTCACCAACACGCAATTGGAAACTAGTTTATTCCTGAAGGAATTTGTAAAGGTCAAGCCGAGTCTAGACGAAATCATTTTTGAGCGAAAGCTGGTGCGTGAGATATGACGTCTGGAAGAAGACATCAAACTCAACTACTGATTGATTGTGGCACTATATTTTAAAGGTGATTAAAAATACCAGCTAATTAAACTTCTAAATTTTTCTTGATTTCCCACAAAATCGAAAACTACACGAACAAAAGTCAATCTCCGTATTAATGTGGTTTTGGTCATGCAGTCATTCATCCAGAATCCTATTATCACTCATAGAATGACATATAATACGTGACGAAATTAAGAAAATGTTCAAGAAAGTCACCCAACAATATGAAAGAGTCCCTGGTCATCTTCTGTTGTACTAGTACACAAAAAAAAAGACGGAAATTGGTGCTTTAGCGTAGAATTGTCAATCAAAAAAAATCAACAAGAAGCTGTTTATTCTTTGTTCCACGCCTCCATCATATTTGTCACAAATACAAAAGAACTAGCCATTACCCACCCACTTCACTGGGTATTTCACGATGTTGTATATATGTATACTGCTTACATATATATGAATTATTGATATCAAGCATTAAGAATTCGATTGTATTGAAAAATATATTTATAGCTGCAACTCTCACCCCTTGATATAAAAAGAACATACATATCTAATTTCTATTTATATCTAAAATAGAAGTAGAAAGATTTTTTTCGCTCACTTAACCTAATAATCAAGTGGATTACCACCAAAGCAACTTTCAGTGGATCTCTACTCCATAAAATAAACATGCGTGCTAAATTTCAAGTCTAAACCTAACAGAGCAAAAATGGAATTTTTATCATCAATACCTCGTTGACAGCATTCTTAGTGGATTCCAGTTCAACAAAAAAAAAAGCATGCAAACCGAATTTTATTATTATAGTCTTAGCAGTTCAAAAACGGGAATTTTTTCTTTCAATACGCCCCAATAACTCTCCCCGCTCGCCCCTGGAGTTGATTTCCATAAAATCCATTCTTAGTGGAACTCTATTTAACTAAAGAAACACGTGCTTAACAAATTTCAAGTAAATGCGTTAAATTCAAAAACAGGAATTTTTCTATAACACGCCTTAATCCCTCGCAATCCCACTCCTTTGAGGGTTCGTTTTCGCAAAGCTCTTTGTAAAAAGAACTCTATTCCATGAACAGAACATACCTTCGAATTTTCAAGCAGGTGGGTCTAGTAGTTGAAAAGCGGAAATATTTATCTATTACGCCCCTTAATTCCCCTCAGTAACCCATGGGGATCAATTCCCTCCCCCCCAAACTATTTTGTAGCGGATCTCTACACCATGAAAGGAATCCGCTTACCAAATTTTAAGACTACGTCTAATAGTTTAAAAATGGAAGTAATTATATATAATGCCCCTTAAGCCCTCGCAATGCCACTTAGGAAGCGATTTTCACAAAACCCATTTTACGGCAGATCTCCACTTAATGAATGAAATCTGTTTATTCAATTTCTAGATTTAATGTCTAATAGTTTAAAAGGAGATAATTACCCATAACGCTGCTTAATTCTCCACAACGCCACTTGGGGTCGATTTTCACAAAACCCATTTTGTAGTGGATCTGTACTCTATGAAAGGAATCCGCTTATCAAATTTCAAGACAGCTCGTCTAATAGTTTAAAAATGGAAGTAATTATCTATAACGCCCCTTAATCCCCCGAAACGCCACTTAGGAAGCAATTTTCACAAAGCCCATCTTTTAGTGGATCTCTACTCAGTGAATGGAATCTCCTTACTCAATTTCAAGATTTTACGCTTAATGGTTTAAAAAAGCAGTTAATTGCCTATAACGCCCCTTAATTCTCTACACCACCACTTGGGAGTCGATTTTGGTAAAACCCATTCTGTAGCGGATCTCTACTCTATGAATTGAATCCACTTACCAAATTTCAAGACTGTACGTCTAATAGTTTAAAAATGGAAATAATTATGCATAACGCCACTTAAGCGCCCTCAACGCCCCTTGGAGGTCGATTTTCGTAAAAATCATTATGTAGAGAATCTTTACTTTATGAAAGAAATCTGTGTACCAAGTTTTTCAAGACTGTAGATCTAATAGTTTAATAATGGAAATAATTATCTATAACGCCCCTTGGGGTTCTATCTTTGCAAAATTCGTTCTTAGCTGACGTTTAGTCCATGAAGGGAACCAGCCTACCAAATTTGAAATCTGTAGGTTTAATAGTTCCGAAGATATCTTAGTCAGTGAGTCGCTTTTCTCCTTACATATATAGATTACGGCATATAAATAAACAATAACGGAGTTTTATTAACTCGAGCAACAAGAAGCTATACCACAACTTGTGAAACTCACTATTTATACACATCATAGGATTATTCTACAATAGTCTTCCTCATAGAACGAATCAGAAAGATCCAGAATATTCTGGAATAAAAATAAACAGTAAGATACAATAAAAGTTATTTTAATTAAAAAATTCCTGTACCTGTGTGATGTAAATCATTTCATCTTGGATTTAAACAATGCGTATTCGGACCTGAAACTCCATGCTCAAAAAAACTACTATGAGTGCTAGTACTATTTCTTAGTGCGGCAATATTTATTTGCTTAGTAGAAATACGCGACGAACATCCTATATATATATATATATATATATATATATATATATATATATATATATGTGTGTGTGTGTGTGTGTGTGTGTGTGTTAGGCCTCAGTCTACTGGTAAATGAACGAAGACGTCATCTCTCTTTAAAAAAATCTGTGCTTTTTTATTCTTCAAGCATTGTTATTCTGACATGGTGGCCATTTGGTGCTCAAGCGGATGGAACAAAAGACAACATAATAGATCTATGTCAGAGCTCGCCCTACCTTTAAATAGTCCTATTCACCCTACAATCCCTACGCGGTAGTAAAGAGTTCGCTCTTTCTTTTATTTATTATTCACTTAATTTTTAAGTTAAACTTTCCAGACCTGACACACACACACACACATATATATATATATATATATATATATATATATACATATTTATATATATTGGATCATACACGCAATATGTGGAATATTTTAAAGAACATGGATAGGTCTTTTTGTGATGTAAATTGAAACACTTGAAGCACTTTTACTATATTTATAACTTATTTTTAAGTTAATACGCATGATTTAAACTCTAAAAATATATAATCCTTATATCCTCATGTGTGTTTCAAAGTGTCTAAAAAAACCTCGCAATAATGTGTAGCGCGCTCTATGTTTTTAATTACTTAGATTTAGCAATAACTTCTTTTTTCAATTAACCTGCATTTTAGCACACACACAAACCTTTGTAGACACGGCAAGTCTTCCAAGTGTGAGAGCCATTTTAGTGGTGGCACCATCTAGACGCGGCTCTTGTTACCAAACTTTTGACTATTTAAATAATTTTATAATTCAAACTCTCGTTGGATGGTAAATATTACCGTGAATTCCAGAGCCAAATTAATACTTAAAAGATCTTTTACATACCACATAATCATGCGATATGCGTGCCCTACGATTTTCGCATCCAGAAAATCTTTTGACTCCAGCCTGGATCGAACCCACAGCATTGAGTTGTCGAAGCAGGCACACTACCTGTAAGCCACGTAGGCGACATATAGGGATAACAAAAAATACGTAAACATACTTTTTTATGGATTACTGCACCTTTGAAGTAGAAGATCGGCAAGTACATTTTCAATATTAAAAAAATAAAATAAAATGAGGTTGCATTTTTGCTCAAAGTTTCTCCTTCAAATAAATAATAATTCGCTCTTTAATAATAATAATAATAAATGATTTTAGAATACTTTTAAAAGTAAATGTTTTCATGTGTGTCGTAAAGAGCCAACGAAAAGTGACTAAGAACATCGATTTTCCTGTGATCATCTTATTCTTCTCGTCCTGGACGGATCCATGAATGTTCTCAGGCAAAAACAGATAAAATAAACAGAATATATTGATTCTGTATTAGAGCTGTCTTTCTATGTTAGTGATATATCTGGGTTTATGTACTCCACATATCAATTTATTTTTTGTAGTTTATATTTAAGGCAAAATGTTTCTTTTCCATCCTTCGCTACAGGGCATCGAACTTCTGCATGAGTATTTTTTCTAGAAACGAATATCGACAGTATATTTGGATAAAAAAAATGTCTATTGATTTCGAAAAATACCATTCCCTTAAATGAAATAAAAATAGGTGTGTGAAAGATATGATATAATAATAATGTAATTTAAAACGCATTTTAGTATGTACTGTGAATAAATGAGAATATTAGTATAAAATGTAAAATGAATGTGATTTACTGAAAAATTCATGTGTATTTTTTATGTAAATTGGCTTTAATTGAAAATAAAACACTTTTGTGAATTAAGGGGGAAGGAGGATCAGAGTCACCTGTTCGTCAGAACAGAAACATACTTTATTGGGGGTAATATGTGGTGATTGCACCGGGCAGGGAAGTGTTACACAAGCATTAAGGTATCCGACTACGTTCGGAACCGTGATTTTAAAAAAACGCATAAATGGATAATTTTCATGATATTTAGTGTCACTCAGATTAGAATACATGCATAAAATTGTTTTAAGGACATTTTGACAAAAAAAATTATTTAAATATAATATTCTGGCAAAAAATTAATTTAGAATAATCTTTTTTCCAAATGTTCTCCTTTTGTGAAAAATGGTTCTATTATAACAATATTTTTCCTGTATATAGCTCAGACCTCTCTACAGAGGCTCAACTAGAATGTTTGAAAAATTCACAATATTTGCAGAGTTACCACCCATTAAAATAATTATTGGCGTTTTTTTCTTAAAATTGCTCCCCTCTGTTGTCGTAAAATATGAATAATCCCACTTCTAAGTTATATATTTCAAAAATTCTAGTTGAGCCTCTGTAGAGAGGTCTGAGCTATATATACAGGCAAAACATTATTATAAAAGAACCATTTTTCACAAAAGAAGAACATTTGGAAAAAAGGTAATTCTAAGTTATTTTTTTGCCAAAATATTGTATTTAAATAATTTTTTTTTATCAAAATGTCCTTAAAACAATTTTATGAATATATTCTAATCTAAGGGACACTAAATATCATGAAAATTATCCATTTATGCACTTTTGAAAAATCATGGTTTCGAACGTAGATACCTTAACACGAGCAGAAAAAATGCGTGCCATGTTCAGCGGGGTATCATCCTATTGAAGAGTCAAGTGGTTTATGAAAGGAAAAGAAACGCTACACACACAGTGCGTAGAATCTCATACACGTATTGCCATGTTGTAAAAGCGTCTTGGTTGACAACCAAAGAAGTCTGGACATTAAATGTAATCGCATTATTTAGCAGGACTTCCGGTTGTCGGATTGTGGGGTGGAAGGTTGTCAGATGAATGTCCCACCGTTATGTTGGATGTTTCTAAACATCTCTTAGATGATTATCGAAACTCATTTTGAAGCAGTACTTATTACTGAAAGCAATTCTACTTCACTTCTTGGGACCCCAAGTTGAATGCGCTTGACAGCCCTGAAGAGCTCTTAAATGAGTGAAACTATGAAGGGCAGTCAGATTAACAGCCTATGTAAACTCTGTTTCCATTAATTGAATCATCTATTGATAGTAATTGCAGTAACATGTGTCTCATTTGAACGTCGGATGATCTTTGTACTAAATCCTTCTTTTAAGCTTTCTTTTCTACTTTCTGCCTTCACTCTCGATCAACCGCTACCTCAGTGCTTCTCAAACTTTCAATACTAGCGTCCCCCTTTTCGATCACAATTTTTATGGCGCCCCCCTTATACATTAATAATGTACTGAATGCAATAATAATGAACTTTGATGCTAAAGCTGCAATAGGCGATCTTAATTATAAACCATACAAATTAGTAATATGAGTATTAAATTTTGTGTACTACTTTTAAGTAATAAATAAATAAGTAAATAAAATAATAGGATAATTTTTATGTGTGTTATTTTTCCTTTCTCTAATTTTTAAATTGAACATATTGTAAAATGCGGTGGCTGCTTAGAAGACAAAATATAGATATCTGCTAAATATAGAAAAATAACTCAGAGGGTCAATTTCTAATCATAAGCATTCCTTATAAAAACTTTGCTTTGCAAGACAAGTCCATGGAAGTCGTTAATACTTATTAAACTTGTTCTTAATTTAGTATTAATTAATTAGTTATAAACTACTATGGAGCACTGATACATTAAAAGTATACCGGCTGAAGTACCCCGCTTGCACGAGTTCATTTATAAGAAAATAAAACATTATTGATATAATAGGTGAATTGTAAAGTGAGCAAAGCCAAGTGCGCGACAATGTTTTCAAAAATGTAACATGATTTTTTTTAAATGATTACTCAAAATATAATTAGTTTAAAGCGAACTATAATTTTAAGCCTTACAGAATTATCATTTAGAATTGATGTTGAATAACGAACAATAATATAAAATTCAGATGAAGAATAATATTGTATTATTTTTAATATTTAAAGCGAAAAGACTTCGTTTTAACCCTTGAGCAGGCGCGCACTCGATACAAATGGCCCAGCGGGGTTATTGAGTCACCCCAATCCTTTTTTATATATATTTTTATAGTACACATTAAAAATCGTAATTCCAGTGAATAATTTAATTATGAGAAAATATACTTACCTACTTTCAAGGAATTTTCAATTTTTCTTTGGTAACAAATAAACAGTTTTGCCAGATATTAACTATTTCGTAATCTGTGTGTCCCGCGTGACCACTTCCGGGTAAAAAGTGTATTCATTATGATAATATATATGTTACTAATAAAAAACTTTGTAAATCATTTTTCGTTGTGCTTTATATATTTTAGAATACTCTTAAATACTCTCCGTGGTTTTCCAAATAGTATCATAAAACTCTTTTCATGGAAAAAAGCGCAACAGAGACATACATTACTTACAACTTCCCTAAATGAGAAACAAACACATAAGAGAGGGATCATAACTAACTGTACCAATAACTTAGAAGGTCAAACAGATTACAGCTATAATATGCAGTTTTTCAAAAATAATGACAGTAATGAATTTTTTATGTTCCTAAATTTTTTCGATTCTGGGTCTGGGATGTGTTTTTTCTCTGAATGAGTAGTATATTAGGATTAAAAAGGAGGCGTAATAAATTATATCAGAGTAAAAGTGCATTTTTTATTATGTCTGAAAGCATTTTGTTTTAATTCATTCCAGTAAATTAAATATTTTTAAATCTTTTTTTTTTCGATATGCTCGCGACCCCCAGGGGGCGCGCCCCACAGTTTGAGAAACACTGCGCTACCTTCATTATACACCCTAAGGTCCATGATAATCCATTTTTGCCAATATCGCTGAATTTCAGTCTCTCGCTGACACAAATATCGAGTAATAATACTTTTTTTAGTCCAATTTCTCATCCTCTCACAAATGGTGACATCTGCTCATACTTATTGTGAACCCATCTGCGAGACATTGGTACAGTTCACGTGGATCGAAAATCATATTCGCATTAGCACTGGAATGTACTCAGGTTTATGCGCTATCTAAATGCTCAGTTAAGTTACGCCGCATCACTATCTGGTTAGCCATCGACCGTTAGAAGTTAATCACTTTTATATCATATTATAAATTTAAACATTTAGACTTTTGCTTAATGCGTTACTCTCTTTCTATGTTATAGAGTGTATATATGCCTTTAATGTGCGTTTAAAAATAAAATTTTAATACTTCAGAAGGTAAACATATCAATTCAAATTTATTCTTAGATAAGAGCTTACGTTGCCTTAGAAAATCGTTTTAAATGGAATCAGAATAAAAATTCAAGTAAAATAACTTCTTATAAAACCGCGATTTCATACTAATTAAAGAGTTGAAGTGTTGTTTAAGTATCTAGAAATTCCAGCTAACTTAAATGAATCTTATTTTTAAATTTTGAAAAACATTCACATTCGCAGAGTATCTCAAGGGATTTTTCTTAAAAATTATTATTTTAAACATTGAAGCAAAAGTTATTCTCGAGAGAAATTAAAGCCTTCATATAAGATTTTTTCAATGATAAAATCTATTTTAATGACTCAAACGTGATAAACATTTTTGAATACATTTGAGTTTTGTAAAACTAAACCGAAAAATTAAACCCAACAGCATTTTCTCAAACGTTAGTTCAGTTAAATTTGATCTGTGACTGGAAAGTTATTTTTACTTTCTTAATAAAATTAATGCCAACACTCCCAAGAAACCCAATCAGACGTAGCTACAAAAATAATGAGAATCAATTATATTTAAGTAGGAAAAAGTTTGTTTAGCAGCATGTATTAATTAATAACACCCAGTGGTAAAAAGCTGTCAGTGAGTATGAACTTTCAACGCTACACTAATTTTGTACAGACAAATCTAGCATGTAAGGTGTTACCAACATTTGCCTAATTATTCTCGCATATATTTTTCATATTAAATATAAATATGTCTTACGAATTAAAAAGTCATTTGTTTTTTGTTTGTGTATGGTTCTCACCATTAATATTTATTTCAGCTCAGCTAATCGTTTTCTCTAGTGGGAACCTGAAACTTTATTTCGGGTAGATTTATCATGTTATATGCTAATTAGGCGGATGACATATTCTTACTTTATATTTTTAGCATTTTTGATTTGCAGATACAGAAAGATCCCGCAGATGTATTTAAATGTAAATAGCAAAGGGATCGTACTGAAATCTTACTAAATTAAACTCGTATATTAGCAGATGTCATTTTTAATTCCTATTTTTAGATCACTCTCTCCAAGTATATTAATATATCTTGTTCAAAATTTCAATCGTTAATAAAATTCTTTCTATTCATCCATTCAAGTACATATACATTTTTTAAAAACTTGTAGTGGATGACAGTTTACGTTAATGCAGTTTTTTAAATATTAATTCATTAATTAAATTAATAAACCGTTTTTAACGCTAACTTAGATTCATTTCCATTGTTGTAATAATGTAACTGTTAAAAAATATGACAAAAGTTGGCTTCAAAAACGGTTTTTCAGTCAAACCAGGTATTTACACACACACACACACACACGCACGCACGCACACGTACACACACACGCACGCACACGCACACGCACGCACGCGTACACACACACGTACACACAGGAACATTGAAAATAGCGACCCAAGAAGAAAGCATCGGATTGAAATGAAATTTAATACACATAATGACACAGATAAGAGATTCACTTGATCTCAAAAACAAGACAATTAAATGAATATAGGGTATGCCATGACACAAATCCTGGGCAGCTTCAATAGCGCGTTGGACCACCTCCAGCAGCAATACATGCCACCACACGGTCCGGCATTGAGTTGATTAGACACCTTGTATTGTCCTGTGGCAGATGGGTCCACAAATCTTGAACAGCCAACTCTAAATCATGTACAGAGTGACACGATGGCATCTGCCGTTTTAGCTGATCCCACACGTGCCCTACAGGGGACAAATCGGGGGAGCGGGCCGGCCATGGAAGAGTCTGAAAATGACGTAAAATGTCTTGAGCAACTCTTGCGTTATGCGGACGAGCATTATCTTGCTGGAAAATTGCCCCTGGGAGACCATTTAGGAAAGGTCCTGCATGGGGTCGAATAATATCATCAACGTAACGTTGACCCGTTAAGGTTCCACACATCACAATTAAAGTGGAACGGCTATCATAGGCTATGGCCCCCCAGACCATTACACCATCTGTGCGGGCAGTGTGACGTAGAACAGTGTGTGTGGGGGGGAATTGTACCACTCACCAGGGTGCCTCCACTCCCGTACACGGTTATCATCTGTCCCCAAATCAAACCGGGATTCATCACTAAACACAACCTTTTGCCTATCTGTGACATTCCACATTGATCTGGCTTGGCACCACTGTAGACGCAGTTGCCGATGTTCCGGTGTTAAAGGGAGTGCACAGAAAGGCGCTCGGATTTTAGATTTGCTTCTGCAAGGTGTCTGGAAATTGTTTGTGGAACAAATGCTACGCCTACGTCTGCTCGTATCGTTGAACGAGTCACTGTGGGGTCCACAAGTGCTTGCCGCACGATCCTTCGATCCACTCTCCTCGTGGTCTTCCTGGTCGCTCCAGGCCCGGTTTTCCGCACGTGGGTACCTTCTCGTGTCCACTGCTCCCAACAATTTCTAACGGCACACTCCGAACGATCCACCTGGCCAGCAACACGGCGCGTCGACCAGCCTGCAGTTTTCATCCCGATGATGAGGCATCTCTCAAACTCGCTTAACCGTGATAAATGTCTTCTAGCACGTTTGCCTGGCAAATTTCGCTTACCAAAGTCTTCCTACAATCGGCGGGTAATCGTCACGTTTATGAATCTTCGAATTTGCGCTGGCTTATATAGCACCCTCTTCCTGATTGTAGCGCCACCTCAGCGTGTATGAGCATGCGTATTGGCACAAAACTTGGATCATTTGCATATCACATTACGCTGTACATATTTGCAAAGTTTCGCGATTGTACTTAGCTTCCTTCTTGGGTCGCTATTTTCAATGTTCCTGAGTGTATATGTATAGTGTTCAAATTTTCAATCGTTAATAAAATACTTTCAATTCATCTATTCAAATTAGGAATTGACTTAAAATTTTCACTTTTATAATACTTCTTTTTATTTAATGTATAATTTGAATAGGCAGTATGTGTAGGTGTAACCCATATGGATGAAATTTGGAGTTATTTACATATTTAAGAATTGAATTAAAGAATATCGAAACATTGATTAAAATACTGATGGGAGGCGCGGATTATTCAGGAATATATTCAACAGAACTTCAATATTTCGAACTCAGTTTGGTGGAATTCGTTTTCTTTTCCCATCACTGAGGGGTTGAATTCCTCAGCAAGGGAGTGCCAAACATTCCCACGCCTGGGGGGATCGTTGGACTCTTAAATTGCGGGGTGCGTCATCAGATTTTCCCGCGCTTCCAAAAGGCAATGAACCTTGTGCTGTAACTCTGCGCTGGTTCTGGACCAATCAGAGGTAATTAAGTGGACAAGGCAAATAGTCCGCTCTAGAATTTTGATGTAAAGAGTCGTAGAATAAAAACGGGATGCACCCCGATTTGGAGACAGAGACAGACTGAGCTGATCCCAGACATTGAGCTCCGAATCCTCCGCGGGACTCCAGGCATCAACCATGACCATCCTCCGGCCCCAACTTCATCCCTCTCTCAAGCTAAGTTAAATTTTAATCTTAAATTTATAGTTACTTAAATATTTTATTCAATAAAATTAATTGTTACCACTATACGATCGGACTGTTAATTTAGTGTAATGTTAATTTGTCAATAGAACTTAACTAATTTTAACTTAAGTCATGATGTGATGTTAACTTAAGAAACTGGGTTTTCACGAAAATAGAATTTTTAGTTAAAGTCATAAAATTTAAATAAGCCATCATTAGCGTCGCATCATATTGGTACCGTGACCAGTCGTCGGAATTTTTTTTTCTTTTGCATCATCTGATTTCGTGAATTTTTTTCTTGATGGGTCACCGAACATTAATCCGACTTCATCTGTTAAACATGTAAAAACTTTTTATTGTGTGCTATTGTGTTTTGATTGTGTCTATTACTCGATTTTTCCAGTTGTGAAATTTTTTTTTCTTGTAGTTTTTTTTATTATTATTTAGATACTTGGGGAAGTGCAATCGGAGAGAGAGAGAGAGAGAGAAAAGGAAAAGGTGCAAGATGTCACAGGTACTGGTGCTCTTTCTTCTTTTATATTGATGTGAATTTTTTTTTCATGCATGTATATACGCGAGAGTCGATTGGTTAAAAGTTTTATTTAATTTTCTGAGTTTATGAATTTTCTCCTACCCTGCATGAGTGCTTGAATTCAGTTGTTTTAGTTAGAATTTGTTTCCTTTGCAATTTAATCTCGTTAGAAATTTTGTTTTAATTTTTTGTAAACATGCCACGTACACGACAATCAGACCCCCTTTTGACGCAGACGGCGTCTGAAAAATTTAATCTAATTGATTTGATCCCAATGTATGACGGATTTGAATCGTTGGGAATACGTAGGTTCCTGGAAAAAATAAATGATGTTGCAAATTTAGGCAAGTGGTCTAACTTCGAGAAAGTTACTATTCTGAAACTAAAATTAGCGGGAATAGCTGAGGAATTTTTTTTTATCTGGCCCAACCCACAGTCATTTAACAGAGTACAACGATATCGCTAGAATTCTTATTTCTAGATTCGAAAGGACCGTTCCCCTATCCACACATCTCCAGCTCTTTTCATCATGTATTCAAGGTTCGTCTGAAAGCGTGCAAGAATTCGCAGCACGCATCAACAAACTAGGAACACAGATATTTCAGTCAAGTAATTCGGCTCAAAACATGCAGGTACGGAACGCTAATGATCAATTGCTACAGTCGCGTTTTATAAGTGGTTTGCGAAACGATATTCGTAGATTCGTTTTGGCACGAGATCCCATCAATCTCGAAGAATCAATTAGCGCGGCGTTGATTGAGGAACAGAACGTTAATCTGAATCAAATCGCAAATGACGAGAGAACTGGTTTGTCACCCTCACAAACGGAAACATCAGTCATTTCGGCGTTGACAAACAAGTTACAGGAAATCAATTTAAGGGTCGAGCGTTTACAAGATGCCAGCTCAGTTACGTCTCGTAAAACAGGTGGGGATCTTTTTCGCAGAAGGGAGACTGTTTTCAAATGTTTTTATTGTGGCTTTCAAGGACATAGGCAATCGGAGTGCAGAAAAAAAAGAGGATGGACGAACGTAGAGCCAATTACCAGCCCCCCGGGGAAACGCCGCGAGCGAATTTTCTGTTTTCCGTCACCCAAGCACTCATTCTTCCGACCGGCGACATGTCCATTTCCAAGAATCGGCTTTTCGCGATAATTACGCAGCCCCCAGGCATTCGGCGAACGGAACACAAACTACTTCCCGGGATAGAGGTTTCCGACGCAATACTAGAAACGACAATTTAAACTTCCGCGGAGAAAGCCGATTTTAGATATTATACAATTGATAGAAAAACGGTTTTCTCCTATTAAATCTAGAGATAATATTTTCGATCTACCAATAATTAAAGCTAGTGTGAAAGATTACAGATTTAGAATTTTAATTGACACAAGTGCGTCCGTTTCATTAATGTCCAATTCCTTTTTCACTAAAATGAAAAACGAGAACTTTAAGGAATTTAATGTTTCAATTCAAATTAAAGCAGTAAGAGGAGATACAGTAGAAATTATCGGTTGTTATGAAATACAATTGTCATTGGGGGAATTTCAATTTCAACATATTTTTTTTTATAACTCAGCAAGAGATTAACGAGAATTATTGCGCTATTTTGGGATACGATTTTCAGAAATTATGGAATGCAGTCTTAGATATTAGTAAAACCCGTTTATTAATTAATAAATTTTCAATTCCGCTTATCCATTATTCGCTCCCTCCGCGTGCTGTTCAGAGTAACTTTATCCATGGATTTTTAAAACACAAAACGTGTGTGGGTCCCCATTCGGTCACAAATGTTCGTATCCATGTCTCAACATTACCTAATTCTACGTCTTCGGCTACTATTCAGAGTTCAGCAAAGTTAAAAACAAAAAACATGCACCTAACTACTTCGCAAATTAATATTGATCTACAAACAAATGACACCATTCTCAAAATTAGAAACGAATTCTGATAACATAATCACCCTTAACAAAAACATGAAAATAATTACTGTCAATCATTACGAAGATTTTTCTTCCGATTTTTCCGTTTCTCAAGATATTCTACCCCCACTCACGGAGAAGGATTTTAACCTTTCAGGTTTGGACAGCAAAATAAAAAATAGATTATTTCAACTTTTAATTTCGCACAAAAGTGCTTTCGCTCGCTCTACGGTAGAATTATCTGCAGCCGCTACGGAGCATCATAGAATCAGTTTGCAACATGACTATCCCATTAAATGTCCGATTTACAAGATTCCATTTAATTTAAGAAATGAATTTAGACGTCAGATAGCAGATTTAGAGAAGGCAGGGATTATTTCGAAATCTAAATCTCAGTACAATACTCCGGCTTTGTTTGTCAAGCAAAAAGAAAAATGGAGCCTTGTTTTAGATTTTCGGAAACTGAACGAAATAACTTTGACTCAAGACTTCGTTATTCCAACATTGGGCGACATTTTGCATGAAATTTCGGGTTCAAACTATTTTTCGGCTTTAGACATGAAGTCAGCATTTAATCAAATTCCACTTCACTATGCAGATAGGCATAAGACGGCATTCTCTACTCCCGACGGTGACAAATATGAATTTAATAGACTTTGTTTCGGTTTAAAAAACTCGCCTAAAGCATTTCAATCAATTGCACAAGAGGTTTTGGGATATTTATTACACAACGGAGCTTTGGTTTATATAGACGACATTATTTTATTTACTAAAACTATATATGAACATTTTGAATTATTGGGTAAGGTTTTTGAACGCTTTGAAAGAATTCACTTAAAATTTAATCCGAGTAAATGTCAATTTTTAACAAAGAGATGTAAATTTTTGGTGTTTGTAGTAACGCCGGAAGGTATCCTTATAGATAAAGATAAGTCCGTTTCAATTAACGAGTTTCCAGTTCCAACGGATCAAAAGCAAATTAAATCTTTCTTAGGGTGTTGTAATTTTTATAGGAGATATATTAAAAATTTCGCAAAACGAGCACTTCCATTAACGAATCTTTTGAGAAAAGACACTCCATTTGAGTGAACATCTGAAAGGCACGAGGCATTCGATGATATTAAGAAAGCCATATTGAACCCCACCGGTCTTAGCATTACCCGATCCAGACGCAGAATTACAAATCACGACGGACGCTTCATCTCGCGGCATAGGGGCAGTTTTAGAACAAAAATATCCTAACTCTGAAGTCAAACCTTTATATTTTTTTCAAAGAAATTAAATCCCTCGCAATCTAAATATAACGCAACGGTTTTGGAGTTCTTCGCGATATATACAGCATTAAATTTTTTTAGACCTTTCTTGTTGGGTAGAAAATTTAAAGTTTTTACTGATCATAAACCTCTTGCAGGATTTCTTTCTAATAAAAATCCCTCTTCCAAAATTTTGCGTTGGAAATTGGCTTTGGAAGAATTTGATTACGATATACACTACATCAGCGGTTCCTTAAATTCAGTCGCAGATCATCTTTCTCGTTGTATTAACAACATCACAATAGCTTTACCTGACTCTAAAGATCTTATTAAAATGCAACATGAAGATCCTGTTTTAAGTCCTATTATACAAAAAATTGATCAAAATGACGTTAGCCTACAAGTCAGCAACTATTTTATTAATGGGGAAGGTTTGTTATGTCATTTGTTCAAGCGCCCCTCCAGATCACCTAGGTCTAGCACCGCTAGAAAACAAGTTTGCATTCCACATTGTCTTAAAGCTAGAATTCTCAAATCTGTCCATTCAGAATATGAAGGGCATCTTAAATTTTTTAAAACATATCATCGACTCAGCGAAAACTTCTTTTGGCAGAATATGTACAAAAATACTAAAAATTTTGTTCGTTCTTGCACTGTATGTTTATCTCGAAAAAACGCTTTCAAAATTCCGCCAGCACCTCATCAGCCAGTAGAACAAAGTCAAGAACCGGGAGAAATGTGTCATATTGATATTTTCGGTCCTTTAAAAAACACGCCTAAAGGTAATATATAGCTATGTTTTATCTATGATAGATGCATTCACAAAATACATCCACATTGTTCCACTTCCTGATATTAAGTCGAGTACGATTTCTAAAGCTTTCTTTGATAATTACATTGTACACAGGGGTTGCCCACATAAATTAGTCGTAGATAACGCCACATATTTTAAGAGTTCTGAATTTGTTGAATTTTGCAGAGTTATGGGCATTCAGAAAAGACACATATCAAGTTATTCCGCTCACGTCAACGGGAGGGTAGAGAAACCCAATCAATCGCTAGCCAATATCCTGGCATCAATTTCGCAAAATACAAATGACTGGGATGAGCAACTCCCGCACACCATGTTAGCATTAAACTCAGTGATTCTTGAAGCTACATACACATCGCCTTTTTTCCTGGAACATGGCAGAGATATTCGATTATCTTACACTTACGAGAAAAACTCCGACACACCACAAAATAAGTATGAATATGTCGAGAAACTTTTACCGTCTTTGGAGCAAATTTTTAATAAAGTTTTAAATAATCTAAAAGAGCAGGAGGCATCGCATGTCGATTTGAGTACGAGAGCGACAAAGTAACATCATTATGATTACAAAATCGGATCCTTGTGTTTTATTAAGCGCCTAATATTAAATCTAATTTATCTCCAAAACTCAGACCTAAGTTTGAAGGTCCTTACAGAGTAATAGAGCGTTTTTCTAATGTCAATTATACGGTTCAACATGTAGAACAATTGAGGAAGAGATTTAACACACATGTCAATCGGATGATTCCATTTATTAAGAGATTCTCATATTTGCACTTAAATAAATTAGATGATTCGCAACCAGACGAGACGGAGGTTAAGGGTATTGTTCCAAGTCCACGGTATAATTTAAGGGCACGTGCAGGCAATTCGGCTTATTAATTCACTTACCGCGCTAAAAAATTTTTTTTGAGGAAACTGAAAATTTTTTTTACAATTTTTACGCTTCGTCACTTCGAGAGCACACATCTGGAATGGTACCTGTCTCATTGTTGCACCTTGTTTTATGTCATGTTTTATGTTTTAGTGAGATAAAATTTTGTACTTAGTTATTTAATGAATTCTAGCTCAATTTTTTTTATTTATGCAATTTGTTTCATGTCTTGATTTGATGCTTAAATGACATAATGTTGTATGTGGTTAATATCAATTTTAGCTCTAGATAAAATATTTTTTGATGCTATGTGTTTTATGCAATATATAACATTTGTTGTTTGTAATAGGATTGCTTTTTTTATTTTGCTATGCGATTCATGTCTGCACGTCAATTTTAATTTTATAAATTTTAAGCTTTAATTCATGTTTGCAACAAAAATCAAATTTTGGGGTCTTTGGACAACTGTCATGAAATTTGAATGTTGTTACTATATATACATATTTGACATTGTTCATTTATTAAATAATTTGTGTTGCGGTTATTATCTAGTATTTTAAATTTTTTTTCATACAAAAGGTTCCTTTATTGAATAAGTTAGTTCATGCTGATTTGATTGTGTATACCTGTGTACTTTTCTTGTTAAATTTTGAGTTAGCATAAAAGATTAATTTTTTTTGGTGGCGGTATTTTGTCAGAAGCAATTTTATTGATAAGTTGTGCTTGTGTATTAATTTTAAGTGCCTGTATATTACTGAATAATGATATCTTTGGAATTTATGCTTGTTAAGATATGGATAGAGGTGGTTGTTTGAATATTTTCCCTAAGAAATTATGTTGAAATTTAACTTTGTTTTGCTCAAGTTGTTTTGTTCTGTCATATGATTGTTAATTTTAATTTAAAACTTTTATAGTCTTTTGGTTAGGTGTTTCAATGCTGATTTAATTTTTTTTTGTGTTTTTTTTTTTGCTATAGAGTTGGAATTTTTTTTTGTTTGCTTAGGGCTCTAGTTTAATTGTGGTTTGGTTAAATGAATGTGCAGTCAATAATTTTGTCTCGGTTGTGTGCTAATTTGTACTAGGAATTGAATGTTTTGTTTGATGTCGATATAGTACTTATGTTGGTTTAGGTTAACTTGTTTTATTCATGGTAGCGCTTGGGTAGATTATTGAATTGAGTGTTGATATTGATTTAATTTTTTTTTTCGGTTTTGGATCTTAATTGTAGTTTTGCATTGTCATTTGGAAACAAGTTTTGGGTCAGATAATGATATTTTTAAAATTTATGTTTTGTGTACACGTAGTTGTGTTAGCTTTGAGTTTGGTATTGACAAAAGAGGAGAATTTTGATTTAGTATTGTTTGTTCTAGATATTGAGTTTGATTTTTTTTGTTTGAAGATAATCAGGTGTGCATTTTAGTGTGTTCAATTTTTTTCCGTTTAATTGATTCGAGTGTATATTGTCATATGGAATTCCTGTTTGGTTCCATCGATTTTTTGGACGTTTTGTTTATAAATTAATTCTTGGTGTGCTTGAACGATAAGAGAAAACAACCCATCTCACGCTGGCTGCCGTCCATTTCGTTCTGGTGAGCTCCTCTCGGAGAGTTTTCGTCGGCGCTTCCGCCCCCCGCGAGTGCCACGGTCCAAGGGTGGAATTTTGGATGTCGGTTCTCTCGGCGCCTTAGGAGGAATTTTTCTCCTTCGCGCCCCCCTGCTGTCGCAAGCGAGATCAGAAACTCAGCTTTTTTTCTCTATGGGGTCTTCGTCCCCCCCCCTGTTGCTTCTTGGTTGTTACTTTTCTCGCGTTGGTGCTCGATGCTAATTTTTTTTTCTAGACGCAATAGCCTTTCTTTCGTAATATTTAGTATTGTTGTTTTACATATTGAGTTGATAATTTTTTTTAGTTTAAAAATGCTGAAGATCAGGTGTGAATTTTTTTTCTTTTACTAATTGTTGAATGAATTGGATAAGTTGAGTTAAGGATTTTGTGGAATATTTGAGAAAGTTATTCGAAGGATATAGATAAATTTTAATTTGATGAATAATTGGGAAAGTTTTTTTTTTATGGAGATAGATAAGTTTGCATTCAAAAGTATGTGGACAATTCGAGAGTTGTTTGATATGGAAATGGAAAATTGAGTAGTAATAATTATATGGTATATTTGAGAAAGTTGTTTTAATGTAGAGAAAGTTATTTACAGTTAAGGATTTTGGGAGATGGAAAATTGAGTTGTAAAAAATTATATGGTTTATTTGAGAAAGTTGTTTTGATGTAGAGAAGGTAAATTGATTTAAGGATTTTGTACGATTTCTCGAGTAAATAAGTTGATGAACATAGATAAGTTGAATTAATAATTGTGTGGTATATTTAAGAATGTTTTGAGATGAATCTAGGAAAGTTCGAGTTGAGGATTATGTGAGATTTTGTGTAAATAAGCTGATGAGCAAAGATGGGTTTTAGTTATTGGTATTGTGGAGAAGTCGATTAATTATTTGGAAGTTGCAGATAAGTTTAGTTAGTGTTATAGAATGATATTTGAGTTATTAATTCGATGATTTTCGATGAATTGAGTTAGCGGTATTGTTGTAAATTGAGGATCTTGTTTTTTTTGTTTGTACAATTGTTGCGCGTATAGTGAAACATTATGAGTTTTTTTTATTATCTAGAATTGTGATACATTGTATTACATAGAATGTTAAAAAAAAGTTATGTTGATTAGTGAAGTGAAATTTTTTGGGGGGAATTATGTTCAATTATGTGTAGCACTTGTAATAATTTTTTTTAGTTAAATTACTTTACTCTGTATGTGTCGTCTCATATGTCATGGGTTGCATTATCAATTTTATGTTTATAATTTTTTTTCTGAAATTTTCAACTGCATTTGTGATTTCTGGAATTCATTTCTCAATATGGAAATTCGAATGTATTGAATGTAGAAGAATTTTTTTTCTCTATCAATTTTTTTTAAAGTATTAATCGATATAGTAATTTTTTTTACAATCGGATTTGCATTGTTTTTCTTTTGTCTTGTTTCTGCATTCTGTTTCTTGTGTTGGCGGTTGCCGGCGATCGTCCTATCGCAGGAAATAGGATGTTCTGTTTTTTCCCCACCTTCGTAAACATTGGGGGTGCATCCTGATCACATGCACACTCATCGTTTGCGATTTTAAATTTGATTACAATAATTTTTTTCTCTCTTCCATTCAATTGCAACCAATGCTTGTAGTGAATTTTTTTAAATTTCTTAGGCTATTAAGCATTCTTAGAGGTTATAATTTTTTTTACCGTTTACACTATTCCTTTCAATTTATAGATTTTAATTTGCAAATCTGAATTTAATTACATTTAATTTTTTTTTAACTTTCAATTGTAACCAATGCTTGTAGTGAATTTTTTAAATTTCTTAGGCTATTAAGCATTCTCGGAGGTTATATATATTTTTTTTTTCACTTATGCACACCCATCGCTTCAATTTCTAATTTTTCACACTTTAAATTAATCATTTTTATGAAAGATTGTTATCGTTACTCTTAGTGAATCATTGCAATTTCTTGCTTTGAGTACTGTTGAAGGTTAAATTAGTAATTTTTTTTTGGTGGTCTGGGACATGCACTTCACATTAGTCGTGTCAGGATTTCGATGTTAAACGATTATGAGGTGTCTGTTTCGGGTGCCACGTTTGTATTGATTACATATGTTTTCAATTGTACTTATTTCTTATCACAAAGTATTTAGTTCAATGCTCATATGTGTGGTTATTGTGAGTAGCGCAGCTGTTAGATATGCAATTTTGAATTTATTATGTGTTACTCGTCTTAATTTTTTATTATTTAGTGGCACACGATTCTTTGTGATTATTCAATTATTTCTATTTGTCATTTTATGTATGTTGTCCTTGTGAATTGTTTGATGACCCATTCGGCAATGTTTTTTCGTACATGAATTTAATTGTAGTTGTTAGTAGTTAATTTGTTTTTCCCTCTCACCGCTAACGGAATTAGGACTTAATTTTTGGAAATTGCTTATAATTTTTTTTTACATTTTTTATTTTTAGTTATGAGAGTGGGAGGTTGGTGCTTGGAGTCTGCGGCGGAAGTCAGATGAGGTCAAGTTTTTTTTTCTTTCTACAATGGTTTTGGTTTCATGGCTAATATGGTTTCCCTGGGGGACAAATTTTTTCTCTTACAGCATGCATCAGCTACTTTTTCACCACCTGTTGGGACCACAAGATGACCGAACTATCGTATAGTTGAAGGACTCCAGTGCATGACATCGTCCAAGGATTGGAGATAATTGTTACAGTTGAAGGACTCCAGTGCATGACATCGTCCAAGGATTGGAGAGAATTGTTACAGTTGAAGGACTCCAGTGCATGACATCATCCAAGGATTGGAGAGAATTGTTACAGTTGAAGGACTCCAGTGCATGACATCGTCCAAGGATTGGAGAGAATTCTTACAGTTGAAGGACTCCAGTGCATGACATCGTTCAAGGAATGGAGAGAATTGTTAGAGTTGAAGGACTCCAGTGGATGACATCGTCCAAGGATTGGAAAGAATTGACCGGTTCCTGTTCTCCTGATGGGACAATTCTGTTGATACGTTATCGTAAATTTTTTTTGTGTGCTGTGTATTTGAGAGAGGGGAGGAGTGATGGGAGGCGCGGATTATTCAGGAATATTCAACAGAACTTCAATATTTCGAACTCAGTTTGGTGGAATTCGTTTTCTTTTCCCATCACTGAGGGGTTGAATTCCTCAGCAAGGGAGTGCCAAATATTCCCACACCTGGAGGGATCGTTGGACTCATAAATTGCGGGGTGCGTCATCAGATTTTCCCCCGCGCTTCCAAAAGGCAATGAACCTTGTGAGGTAACTCTGCGCTGGTTCTGGACCAATCAGAGGTAATTAAGTGGACAAGGAAAATAGTCCGCTCTAGAATTTTGATGTAAAGAGTCGTAGAATAAAAACGGGATACACCCCGATTTGGAGACAGAGACAGACTGAGCTGATCCCAGACATTGAGATCCGAATCCTCCGCGGGACTCCAGGCATCAACCATGACCATCCTCCGGCCCCAACTTCATCCCTCTCTCAAGCTAAGTTAAATTTTAATCTTAAATTTATAGTTACTTAAATATGTTATTCAATAAAATTAATTGTTACCACTATACGATCGGACTGTTAATTTAGTGTAATGTTAATTTGACAATAGAACTTAACTAATTTTAACTTAAGTCATGATGCGATGTTAACTTAAGAAACTGGGTTTTCACGAAAATAGAATTTTTAGTTAAAGTCATAAAATTTAAATAAGCCATCATTAGCGTCGCATCAATACTATAATATAAAGTACATATTAAAATGCGGAGCTGAAGACTTGAAATTTTAATTTTTCTCTGCTTACAATGTATTGACTGAAAAAATAGAGCTACATAACACATGCAAATTACAGTTTTAGAATTAGAGCAATGAGTATTAATAGTTGTAATATTTATACAATGTGGATTGATCCGCCATTATTTGGACAGGTAATATATATTCCCCTAGTTTTTACAATTTAAGTACTTAATCAAAGAAAACATGTTACAAACAGAGTAAATTTCAAAGTAGAGGGGAGGACAAGGACAAAATACTGATCTTTGAGAACAAAATTAAAATATGCTTCAAAATTTATCCTTTTAAAATAGATAAACATGGCATTGGTTAAATAACATCCTGATAATAGAATTACTTTCCTATCAAGTTTTACATTCATTATGAGGGATATTTTTATTTACTTACAATGCATTTACAATTTTTAAATTTATAATAATCAAAACATATATAAAAGGAGAGATGGACAGTAACCCTTTTGTTAAATTTTATTTATATTGTTTTTTAAGATTTATTTTATATAAAATTCATTATAAAAGTTTAGTAGTGCAACAAAATAGTTGTTTTGGTTATTAATTAAGTGGACTGTAACGAAAAATATTTTAGAATACAAATTTTTTTCACAATGCTTACTATTTTAGTTCACAATCTCCCTACATACATATATCTTGTTCAAATTTTCGGTCGTTAATAAAATACTTTCTATTTATCCTTTCAAACTCAAATACATTTTTTAAACCTTGCAAAGGATGACATTTGATGTTAATACAGTTTTTTTCAATTATTAATTCATTAGTTAAACTTAATTAATGAATAAATAGTAACGAACAAAAATAATAGTCTGCCACGATACATAAAAAGGAAAATCGCTCGTTGTATCCCTGTAGCGCAATGGATAACGCGTTTGACTTTTAATCCAAAGGTCATGTGTTCTACTCCCATCTGAGATGGCCTTATTTCTGATAATGCGATTTCTTTTTTTTTACTATACTCTTTTATTAGAATAATTAAATTTAATTAATGAATAAATAGAAACAGAAACAAAAAAATAGTCCAAAACTATATATTGAAAGGAAAATTGAAAATTGCAAGGAAAATCGCTTTCTATTTTGTCACTAAATATTGTGATTCTGTCATATGTATATACATATTTATATTAATTATAACTATTTAATAAAAAGTAACTAAAGTAAAATTTTTCTTTGCTTATCTAAGCAGGGGAATTCACTATTTTTTTTTAAATATTACTTGTTGTATATATTCATAAAATACTTAAGAAAATTTGTTTTGCACATTTTAAATTGAAAGTATTGTTTAAGTAATGAAATACGAATCAAAATTATTTGAAGATACAGATAAATAATGTTAGCTAAGCTTTAAACACTAATTGTCACTAAGAAAATTAATTGAAAAATATAGAAAGTTAAAATTTTAAAAAGTAATTTGTTGGCATGTCTGTAAATGTAAGAAATAAAATTAAAATGTTAATTAAGTATTAGAAAAAATGTAGTTTTCTGTTCAATGTTTCATATTGAGCATGGGTTTGATACACAGAAAAAAAAATGTTTGATAGGGGAAGTAGCTTTAATTTCAAATTTCGGTGAAGAAACATCTCATAAATTCTTCTAAAAATGTATAAACCAAAAGGTACCATTTTGGACAGTCAATTTTCTTCAATTATGGATTTTTTTAACAAAAAAAGATTTCATTGAGAGTATCTGTCAATAATTCAACTTTTACAGAGGACAAAAGTAAGTGTTTGAGAAATTTTGAAATCCTATGTTTTATGGAACTTAAACTGCATTTCGTTTTAAAATATGCAATAAATCGAGATAAAGAGTATATTTGAATAGAATAAGTATGGAAGTTGAGTTATGAAAACATTATTAACATTAGTTAAAAAGAGTTTTATTCATCCATTGAAAACAAACAATGTTATTTAAAAGTAATTCTGCTGATTCAGTAATATTCTTGACTTATGCATTTAGATAGGAATGAAGTGGTACGTCCAGAATCTTCATGAACTTTGTAAGATAAAAGGCGTATCCTCAAAAAATTTTGCAATAAAGAATTGGGGAATTCAAACTAAGACTTGAAAAATTTAGAAATGCTAGACCTTTATGTAGAATTTAATTTTCTTCTAGTTTTCTATGGCTGTTTCAGCCAAAATGACCGGAAAATTGTTTGTGCCACAAAACAAATAGGAGTACGTACAGTTGTACTCACTACAAAAAAGACTTAATCATAATTTTTTAAGTATATTATTTATTAAATATGTTTTAAATTAGACATAATTTACGTAGGAATTATTATATCTAAATTTAAAAATTTCAAATGAAAATGATTAGAAACCATAGTAAGAGACTAAAGTCATAATATAGAATATTTTAAACTACATTTAAGGTATCCGACAACGTTCGGAACCGTGGTTTTAAAAAAGCGCATAAATGGATAATTTTCATGATATTTAGTGTCATTTAGATTAGAATACATGTATAAAATTGTTTTAAGGACATTTTGACAAAAAAAATATTTAAATACAATATTTCGGCAAAAAATTAACTTAGAATACCCTTTTTTTAAAATGTTCTCCTTTTGTGAAAAATCCTTCTATTGCAATAATGTTTTGCCTGTATATAGCTCAGATATCTGTACAGAGGCTCAACAATGATTTTTGAAAAAATCACATTATTTTCAGAGTTACAACCAATTAAAATAATTATCGGTGTTTTTTTTTAAACTTCTCCCCTTTGTTGTCGTAAAACATGGATAAACCCACTTCTAAGTTATATATTTCAAAAATTCTAGTTGAACCTATGTACAGAAGTCTGAACTATATATAGACAAAGTATTATTATAATAGAAGCATTTTTCAGAAAAGGAGAATATTTTGAAAACTGGTCATTCTATGTTCTTTTTTTGTCAAAATATTACACTTAAATAATTTTTTATTGTAATACAATTCTTAAAACAGATTTATATATATTTTCTAATCTAATTGACACTAAATATCATAAATATTATCCATTTATATGCTTTTGCAAAAACACGGTTCCGAACGTAGTCGGATACCTTAAACTATTTTAGTACAATCGATTATTTCAAACTAATTTAAACTGTTTTAGTACAATCAATTATTTCAAACTAATTTAAACTATTTTAGTACAATCTATTATTTCAAACTTCATTTTATTTTATTTATAAACAGTATGTCTTTCAATTTAATTAGTATGAGTATATTATCATTATGTAGTACTTAATATAAAATAGTTACTTTTTTACTAGTTTAATAACTTTGTACCTCTGTAACTGAAACGAAAAAAGACATAACAATAAGTACAAAGTTATATATGAGCAAAATCAAATATATTTTACTTAAGAAAGAATGAATTGTAACAATCGTATGTATGAAAAACCTTTTCAGTTTTACATGTCAAGCTTTTCTGTACACACACACAGAATTTTCGTTTATTTACTTATGTTTTTGTTATTCTTGTTTATAAGCACACAATCATCATCGTGAACTTTTAAAATTTATTAAAAACTCTCATGTTACACATTACATGTCAGGATATAAAAAAATATTCTTTTGATTCTGAAATTACAATAAATTGAAAAAAGGTCTTAGACAAATTTGGTTTTTGAAAATAATTCATAATTATCCATGTTATTGTGGAAATTTGAAAGTGTATTGAAATATGTATTAATATATTTTAGAAAGTTCAATAGATGTGATGTTCAAGGCTGTCTTCTCGAAATGTACAAGTCATTTCAGACAGAAAAATGTTTCAAATTTCATTCAAATGTCCAAAGTTGTAATTTATACATTTATTAATTATGAAAAGCTTTTAATATTTCGAATTATTCAATAAATATATATTTTTTATTTTATCAAGTAAAAGTGTAGCTTACTCAGCATTACGATGTAAGAGAAAAAAAAAACGAAACACATTTTAGGATTGAAAAAAATAGATAAACTCAGATAAAAATTAGTAGTAAGATAAAATATGCTGCTTTTTATTGGATAGCAAAGCCATAACTTAATATTAATGTTGTAGCACTTTTATATCTGAAAAAAGTACTCTGAATGCGGGCCCTATTCTTTAACATTACACGAAGACACCCTTCAATTGCATAATTAAGTGTGTTATCTAAATCACATACTGACATATAACTCAGTTATTTCTGTGTATTTTAAAGCAAGCAGTTGGTATTTGTTTTTTTAGTAAAAATCATAAACTTTTTCTCGCGTTTCAAGAAAAGTAATTGAAAAATAATGGAGGATTGTATAAATAACCAACTCACTTCTATGAAAGGAAAACTTAGGGACGCAAAATCCAACCGAATAAGCTGTTATTGATAAACTGCAAAATTACTCTTTGAGTGCACATATTGATTTCAGAAACGACTTTTAAATTTCGAACAGAGAATTCATTAATCTATTGAAATCAGATGTTTGCAAATGTATTCAATTCAAACTAAATTACTTCCAAACTCGGTGAATTTCTTGAATATCAAACTTTAAGCTTCATATAGTTTAAATAGGGAACGAAAAGGAATTCTTCATAAGTACGCATACAACAAAATTTGTTTCCTTGTGAAAAGCTTTGCGATCTTTTCTAAGTAAACTGCACACATTTCAAAATGTTATACCACATTTCATTCATTGCACAATGTTTGAGCTTCTGAAACTTTAAAGAGGCTTAAAAATCGCTTTTCATCACAAGACCAAATTATTTCAATAACCTAGAACTTTAAAGATCTTGTTCAATTAAGGCACAAATAACTTAACAGTTTGAAGAATCGGAACAAAGGAAGCAGAAAATAATTACAGCTTTTCAAAAAAGAGAAACGGAGATGTGTTCTGCGAATTTACAAGTAGACGTATTTTATGGGTAACTGATCACATCTTATTTTCTGGTTTATTTTGCTAAAAGACAAATAGAGAACTCTAAAATCGTTATTGATTGAGATTACTTTTATTTAATAAATGTAATTAGCCACTGAAAACTAATTCAAAATGAAAGTATGTTGATTCGTAACTCTTGCAAGGTAATAGAAATTATTCTTTCACAATGAAAGGCATTATCTTATTTAAATGAACTATTTCTTACGTGATAAGAAATAATTATCATTAATTATTTTGAATAAAATAAGATTTTTCGCTCGGAAAATTGTTTAATTTGTTTACTAATGATTTCTCTTCAATCATTTATCCAAGTTTCTATTTGCATCTATATCTAAAGAGTTAGTTAAGATGAAAGGTTGATTAAGTTAAGAGTCAAAAAAGGAGAACATAATCCCTGCCACAATATTTTATATTGTTAAATTAAATTGAGATGAGAAAAAAATAATTTTGGTTGCCAGAGTTATTAGATACCTCTCCTTTTTTTTAAAATCCTGGGTAAAAATTGTTACCGACATAATCATTTGATAACAATTAAAATTGGCCTTTAAGAAATTGTGTGCAAAGACAAAAAATGGAATTGAGAGCCATTGAAGTAAGTCATTTATAATACAATATTTGACAGCGTCATTTGCAGTTTATTTTATATTTAAATATCTTAGATTGCTCTCCAAGTAATCGAGGTTTAAGTATGCTATACATTTAGGGTTAAAAAATGAGAAATGATGGAAACATGCATACACACATGTACACGGAATTTGTTTCCCTCATGATGACTTGATCACTTAATATGATGGCAGTCAGTTTTTTCCTTTTTTTCTAAGAAAATACCTGAATTCTCTCTTTTTATTTATATTTATATACCTTAACTGATTTATGAATTAAAAAATTGAGTTATAAACTTTTACTATTACTGTATTGCAAAACAGAACATTATCTTTCCGTAGGGCAGACATTCTTAATTTTTTTTATACTTCGTAATTGTTTTGAGGAGGATAATTCCTGAACATTAGAGTGAGACTATTTTTGTGGCAATTCCTGCTTTTTATTTCAATTATCACATTATAATACGTAATGGAATAATTCAATATTTAATCGTAATATCTTTCACTTCTTTCTTAACAGCATATTTCATTTAAGCAGCGTGGTGTAGTTTGACGATCTTTACTGCTGATCTTTTAAAACATTTTGACTTTGCTTGAATTCTTTAAAACGAAAATTATTATTATGGAGGATAAGTGTTTAAAATTTTCATATCCTTAAATATATTTATTTTGCGTAAATTCATTGTATTACTCGTATCAACCAGAAAATAAAAACTTTTTGGCTAGTATACAACAAAAAATCTTCAAGTTTGTTGATTATTTGATAACGTTCGGATTTGGTTCACGAATAAAAAAAAGAGTAGAAATATCTTCAATATAAAAAGTTAATATTTAAGCCTAACTGATAAAAACATAAAAATAAATTTACTTAAATTCATCTATATGCTTATTTCCAGTTTTAGATGCACATCTCCTTTCACGTATATTTCATTACCTTGATTAGTAAACTTCAAAGTTAATTATGAAATAATTATTTGCTATTTTTAATAGCTAAAGTCGTTTATTTAAAACTGTATATTCATTCCAAATGTATATAAATGATTTATATATATATCATCAATACTATTATACTTAATTATTGTACTTCTAACTTAAAGCAAAACAATAAGCAAACAAAAGTAAGACAGTAAATAAAACACAGTAAAGAAGTAAGCAATACAGATATAGAAATACATTAGCATATTCTTGGCTCTAGGATTAATATTATAGGGTTAAGAAAAGTTTTAAGACATAAACCTTTCCCTCCAATTATTTATGTGTCTGAGCTGAAATAAAACTTAAAAGAAATGTATGTGCGCAGAAGTTCATCAGGATAACCTTATTCTAAACAGTATATAATATTTTTGTTAAGTATATATATATATATATATATATATATATATATATATATATATATATATACATGTTCTACTGTAAATAATCAAGAATAATACTCCTAAAAATAGACATGAATATTGCTCCTTTTGGTGACTGACATTCTGCTGTTGCCATTCCAGAATCGAAATTTAAAAAATATTGAAGTATTGTAAATTTTAAAAAGGCTTAAGTAAGATATTAGGCACACGCTCTCTATTTTTAAAATCCCCCCCACACACTCATAATAAATCAAAAGAGTGATGTCATAGAATTAAATATCCTACAAATAAGAAGCTCAAATTCTGAAATTTAGAACCAAGAACATAAGACCCATTATAAGAAAAGTCAATGGATCAAAATGAACAACTGTTATGTTTTCTGCAGCTGCCACTGACTTAAGTGTGGGAATTAGGATAAATCTTGCTTTATTGGGTTCTAACTATTGGAAGTTTATACAAAATAGTACAAGTAAATAGTGTAAAACAGAAACGAAAATTGAAAATCCTTTAGACCCCAAATTATCTTTTGTATTCATACAGTATGCTATTCAAAAAATAAAAAAGATTTCGAAAGTATTATATAAAGATAAACAGTAGCAAAAAGAAAACGACTAAAAACAGCAAACATAAATTCAAAATGTATACTTAAAATTTCAATTTTTTAAAAAAATGGGACCTAGTAACAAACAAAGGGAAATGCGCACAGTGTTTTGAACTTAAAATTAACAGGATACAAACTATAGTTATGGTACTCTCTGTATGACGTATTTTCAACAAACAAAATTTGAAAAAAAGATGGAAAAGTTTAAAGTGAAGAAATGCAATCTGTTATTTACATTTTTTTTTATTTCCATGTATATATAAGGTTAACTGGCTGTCCCCATGTTTTAAACGTATTAATAAAACTTTTTGCTACTATTAAGTTTTTGTGTGCAATCAGTAACTGGATCATTACTTTGGAATATATATATAAAAAATCATGTAAAGTAAGTCGTTTGGAAGCAAAATTCATTCAATAAGAATATTTATGTTATGTAGTTATGTAAAATAAAAATGAGAGACAATTTACTTCTATTTATTAACTCGACTTTTATTTTGTATATAAAATCAATTTACATAAGACCTTGAATAATCTGCTCATTTTCCCCAGCATTCCTTCAATAAATCTTTTGTACTTGACCACGTAAGAATCGATCATGGAAAACTTTCCAAACTTTCCAAACCAACTGGGCATTTCAAAATGCATCACTTGAGCTCAAACGAATAACCTTAGATTAAAAGCCTCCTCTCCTTACATAAATGGAAACCCGTGAGATATGGAGAAAGGTTTTGCATTCTCCAGTATAAATATTGATCTCAAACAGTTGGCATAACGGGCCTATGATGCTGAGTAAGACGCCATTCGTCCGATAGACTTTATACTCTAGAGATACAACCCAGCACTTACCGAGACTAGAAACTCAAATGTCTTCTTAGTAAGTTTAACTCTTTTGAGACGTCTAAAAGGCACAAAAGCACATATTTTTGTTCCAAGTTCAGTGACACTTTCACATTTGGGGTGTAGGGGAACATATACTAATAAAATGGGCAAGACTTCAAGAAACGGTCGATTTAACTTTTGTTCTAAACTTCAGTCAAATTTAGTAATTTAAAAAAAAATAGAAAATAATTATTTAAAATTTAAATGAAAACACAGATTTCATTTTGTACTGCAAGAAAAGATTTTTATAAAGTAGAAAAACTGATACTTCCTAAAAATGATACCAAAGACATCTTGTTAACAAATATGAAAGGTCTAGTTTATCTTTTGAAGATGTACAGGGAGACGTTATATAATTTTCTTACTTTCCTGAATTTAGAATGATTTAGGTTTATTGGTTATTTGATTCTTCCTGTTTCAGATCTTTGTCACGAAATTTTATATTTCAGCTCCGAAAGAAAGAAACGTTAATTATTTTAATAGTAAATATTTTCTTTTAAATGAGGCTGGGGATTGGTAATTATCATTGCAGACCTAGTACGTTCCCCGGAAGCTGGTATCAATTTTTAGAGTGGCATCATATGGGTGGATACCAAATGCCCCAATGTAATTTTGACACCCAGTTTCCTCGCCAGAGGGAGGCACCAGAGATCTGATGATACGAAATTGCACTAGAAATTTAATTTTACTGATAGAACCCAAGCCAAACAGACACCTTAGGAATCTGTAACATGTCGCATAATCTTACGACATGGATGCTGTCGATTTTTTTAACCATGAAAAGCCATCGATTTGGGCCGCGTTCTAACCCACTAACAGCGGTGTATAAGGCCAGTGCCTAACCTACTACGCCTTCCAGCCAACAAAATACAGTAAATATTATTTTATAGAGAAATATTAACAGTACATAGCCTGAATTGGCTTGAAATGGAAAAGAAAAGTGTTAATCAATCATATGAAAGGTAAATTTGTCATGAAGCTTAATATGTTATGCAAATTTTACTCTTGTTTGAGCAACTTAGACGTTTTACACTAAATAAATGAACCAGTTTTGAAAATATTTATCGTTGATGTATAGCTTACAATTTAAATTAAATTTTCAGAAATGTATGATAATTTTTATCACACTCCGAATTAATTACAGAAAACTATCAGACATTTATGAAACATCCCTGTTACAGAATATACGTCCTTAATCAATGAAATTGCCTGCTTAACTATTCATAAGGTTTTAAAAATGAATTTTTCGCTTGGAAATCTTAAAAATACTTAAATTTGATCTTTTAAAAACAATCATTCATACCATAGCCCAGTATTTAAAATATTGATAGGGTGAATCTTCAATTAATTCTGACGTATCAAAAAGCTTAATTTCATACTCTAAATTTAAGTAAGCCCGATTAAGAAAGATGGATTATGCAGTTTTCGTTATGAATTTTTTCTCTCTCGTAATTCCTTTTCTTATTCGAGGGCTCATATTACTTTCAGTTCATCAGTCCTGACACTTAATTAATTTCTTCAGTCAATATCGCAATTTAAAAAAAAAGTATCTGTCGGTTGCCAATAACGGGAAGGGGCTTGAATTAATTTTTGGCAAGGTGCTCCTCTCGCCATTGCCGCCAGACTTGGGTTTGAAGACAATTAAAGACTAGAGGGTTCTTTTTCATTCCCTATCGTCCTTTACGCGTGCTTAATAATATTGACATATCTATATTTCAATATTAGATGAGCTTAATTTTTCACATTCGTCTCGTTTGGGTTGGAGGGAAAACGGCGTATGTATATTACTGTCCTTGGGATTGGATAGAAGAGTCGTTAGAAAAGACTTTAATGATTAAAAGGTATTAAAAAGGAAATTTCTCTTTTATTTTTTAGCTGGAAGGTTAATTTTCTGTGAATAATTACTAAGTGAGTAGATTAATATGCTTGAAAAATGAGTAAATTGTTACAAAACTGTCATTTTACGACACACACGCCCATACGCACACGCACGCACGCACACCCACACAGGAAAGGAAATGATTGACAATTTTAACTGGACATAACGAACACAGGAGGTAATAAACACACAAATCTAATGAAACTTTCATTTATGTCTTTTACACAAAATATACAACAAAAACGTAAATTTGCATGTCAAAAAAGTTTTGGCAAAGTTCTAACTGTTATGCAAATTTTGTCATGTTGAGGTCACGTGTTTAGACTGATAAGAAAGCCTGTTAGTATAAAGTCTGCAGTGCTATTTCAAAATTTTTAAAACGTTATTTTGTTAATGCTGTGATAAAATGGCTTCGAAATCGAAGGAGTTGGATGTTAATGTTAAAAACATGATTATTCAGCTCAGAAACGAGGGTTTAACTTATCGTGCTATAGGAATACAACTCAATATAAGTTTATTTACTGTCAGAAGTTTTGTAAAAAAGTTCAACGAGACAGGATCCACAGAAAATAAGGTTAGAAGTGGACGGCCTGGAATATTTTCTGCAAGGGAGAAACGTAGCATTATCAAAGAGGTTAAGAAAAATCCCAAAATAAGTGCACTCCAGTTAGCCAAAGATGTTGCCAATACTTCGCATAAAACTTTTAGTGTACAGACTATACGGAATGTTTTACATGAAGAAAGTTATTATGGAAGGGCAGCTAAAAAGAAACCTTTCATTTCGGGAAGATACAGAAGAAAGAGATTAGATTTTGCAAAATCTCATGTTAATTTATCAGATGAGTTTTGGAACACAGTTATTTTTTCCGACGAATCGAAGTTTAACATTTTCGGGAGTGATGGACGACAATATGTGTGGAGAAAGCCAAACACCGAACTGGAAAAATAACATTTAACACCGACTGTGAAACATGGTGGAGGGAGCGTCTTTGTTTCGGGCTGTATGGCAGCAAACGGAGTTGGTAAACTGTGCTTCATTGATGGTATTATGGCAGCACGTACGTACATCGACATATTGCGCCATAATTTGCAATTCAGTGCCCAAAAACTTGGCTTAGGAACATCATTTGTGTTTCAACAAGACAATGACCCTAAGCATACAGCAAACCTCACCCGGGAGTGGTTACTATATAACTCTCCTCGCCAGTTAAAGACGCGTCTCAATCGTCTGACATAAATCCAATTGAGAATTTATGGCACAAATTGGACGTAGAAGTCAGGAAACATAAAAATTCGCGTAAAGACGAACTTAAGAGTATACTCCTGCAAGAATGGCACAAAATTCCCAATAGTACAACCAAGACTTTGGTTTTCTCTATGAGAAATAGATTACAAGCTGTTATAAATGCAAAAGGTATGCATACAAAGTATTAAACATATCCTGATTTTGTTCTCACATTTTACTTATTATTTTGCCGATACTTTTTTGACATGCAAAAATACGTGTTTGTTGTATATTTTCTGTAAAAGACATTAAAATGAAAGTTTCATTAGATTTGTGTGTTTATTAACTCCTGTGTTCGTTATGTCCAGTTAAAATTGTCAACATTTTCCTTTGTTAGCTAATTTGATATATTATAGGCAATTGACAATACTTTTTTTACCTACTGTATATTTAATATCTGAAGAGAAAAAGCGTGTATGTGTTGATTTTCAATACGTTCATGCGTATCACAAACATGAGCACGGATAAAATATACACTACTGGCCATTAAAATTGCTACACCAAGAAGAAGTGGACATAACAAAATTACATCTATTGGACAAATATATTATACTGGAAATAAGAAGTGATTACATTTTCAAGAAATTTGGGTGCATAGATCCTGAGAAATCAGTACCCAGAACAACCACCTCTGGCAGTAATAACAACAATTATTCGCCTGGGCATTGAGTCAAACAGAGATTGAATGGCATGTACAGGTACAGATGCCAATGCAGCTTCAACACGATGCCACAGCTCATCAACCGTAGTGACTGGCGTATGGTGACGAGCCAGTCGCTCGGCAAACATAGATCAGACATTTTCTATTGGCGAGAGATCTGGTGAATGTACAGACCAGGGCAACACCGGAACATTTCCCGTATCAAGGAAGGTCCGTACAATATCTGCAACGTGCAGTCATGCATTATCCTGCTGAAACGTAAGGTATCGCAGGGCTCGAATAAAGGGCAGTGCCACGGGTCGTAACACACGAGAGATGTAAAGTGCTCTGTTTAAAGTGCCTTCAATGCGAAAAAGAGGTGACCTAACCATGCATCCCATATCATCATGCCAGTTGATAGCCCAGTAGGACGATGACGAATCACGCTAAAAATGTGCGTTCACCACGATGCCGCCAAACACGGATGTGACCATCTTGGTGCTGCAAACAGAACCTGGATTCATCTGACAAAATGACGTCGCGCCACTCGTGCGTCCAGGTTCGTCGTTGATCACATCACAGCATTGAAGAATTCAGCGTCAATGGTAGTGAGATGAGCAGCGTCAAGGGTAGCCGCAGCCATGAACTCTGAGCTGAGAGTCCCTGCTTCTGCAAACGACACCAATTCTTGACTCAAGTCTCGTGAATTGGCTGCATGATCCATTAAGGTTCATGCGGTATAGCATGCTTGTCTTCTCGGCTTCTAGTGATAGGGGGCTGTTGAGATCCAGCACAGTGTTCCGTGTTACCGCGCTGAATCCATCGATTCCATGTTCTGCTAACAGTCATTGGATTTCGACCGACGCGAGCAGCAATACTGTGATACGATAATTCGCACAATCCCGGTACGCTACAATTCGACCTTTATCAAAGTCAGAAACGGGCTGGTACGCCTTTCTGTTTCTTACACGAGGCATCACAACAGCTTCTCACCAGGAAACAACGTTCAAATGCAATTTGTGTATGAGAACCGGCTGAGCAATTTCCCCATTTAACCATAATGTACTTGTCACAACCGGTGCCTCTGATCTGTCTAAATGCACTGAAAAACTATTTGCATATTTAAATTTAATGTCTTTGTATGTCGCCTTCTTGATGTAGCAATTTTAATGGCCAGTAGTGTATGATGAAAAGGTGTTTTTAAAGGAAAGGAAAAATAAATTGAGAGTTTTTATTGTTTTTAATGAAGTTGATTCTCTGAATCAACTCTTTTTCAATCTGAAGACATTAATAACATTTTATTTGATATTGAATTATAAGCGTTTTAGGGCAGGTTAATTATTTATACCTACCTCCTAAATTTTTCACAACCATCCACATATAAGTGAATTTCTTTCAATCAAAAATATTTATAAGACTTGTTTTTCTCTACCTATGTACGAGTATATAGGACTATAAGGAAATCTTAATTCTTAAGGGACATTTATATGCTTGCTTTGTAAATAACTATAAAAAGTAGACACATTTTGTTAACATAACAATTTCCATCGGAAATTTTTCTTCTAATAGCTTTTCCTTGTTATTATAATTAATTCTTTTCAATTCCTTCTATTAATTCAAACTCTCCCTTATATATATTAGGTGTACAACTTTGCTTCCGCCGTTTTGCAATAGATGGCTGTAGCGGTAAGTGGTAGTCGAAATAATTAGATCGTAGATGTCATACAATAAGCTTAGGTATTTGTAAACATAACACCATCGAAATATTAGTCAATATGTGTCTGCATTATAAAGTTATTCTCGATTAAACATGTCAACTTACGAGCCAAATTCTCATCATTTGCGGGAGGTTTTAATTTTCTGCTTTGCTATGAAGAAATCTGCGGCTGAGGCTCATCGAATGCTCTCAAATACCTATGGTGAGGCCGCTATTAGTGAAAGGACGTGCCGAGAGTGCTTTCAATGCTTCAAGAACGGTGATTTTGACGTCAAAGGCCAGCATGGCATTTGGTGGGACCAGCTCGGCGTATTGCATTATCAGTTGTTAAAACCGACTGAAACAATCACAGGCGATCGTTATCGAACGCAATTATTGAATCATAAATGAATAATCAGTTTTTTACAATAAAGCCTTGAATTTCGGAAAAAACAGCGGAAGCAAAGTTGTACACCTAATATATATATATCGAGTGTTTTTTCCAGGTATAGAAGTTTAAGTTGGCATTACTTTCCAAGATGGCGACCGATTTAACAGCTGTCAAGTGATTTATTCTCAGTTTGGTTTGGCAATTCATCAAAACGATCATCAAGCAAGGCGTAGATTCGTCGAATGGGCCCAAAACGAGATTGCCGTTGTTCCCGATTTTCATAAGCGAATTTTGTCTACCGATGAAGCGCACTTCTGGTTGAATGGCTACGTCAACAAACAAAACTGCCGCATTTGGAGTGAAGCTAATCCACAAGTGTATGTCGAGACACCGTTACATCCAGAAAAACTGACAGTTTGGTGCGCTTTATGGGCTGGTGGAATCATTGGTCCGTACTTCTTCAAAAACGATGAAGGCCACAACGTTACAGTCAATGGTGATCGGTATAGAGCAGTGTTTCTCAAACTGTGGGGCGCGCCCCCCTGGAGGGGCTCGGTAACCATGCGAGGGGGGCGCGAGCATATTGAAAATAAAAGGTTTAAAAAATAATTTTTTGGAATGAAGTAAAACAAGATGCTTTCTGACATAATAAAAAATACACATTTACACTGATATAATTTATTTTTATCATCTGGTAATCATCAAAAATAAAATATTCCACTTTAAACGCTCATTAGCCATCTTTGATCCTATAACCAAATTAAACAAATATTTTGTTTGCTTTGCGGTGAATATGAGAACGATGAGAGATTTTTTTTTTATGTTTCTTTTAACGATATCAAACGATGAGAGATTTTTTATTACGTTTCTTTTAACCTAAAAATATTACTTTAGCTGACCTTCGAACTTACTGGTATGGTTATCTTCGTCTTTTTTAGGGGAAGTTGTAAATATATATAATATATTTCTGTTTCATCTTTTTTATGTGAAAGAGTTTTATGATATATGGATAAGCATGAGTGTTCTGAAACATATAATGCGTAATGAAAAACGTTTTACACAATTATTTTTTAGAGCATGCTACACTTTCCCTATGAACAATTTTGTAGTTTTGATTGATGTGTTGTACGACTTATTATAGTTTTTATAAATGTAAATGAGCAGAATATTAAAAAAATGGGCATTTGTGATCCCTACTGAAGGAAGTTGAAACTGATGAAGCAATTGAAGAACCTACTGAAATAATGCATATTAATCAAGATATATATATATATATATATATATATATATATATATATACATATAGCGAAGGTAAATATCAGAAAAGCGTGAGACATGAAACGTTTGAGTTGATTTGAGTTTAGCTGGAAAATAACGTTCCTGTGTTGTTAGCGAAAAGTGTCTGTGATTTATGTCCTTTATTAAGGGCATTATTTATTTGGAACATTTTCTTTAGTTTTATTGCATTTTTTCTCAAATTTTCTAAGAAAAATTGAAAAGTCCTTGAAAGTAGGTAAGTATGTTTTCTCTTAATTAAATTATTTACTGGAATTGTGTTTTTTTTAGTGTATAGTAAAAATAACTATAAAATAAATTATAGTTTTAAAACAAACTAAAAAACACGCTTTTATAGTGAATCGAACTAAAAAGCAAAAAAAAAAAATATTACTTAAAAGTAAGATATACAAAATTTAATACTTATCTTGTTAATTTGTACGGTTTATAATTATGATCGTATTGTAGCTTTAGCGTCAAAGTGCATTATTATTGAATTCAGTACATTATTAATGTATAAGGGGGGCGCGATAAAAATTGTGATTGAAAAGGGGGGCGCCAGTAGTGAAAGTTTGAGAACCACTGGTATAGAGCCATGATTACTATCTTTTTCATTCCTGAATTGAACAATCATGATGTCCAGGAGCTGTGGTTCCAACAAGACGGCGCAACATGTCATACAGCTCGTGCCACAATCGATTTATTCAAAGACACGTTTGGTGACCGCCTAATTTCACGTTTTGGACCTGTGAATTGGCCTCCAAGATCTTGTGATTTAACACCGCTAGACTATTTTCTGTGGGGCTATGTAAAGTCATTGGCCTATGCGCATAAGCCACAAACGCTTGACCATTTGGAAGACAACATTCACCGTGTTATTGCCGATATACGGCCACAAATGTTGGAAAAAGTCATCGAAAATTGGACGTCCAGATTGGACTACATCCGAGCCAGTCGTGGCAGTCCTATGCCAGAAATCATATTTAAAATTTAATGCCACAAGATTATCTTTCGAATAAAAAAAATTCTTGTCAATCGAATAATACATCGTTGGTTTATTGCAATTTAAAGTTCTATACCTCTAAAAAAACACCCTTTATATATATTCAAATTTTCAATCTTTAATAACATATTTTGTATTCATCCACTCCAGTTCAAATACACTTTTTTAAATTTGTAGTGGATGACACTTGATATTAATACAGTTTTTTCAAAATATTAATTCATTTTTTATTTAATTAATGAATAAATATAACAAACAAAAAGTAGTCAAACACCATATATAAAAAAGAAAATCGCTCTTTCTGTCCTTGGGGTGCAATGGATAGCGCGTTGTACTTCTAATGCAAAGGTCATGGGATTAAATCCCACCTGTGATGGCCTAATTTCTGGGAATGGGATTTCTTTTTGCTACATTATTGTATTGTATTGTATTTTTATTTCTATACTATTTATTCATTTAATTTAATTAATGAATAAATAGTAACAAGCAAGAATAATAGTCCAACACCCTATATAGAAAGGAAAATGGAAAATTGCAAGGAAACTCGCTTTCTATTTTGCCTCTTAATATTATGATTCTGTCATATGTATATATATATTTATATTAATTGTAACTACTTAATAAAAATTAACCAAAATAATTTTTTTATTGTTATCCTAAGTAGAAACTCATTTAATGTATTTTACATTACTTGTTTCTAAGGAACCTAATGATTGGCCAACTCTAAGGGTTTTTGATGTTTTGTAGTACTTTGCTCATTGCGATACTGGATGAGTGTTTAACATACCTAATTTTTTTTACATTACTGAAATATATTTTTTAAAGAAAAATATTAGTTATATATAAATCAGTTTTATTTTCATTTTAATTTCAACAGGAATCAAATAGCTTTTTATAACTAGTCAGTTTCCTCAAGGAGTTCTTTTAAACGATAAATTCTTTACTCAATACATTTCCTGAAGGAAAGATATATGAAATCAGTTTCATTATATATTTTTAAGAAAATTCTATTTCATTGTACAAGAGTAAATATTTAACTCAAGTGAACTGTTATTAACTACATTTTTATCTTGAAGAACACCTGAAGAATTTTCTTTTCTTTTTTCAAAGTCTGATTAAAATTGCATTTATTGGAAGAATTTTTGAAAGAATTTAATGTTAGAAAAGGTGAGAAATTAAAAATGAAAAGAAGAGAAACAATATTGGTGTGTGTGAATATGAGATTAAAAGATGAATTATAAGTGGAACACAAATAAGAAAAATGCTTCAGTGATAAATATTTAAGATCCATTTTTAAAATAATTTAGTTAAAGAAGAATCTCAAACATTAGAATCTGAAAAATAATTTTTAGTCATGAGTGCTTCCCTAGAACTGAAGATTTCAGAGTTTATTTTAAAGTATTCTTGTTCAAATAGTTTATTCGTTCGTTATTTTATTGAAAAAAGAATAAAAAGTTTAAGAGTGTCCTTTGCTTAAGGAAAGGGAATTCATAACTTCCGGTATCAATAAAAATAACTTTATTTTTTCAGTTTCAGAGCATTGTTTGAAATAAGTATCGCAACAGTTGTAAGCTCTGAAAAATCTTTTGAAGTAATTTTATATACTATCCTTCTAAAAATAAATTCGTATTAGAAAATAACTGCTAACTGTGGAATTTACTTTTAATACATGCTACTATTTGAGTAAATATAATTTTTCACTACTCGTTTTTTAAGTTATTTTAAAGATAAAACACATTATTTAAAAAATTCAAGGATTAGACTTTTTGGTACTTAACTTTTATCCAATCACGATCTAATTATAGTAATTTACAATTATGTTAGACTTAGTTAAATAATAATATGATACTATATATATATATATATATATATATATATATATATATATATATATATATATATATATATATATAAATCCTCCTTTTTGCTGTGAAATTTTTATACGAAGAAATTAATTGCTACCAAAGATGCTTCTAATAAGCAAAAAAATTTTGAAAAGAGTTTTGATAGGATAATAATTACTGCAACATATATATATATATCATATTATTATTAAAGTTTGGAAAAAATAAAGTATTGTTATATTTAAAATGAATTCTGTAAATAATAAGATATTTTACTTAGTTCTCACACTTTGCAAAATTTATATTTTTCTAAAATAGCTACTATTATGTGTATAGGAATAATAACGGTGAATAATTTCAGTACAAAGAAATGGACGCACGCAGTTAATCATGAAAAAATTAACCCTTTCGGGAGCTTTGGGGAGATCACTTCCCATCTACATGATTGTACAAAATACACCTGTAGGAAGGGCAAACCCTTTATAGTATATTGGGCTTGCTATTATAACGATGGAAAGACTGATTCCCACACTAATCTCTTTTTTTCCTTATTGACCTTGCTATCATAAATAGTTTCAAACTGTGGCAAGTGAACAAAAGAAACAGAAGTTTAGACAAGTTAACATTCTGTACAGCATTAGCTCGTCAACTAATAGACGGATATTCCTCAAGGAAAAAGAAACGACGTCATGCTAGCTTCCAAGCAAATAAATGTGTAGTTCCGGATGATATACGCTTAGCCAGTGTGGGAAATCTTTTGCCAAAGATGATTTAGAACTATAGACGATGTAGAAAATGTAGCAGAAAGGGACAAGAAAAAGCATGTGGGTAGAATGTGATGTCCACTTGCGCATTGCAACATGTTTCTCATCTTTTCATGGCTAATAATCAACGTTAAATTGAGTTTTCTTTACGATGGTGAATAGTTCCTTGGGAAGTATTCTTCCCAAACCTGAAATTTAGATGCAAACATAAAATTTGGCAAAATAAAACACATTTATTTAAATGCTATTGTTTAATTGTTAATAAAACATAAAAAAATGTGAGAAATTCAAAAGAGAAATAAATGACCCATGAAAGGGTTAAATTGTCATTAAATAATTGGTTTCTATTCTAAACAGAGAGTGACATAGTTTTATGTTAAAAAAGAGCAGGGGTAAAAAACTACTTAGATATCTAACTCACATCAGGAACTAAAAATATAACCAAATACTGAAAAGTGGAAAATCTCAACAAAAATGATTTTCCATTTATTCTATGTTTAGTGAAAAATATATAGATGAACTATTACAGGTTAAGATTCTAGGGATAAATTCATGTAAATAAAATTATTTTATGGGAGCTCAAAGCTCATAAGTGCAAGACACATTCAGCAAACATGTCTCTACCATTTTCATCTTGTTTATTTTTTTGTTCAACAAAACTTTGTGAAGGGTTACAAAATATTTATTGAATGAGAAAATGCCAAAGTATGTAAAGAAGTTTAAAACAAACTGCATATTGAACTTTTAGCAGTAAATGATCTTTTAAGAAGACTTTATGCATCGTTTTGAAGATACGTGCTGTAGCTTCCCTCTAACTAATTCATTTCATTGAGGCATATCTTTGAAAAGTGATGGAATATTGAAGTATACATAAACTAGTTGTAGCACAGCTAAGTTTTAAAATTAAATGAAGTAAACTGACATATAACATACTTCATCTGTTTATATAAATAAATACACGTTATTGATTATTTCACTTACTTTTAATTCATAAAATGTCATGCAACAAATTTATGGAATAAAAGAGCGAAATTTGTCAATGTTTTGTTATTCTGAGTATATACATTATAGCGTACATTAGTTAATTGATTATATAGGATTCTCAGAATTATTTTCCTAGAAAAAGAAACTTATACAGATCAAACTGTTTTATCTAACTTTGTAACAGGAAATGGTTCTCAAAGAATGTTAAGAAAGTTATTAAAACTAAGGTTTAAGGTACCCGACTACGTTCGGAACCGTGGTTTTAAAAAAGTGCATAAATGGATAATTTTCATGATATTTAGTGTCACTTAGATTAGAATATATGTATAAAATTGTTTTAAGGACATTTTGACAAAAAAAAAATAATAAATACAATATCTCGGCAAAAAATTAACTTGGAATAACCTTTTTTCAAAATGTTCTCCTTTTCTGAAAAATGCTACTATTATAATAATATTTTGCCTGTATATAGCTCAGACCTCTGTACAGAGGCTCAAGTATGATTTTTGAAAAATTCACATTATTTTCAGAGTTACAACTAATTGAAATAATTACTCGTGTGTTTTTTTCTTAACATTTCTCCCCTTTGTTGTCGTAAAACATGGCATAAACTCCCTTCTAAGTTATATATTTCAAAAATTCTATTTGAGCCTCTGTAAAGAGGTCTGCGCTATACACAGGCAAAATATTATTATAACAGAAGCATTTTTCACAAAAGGAGAATATTTTGAAAGTTGATCATTCTATGTTCATTTTTTGTCAAAATATCGTACTTAAATAATTTTTTATTATAATAATATTCTTAAAATAATTTTATTTACATTTTCTAATCTAAGTGACACTAAATATCATAAAGATTATCCATTTATACGCTTTTGCAAAATCACGGTTCCGAACGTAGTCGGATACCTTAAAATACAGGAAAGAATTACTTTGTATATATATAATAAATATTTGTATTTTTGTTTAATTATGACGTTGGAATACAATGAAGAATATGCCCAAGATACAATAAAATAATAAGGGGAAAAACTTTGTTGTCTTAACAAAGATGTAGTTTGCTGAATTTATGCCTGTGATTCAACTCTGTGACAAATCACATGCAAAATATTTACTGAAATTACATAAAGTGGAAACCATTTTAAAGATATTTTTATACCATAAGTAAATTTAATTGGAAAATATTTTTTTTACTTTAATAAACAGTATTATCTTGTAATTTTATCTTTAAATGAAAACAGAATTTAAGCAAAGAAATAATTCTTAAAATCTCTCCCTGTCTTATTCTTTTCTTTAAAATATAAAAATGTAGAAGAACTAATAAAATTAGAAATTAATAATTTACTATCATTTTCTAAAAAAAATAGGCTTGCAGTTTATAGAAACTGATGTAAGTTGAATCTATCGAAGCTCAAGTGAATGAGTGAATGTACATTAGCGTTATCCTTAGGGATGGCGATTCTTTCCGAAAAAGATTGATTTTTAAATCGATTGGAATCGTAACTTGATGAATCGATTCACAAAAAAATTGCGGCCTAAAAGATCGATTTCTAAAAAATCGATTTTTTTTCAAGTCTGCATTTACAATGCAAATATAAATCCATTTTATGAAAAACAATTAAGATACCATAATAAACGATCTTTATCAGTATTCCACATTCACATCAGTATTCTTATAATGATTCCACATAGTTATTTCAATGCTCATTAGTAATTATTCGTATGTAAACTAATATAAATGATTTACATACATGGTTGGATTTAACAATAGCAACTAACAGAACAAACTCAAAATAATATCATCAAAGGAAAAAAAATAACCCTCTTTTACATTTATTATCCCATAAGAAACACTACATAAAAGTATATTATTCATTTCGCTAACCACAGTATATTACGACAGTCAGTCAATCAAGGCTTAAACAAATGACGCAATATCAACAAATACAAATGTCAATAATTACAAGTGTAACTTTTTTTTATTTATTAAAGAGAGGCAAAGGAAACTAATCACACAGGCATGTCGTGCGTTTTTGAGTAATTAACCTTTTAACCGCCAACGCCTTAATATTACGGGTTTTAAGGATAGTACATTCAACTAATTGTAAATAGTTTTATGGTTTTTACCATAACAGAAAAAATCGAATGTCGATTTTCTAGGATGAAATATTGATTCACTGAATCGATTCGGAGCTACATATCGATTTGAAAAATCGATTTTTTGCCAGAGAAATCGATTTTTCGATTAATCGATCTCAGATCGCCATCCCTAGTCACCCTACTCAGCTACACGAGGGATTTTGGTGATGGACCTCGTAATTTTGAGCCATGCTCAAGTGACGAAGATGACCTTGAACTGCCACTCCCTTTTCGAACTTCTACACCACGCCAGCGGAAGGACAACAAGTCTCGACATATCTAACGTGCATCAGCCTCTCTTTCTTCCTGGTCTTCAGTGGTACTACGCTCGAACTCTTGACACTCCAGTTACGATTCCGTGACTATCCAGGTTGAAAGTCTTTAGATTAGTGTGATGTGAAAGTTTGGATAGAAGGGTGCCAGCTCAGGTGTCACCCTCGTCACTTAATAGTAGTTGAAATTTGCGAGATCCATCGCTAAAAGACCTCGTGCAGAGTGTGACGTTAACAATCAATCAATCAATAAATGAGCCGAAAATTTCTTGTTAAAATTAATACTTTTAGTCCTGCCTTTGAAATGGAATTATTTCTTTTTCTCAACAGCAGTGCTTCTCAAACTTTCAATATTTTTTTTTGTGACCCAAATTTCAATCATGATCTTCATTTCACACCCTCCATACATTAATAATGTGTATTGAACTTAATTATAATGTATTTTTGTGCGCTAAAACTACAATATGACTTTAATTATAAACCGTACAAATTATCAAGATAAGTATTAGGTTTGTATATAATTTTATACGTGACTAGCTCATGGGGTCACTGGTAATTATTAAACGTTTTCTTGACCCTGTCGCTGCGCAACTCGCAATTTCCACAGGAATCACAGAAGTAGCAAAATTTTTGCAACCCGCGATTTCAACGGGTATGTATTTTTTCCGACTATTTAGCTGTGCATTCAGTGCTGTTCCTATTTATATTTTCATCTATATTTTTATATTTATATTTTTATGATCTAATTCTATATTTTAAAATAAACACTTGTGGCGACCCCTCTGGGTTCCACCCTGGATACTAAGATTAATTTGAGGCAAATAATGACCAGTCGCCATTAGTATAATAATAACTTTTTTATTTATCCACTTGATTCAAATATCAAAAACTTTAATGACAAATAGTATCTATATGTCTACGTCAAATGAAAGGGATTTATCTTTAATATTAAATTAAATTACGAAATGTGAAATTAATCAATAACTACGCGTCATATCAAAATGTTTACTGGAATAGGAGGTCTGAGAAATACACGCAACATGAATTATTAGCTTTCATTAGCTGAAACTAATTTTATTAAACTAGCGCTTTTGGTAAGCGGTATTAAACTGGAATATATCACCTGGTAGTACTTATGATCTCTTCAGGTATATGAACTTCTTAAGGTTCCTTCGTTGAGTATTAACAGCAATGCTTCACTGTCGTCATCCAATTGAATCCTATAAACGTGGTCACTACGGCTGCTGGTTCAATTGCCTTCATCCTCGCTAACTTACAACGCTCTCCTTAAATACCCTATCTACTTTACTTATCCCATTTTCTCCTTTTAGAGTTGATTGGAAATATACGCGAATTTACAATCCCCAAAGACGCCTAAGAATATTAGTGGAAAGGTGCCGTACAGATTCGTCAAACACTCTTTTACAAATATTGTTTGCATATTTCAACTTTATAATGTAGATTTAATATGTAGATATGAAATACGTTTTAAAAAAAGTATGCAATTTTTGAGCCTACGTTAATAAAATAACTACTCAGCGAAAGGGTTACTTGGTATTGTTAAATTAATAATCAAATATATTGTGCAGTACTCATACGTTTATAAGTATATTATATCAGTGTAAATGTGTATATTATTTTATTATGTCAGAATGTATGTTTTTTTGCTTCCTTTCAGTAAAATAATGATATCTTTAAATATTTTATTTTCACCCTTTCGATATGCTCTTCCCCCCTCACGTACGGTTATCACGCCGCCATAGGGGGCGCGCCCCACAGTTTGAGAAACGCTGCGCTACAAACAATCTCATCTGACGAAAAAAATACTGTCTTTTGACATCTAAAAAAATGAATGAAAAAGTTTTCATTTTCACATGAAACTAGAGTTTAAATATCTATTTGAAAGCTAAAACATTATGATTAAATTTGATAACAAAAATGAAAACAAAAGTGAAAGGTTTGTTAATGTATGCATTCGCTATTTCCAGCACTTAAAGAAACTTGTCCATGTTTTTTAGAAAATTATAGTTTTCTTTCCGTTTCACCATTAAAGGCAAAGGAATAAAAATTAATAGAGCAGAGAGAAAAACATTATTCTTTTTTTGTCATTTTTTTTTCAGGATTCACTTGTTCAACACTTTCGTTGAGGTTGGACCTAAAATATCATTTGTGATAAGTTAAAGTTTTTTGGGTCACAGCCAGTTTCGATTGGATTAACTTGTTCTAGCTTGTAAAATTTTGCTGAAATCTTATTTCACTTCATCTGGGATTTAATAATGACTCTTTAGTGTTTTACTGACTGGATTTATTTTTATGAAGTACTTCCTTGTGAAAAGTCCATTAAGACAAAACTTCAGCTTGATTTAATAAATTTTTCACATTAACACGGAATGTGATTGTTTATTTGAATTTTTCATTTCCATCTATTTCTTATAATTTCTTAAGACTTTCCGTGTCTGGTTGAAGATTATTATTTAATAATAATATCTTACTGTTGGTTTGGTTTATTTTTTCTTAAATACCTTACACACGCAAATTGAAAAAATGTGAACTTCTAAAGTGTCATCTGGTTTTAATCATCATTCTTATTAGCGAAAAAAAATATAGTTTTTGTATCAATTTCTTCCTTTTAACACATTTATATAATCTTCACTTGTATGTAACGGAATCTTTGAACACGAATTTTACCCATTTTAAAAAGTCAGATTAATTCGAAAATTTCTGTACACATGTTAAGAATAGATGACAGTACAATAATTTTATAATTTTGTTCCATTGTCCTGATCGGGATCATCAGGAATAACGATTTTCAGATTTGGTGACTAATTCATCATACCATTTCCAGATTTGGCGACTAATTCCATATACCATTTCCGATTTGGTGACTAAAAAAGACTAAGTTACAAACCTAAAAGCGAGAAAATGTGCGTCAGCAATTTCTTACCATATTATAACAATTGTATAGTTTTTTTGAAAATGGAAATAAAAAAAAAAGTTTCGTGCTTGTAAAAAGTTTGTTTTTATAAATTCTCTTGTCAGATCGGGGGAATGAAACATCATCCATTGCTTCATTTTACCAAGACAGATGAGAATTGATTCAGAGGTCACCGGATTAAAATGTAAGTTTCAGAGAGAATATTGAACTCTTTTTTTTTCTTTTTTTGTGAAAAATGTCTTTGACTTAACACCTTCTTTCCCATTAAATATTTCAAACTTAGCTCTTCCAGGTTTCCTTTAGCTGGCTGATCCTAAAATTTGCAAACCAGGTCGTATCGGCGTACTAATAGGATGCCAATGGGTATTTCAGATTCTAAAAAAATGAAGGATTTACGATTAGTTCATCAATGAATAAATGATAGTTTAATAAACTGAAAATGCATGTTTTTATTGTAGATTGAACTAAAAAATAAAAATAAATTATAGTTCACACACACACACACACACACACAATAAAACTAAAAAACACGCTTTTATGGTTAATCGAACTAAAAAGTAAAAAAAAAAAATTCTTAATATAAGAATAAAATGATTAACGAGAAAATCACAATGTCATTGTGGTAAAAGCGTGGGGTACTTTGTACTACATTTTACACTAACTCAGCATTTCCAAATAGAACAAGTAAGAAATTATTGTAATTGATATCGAACACCCCACGCTTTTACCCCAATTACATTAATTTTCTCGTTAATTATTTTATTCTTATATTATGAATTATTTTTTTACTTTTTAGTTCGATTTACCAGAAAAGCGTGTGTTTTAGTTTTTTAAAACTATAATTTGTTATGTTTAGTACTACCACACTACGTTCAAAATCATGATTTTGAAAAAGTGTACAAAAAGAACTAATGTTTTTGAAAATTAGTGTCAGTTGAATTCGAACATATATATAAAATTGTTTTAATAATATTACCACAAGTAAAAATTTTTTAAATGCAATATTTTGGCAAAAAATGAAGAAAGAATGACATACTTTCAGAGCATTCTCCGAAAAATGCTTCTATATAGATAATACTTTACCTACATATATCTAAGAATTTTACACCGTGTGGTTGAAATAAATTTTTGAAATATATGATTTAGAAGTAAATTTATACTTATTTTATTATATGAGATTATAGAGGAATTTTAGCAAAAACTAACCGTTATTGTTTCAATTTATCGTAATGCTGAAAATATAATGTGAGTTCTTCAAAACTTTTCTTACGGTATAGAAGTCTTAGTTATTCAAGTAGTACGATCCAAAATTTCGGGGACTGCAACTGTTGCTGACGACGAATTGAAGTGTATTAAGTTAAACCACTTGAAATGGATTCTCCTAACCCTCCTTTACTTGGCCAGGTTGGTTTAGTTCATGTCATGTGACCAAACCGCTCTCGCAGCTGCTATCTTCCGAAGCTAGTTAGCTTTGTTCAATGATGTTAGTAAAATGACTTTTCATAAACAGCGTTCAACATTAAATTTTGTTAACGTTTAGGTAAAATCCAATGGAGACTTTGGAAATTCTAAGTAAGGTATATGGTGAATCTACCATGGTGAGATCCAAGTTTTCCGAACGGCCTCGGTATTTTTAAGAGGGAAGATAATCCATCGAAGACGATGAACACGTTGGACGACCGACTTCACGGAACACGGAAAATGTTGTTTTGGTGTCTAAATGTGTTTAAAAAGATCGTCGTCAAACACTTGCACAAATCGCTGAAGGTACACACTTTTCAAAGTCGTCGTTTGAGGGAATACATTCGTCGCAAGTGGTCTTAGTTCTAGCAGTGTGACGATTGGTATCTTCTGCATGGCAACGCACCGGCTCATCGATCCCAATTGGTAAAAGAGTTCCTCGCCAAAACTCGTACTAACGTGCTTCCATATTCCCCCTATTCACCAGACTTAGCATCGTGTGACTTTAACCTGTTCCCATCAATGAAAAAACATTTACAGGGACGCCGTTTTGGGTCATCAGATGAGATGAAAGCAGCATTGCAGGAGGCCTTACGGAAGATTGCGAAAAATAGCTTTCAGCTGTGTTTCCAGGAATTATAGGAATGGCAGAAGTGTATCGTCGCAAAAGGGGACTACCTTGAAGGTGGACGTGCTTCGGTGCTGTGAGCTATTCAATGTAGGGTTTTCTACGCCTTGCCCCCGAACTTTTGGATCATACTACGTACAGGCAAAATATTATGATTATCAAAACATTTTTCATAAAAGGAAACTGTTCAGAAGATATCTCCTTTTTTAATCATTTTTTTTGCCAAGAAATAGAATTTAAATAATATTTTCTTGTGATAACATTGTTAAAATAATTTTATGTATATGTTCCAATTCAATTGACATTAAATATTAAAATATTATTCATTAATACGCTTTTCAAAATCATGGTTTCCAACGTAGACAGTCTTCTTAGCCTTTTTGGCTTTTTCTTATCTTATTCGGTTGATTTCTGACTAGTTTCATGGGTTTAAGCTCTGATTCTTTCAAAGAACGTCCTGAAAAATAATGGGATAACATGATGGGAAGTGATGTGTTAGTGAGACACGTTTCAAAGCCGTCATTTTCATAAGATCACAGTTCGGAATTGGAGTCAGTCTTAAATAGCTCTAGAGCTAAGTTTTTCAAGCTAATGAACCGTACTTTTATTTTTATCTAAATGTATTTATCCAACGTTTCTCAAACTGTGAGGCGTGCCCCCTAGGAGGCGTGATAAACCTGCTAGGGGGGCGCGAGCATAACTAAAAGTCAAAAATAAAAGATTTAAAAAATTATTAACTTACTGAAAGCAATTAAAGCAACATACATTCTGAGATAATAAAAACTTCACATTTACGGTGATATATTATACTTATAAATATATCAGTACTGCATAATGAATTTTATAATTAATTTAGCGACACTAAGTTAATAACAAGCTTAATAATTACCTGTGACCCCACGGGCTTGTCATATGTTAAACTTTTACACTAACACTTATCTTGATAATTTGTACGGTTCATAATTAAACCCTTTTCTGCCGATTAAAAGTTAAGGGATTCGCTCCTCAGTGTATCGTTCCATCGGTGGACAGACTTCGTCTGTCCCCGTTCCAGCAGAAATGTTCTGCCCATTTTAATTTCCTCTTTTAAATTTATTTAAATTATCTTATGTAACCCCATAAATTCGGCTCTTAATTTTAAAATTCTGATGAGGAGGTACGTCCCTCATTTAGGGACAGGAACTCCGTAACTTACATGCCACTTGCTCCCCAGTGCCTCCGTTTTCCACGTAGGCACGCGTGTGTGATGCATAGGGGGGATGAAAGGAATGAATAAGTAAAAACTTCTCTGAAATAAGTAAATCCTTCACAAAGACTGTCAAGGACCTGTTATTGTATTTCAAAGCCTTCGGAATAATTTTATGGATAGCAGTGCACAGAGAAGATCATATTTCGAAAAGACGTATATATACGTCTGGGGCAATTAACGCTTTGATTGAGTGAGACGTTTATATATGTCGGTGACACGTAAGAGAGATGGTGAGTCGTACTGTAGCTTTAGCGTCAAAGTATTGCATTATTGAATTCAATACATTATTACTGTATGGAGGAGGGAGGCGTGATGAAAATTTAGATTAAAAATTGGGTCGCAAATATTGAAGGTTTGAGAAGCACTGTATTTATCCCTATATCGCTACAAGAAAGCAAATTATTTATGAATTCACGCAGTTATGTTTCTTTTAATAGACCAAGCTTCTGGGGAGTATATGTTATGTGAAGCCCTTTTAACATTTTTTTCACAGATAATTTTTTATTATAAAACATTTGTGTGAGAGTAAAACAGAAATGCTATATGACTGCAATGTTTAACTGTGTACATGTCTATGGTAGTTTTAAATTTCTAATTTCCTTCAGAATTATAAATAGATTCTCTTTTTTCAATTCCTACTCTATTAGTTCACTCTCTTCCTATACATATATATCTTGTTCAAATTTTCAATAGTTAATAAAATACTTTTTATTAATCCAATGAAGTTCAAATACCTTTTCTTAAACTTGTACTGGATAACACTTAATGTTAATACCGTTTTATCAAATATTAATTAAAAAATTAAATTTTATTTTTTAATTTTAAATTTTTCCTGGGTTATTTCTGACGAAGTTAGATTTAGCACCAATAGATGGCACCAGTAAGTTTTTCTTTCGAATTTCTTCTTGGGTTCAAATATACTTTTTAAACTTGCAGTGGATGACACTTGTGTTGTTCATACCGTTTTTCAAAAATTAATTCCTTAATTAAATTTAATCAACTGAAATACAATTTTTCTTTGTGGACCTTAGTAGGAACTGACTTAAATTTTCTTTTATGTTACTTGTGTTTATCTTGTTTTTTTTTCAATTTGTTTATTTTTCTTTCATTTTCTTGCATAACAATTCAGTTTAAGTTTTTTTCGCAGTTTTTTTTTAAACTTTTTTTTTATTAAAACTAGGTTTGCGGGTACGCCCAGTTCGCGTAACTGCAAACCAACCCCCATGTATGCATTACACAACTGTTTATACTTATTACTTAAATTCTAAAACTGTAATTTACATGTATTATGCAGTTCTAGTTATTAATTTGTTCAAAAAATTCATTCTTGCCGCTCCTCTTGAATTAAATTCATCAATGAAGCTGCATCATCCATCACTTCATTAATGAAGTCCTCAGATTTTGATAAACCTTTAGCTCTTGCAGCTTCTTGGAAAGATGAGTATTTAATTTTGTTGATTGTTAACAAGTCTTCGTATGAGAGAGCACCTTTCTTCTCTCGTAACGGTTCCAGTGTGGGCAATCATTGCGATATTTTTCTTCGAGAGCTTACAATAATGCACTATTTTGGCGACATTATATGAAACGAAGCACATGGTTGTGCATGAAGCACCACATGTAAAATCGGGTTTTCCAACTTTACGAGTTATCCTGAACGTTCCAATTATTGCGAAAGTATGCAATAAATTTATTACAGCATCACAAAAACCGTTTTTTTCATACATGGGATAAAAAAGTTTGGGTTAGATCTTGGTTTAAGAAATTTATGCATTATAATTTTATAAACGAGATACTATTTCTGTTTCAAATGCTTATGAAGAGGAGCTTTTTTTGAAAAAAAATGTAATGTGTTCCTACAATAAATGGAAATTGCGAGACATTCATAGAAAATTCAACCCAGAGATATAATTAAGAAAGTAAAGGTAGGCTCAAATGATAGCTTGATGAACCTTTAATAAAAGTAAATTATTTTCCAAGATGTCTGAAGTTAACTAATATATTTTATTAGATTTAAATGCGAAACGAATCATTAATTAAAAAAATTATTATTTTCATCAACTAATTTAAATTTAAATTTTTAAGAGGATTAGCATAATTTAAAATACATATAATGAAGCACATAGAAATTTCTCAAATAATTAATAAAAACTTCAGCGTGAAGGAAACTAAAGTTTTACGGAAACCAATATTTCCCATTAAAAAAATTGAACCTTGCAAAAAAATGCTCCATGAAATAATTTATGATCCTCCTTTTTAAGCAAAGTATTTCATGTAACAGTTTTAAAAATGTCTTTTCAAGAAGCACGAAATCTTTGTGGTGATGGATGCTTCAGAAAATCTGGAGATATCAAAAATTATAGGGAAAGTTTTTTAAACCAAATTTACTACACCTCAGTCTCTTTAAAATGTGGTGAAGCTTTAATCTATCGTTTTTGAAGATTCAGGAAGGGGAGAAAGTGATGAATGAAAGGAGGAATGATTCAGGGAGGAGTACATTTAAAAAGAGAATTGATCTTTCGGTCAGTAACATATATACACAACATAAATTCACGGACGCATCGGAAAGTTTAGCTACTTACTTCATTGAAAATTTATTTAACCTTTTAATTTGATTTGTTTACTTGATTTCAACACTCCTTATTTAAGAGAAATTAAATTTTACTTAGAATGTAATTAAGATTTTCTTAGTGATTAAACTTTAAATCTGTAAATGTTTCATCTAAAAACTAAAATACTAATTACGTAGAAAATAATATCTTAAAGTGATTATAAAACAAACTATTTATGTTTGCTGTTACTATATTCACAATCCATTAAATATTTTTGTTTTACTTAAATCTAATGAAAAAAAAACAGTTTGATGAACATTAGAGTGATGAAAGTTTTAAGAAAGAAAAGTCTTTGTGTGTGAAAGAAAATTTACTACATGACACATAAAATGCAACACTAAGAAGGAAATGCCGGAATGTGAAGAAACTTGGCAAACAGAGAAAGTCAGCAACGAACAGTAAGTGATGTTTGTTAATTTTAAAGTAATACTCAAAACAAGAGAACAACGACACCTTAAATCATTTAATGGACAATACTTACAGTAATGCATGGATAATCCATCCCGTCATCTAGGTACAGGGTCAATTAAACAACGAATGGCGTACTTAGGGATGGTTCTGTATTCCTTTTCAACTATTTGCCACAGTACGTTTACTGAAGGTAGAGGTGGGAGAGCATGCAAGTGGCATCTAATCCTCTTAAGGTATCCCACTACTTTCGGAACAGTGATTTTAAAAAACCACATAAATGGATAACTTTCATGATATTTAGTGTCACTTAGATTAGAATACATGTATAAAATTGTTTTAAGGACATTTTGACAAAAAATTATTTAAATACAATATTTCGGCAAAAAATTAACTTAGAATAACTTTTTTCAAAATGTTCTCCTTTTGTGAAGAATGCTTCTATTATGATAATATTTTGCCTGTATATAGCTCAGACCTCTGTACAGAGGCTCAACAATGATTTTTGAAACATTCACATTATTTTCAAAGTTACAACCAATTGAAATAATTATCGGCGTTTTTTTATTAAAATTTCTCCCCTTTGTTGTCGTAAAATATGGATAAATCCTCTTCTAAGTTATATATTTCAGAAATTCTAGTTGAGCCTCTGTACAGAGGTCTGAACTATATATAGGCAAAATATTATTATAATAGAAGCATTTTTCACAAAAGGAGAATATTTTGAAAATTGGTCGTTCTATGTTCATTTTTTGTCAAAATATTGTACTTAAATAATTTTTTATTGTAATACTATTCTTAAAACAATTTTATATACATTTTCTAATCTAAGTGACACTAAATATCATAAATATTATCCATTTATACGCTTTGGCAAAATCACGGTTGCGAACGTAGTCGGATACCTTAAAGACATGCTTTAATAGGGAAAGATTAGTGGAAAATGATGGCCAGGTAAGAATCTATGCATTTTCAGAGCACATTGGTTGATGCGTGTACTATGTATTAAAGCGATATCTTTCTGGTAAAGAGCATTGCCCCCCCCCTTCCAAGGAGAAGGGAAGTTTTACCCGCCGAAGCACATAATTTACGGTACTCATGGTATAATGATTAGAAAACAGAGGTGACCTATAATTGTACGTGATGCGATCCCAAATCATGATGTCTCATTTTCACTCAGTAGGGAATTCCACAGGTGGGACCGGATATGACCTGTGTCTACGTGGTTGCCTAACTCAATCACGGTGACTATCATTGGACAAACAAAATCGTGACTCATCTGAGAACCTGATCCTGAGTCATTATGTCGTCCACCTCGTTCTAACTATGAACCATTACAAATGTCGCCTTTCCTTTGGAGTTATTGATAATCTTCTTAACCGAAGCCATGAGTTTAATCTACTAGAAATTTATCAATGAGTAATGGTCCTGGTGAGTATGAGAATATCAAAGCTATCCAGCACATGCTGCAAAATGTCGGTATAAGTGTTTCGCAGGCTGATACCACTTATTGGTGAATACGTGATGATGTCGCTCCAGGAGCACCGGCATCTCTAAAACTTGACACATTTTCTTGTTGTGCCAATTTTTTCCTCAGCCGGTGCAATGCGTCTATGTGAGTGTCAGCTGAAATTTGAAATATGTACCAACCTGCCCATATCAGTCCGACGACCATATCTCTTGCAAGGTTATCTATTTACTGATACTACCTCCGTTGGAGATGACCTGGTATTCTTTCCTAGAGGGCATACGTGCCCTCTAGGGCAAGAAAAAAAATCCTCAATGGACATTACCTGGCCTTCCTATTTAAAGTGTATTAGAATGCTGCGCATTTCGTATCATTTGCATTGCTCGGTGAATTTGCCTACCTTGAAATTTGCATACTTTTCCGGTCACTTTTTCTTGTTGTTGCATTTTCAGTGTCATATGGTGTAATATGTCCTGTTATAAAAAGGTTGCTATTGGGTTGTTTATGTCTGGGTATAAATCTTGTACTTTTTATGACCGTTACAACTAGTAATGTAGGATATTGTTAAAAATGATAGTATTGTTAATATTATAAATGTATCTTCCATTAAAAACTTTTAAATATTTTCTCTAATAATTTAGGATTATATCCTAATTAATATATAATTGCTAATATATAATTAAAATTATTTTATTTATTTACCATAAATAAACATTGCATTTTGTGGGAATAGTGTACATTTTACAATAATTAATTCATTAGCTTAAAAAATAAAAATAAATAAATAATTGTTAAAATTAAAAAAAATAAAAATAATAATAATGGATAATTATAATTCTGAATTCCTAATGAATTATAATTATATATACTGAATTCTTAAGTTAATCCATTTAAGTGAAATAATTATATTACATGATAATTAAAAAGCAAATTAACTTTGTACAATTTTTGAATTAAATCATTACATTATCTCATTAATTTCTATTGATACATCTGTGTTAAGAATATGTGAACAAAGAAAATACATAATACAGAAAGCCTTTTTGTCTGTTTATTTTTTTGGAAAGGGAAGAAAATACGTGATAATTAAAGAATGATTTTAACTTTTATTTTCCTCAAAGAGTAATGCATATTAAAATAAGTAGTATTTCTCTTTGCTGAATTTTAATCATGTAAACTAGGATTATTCTACTCATTTCATGTCTAGATAATTTAGGTTTTTATTACTTTTGCTATGAAAGCTATTTAATTTATGAATTAGTTGAAAAGGAAAAAAGGAAAAAAAATTCAACCCGAAAGGAAATAAAACTCTTTAATGAGAAAATAAAATTTTTAGAAAGAAATCTTAGGTATCTATACTTCATATTTTAAATTTTAAATTGATACATTTGAAACGGAGTTAAAATTAGCAAATATCATGTTTAAAAGTTGATTCGAAGGAGTTATTTATAATTTAAATTTCATGAAAAGTCTATAATTGTAGTTTTCAAAAGTTTTATAATAGTTTTTGTTATAATTTTAGTGCGTTTGTTAAGGTAATATAAATGTAAGTCTTAATGTTACAAACATCATTTCAAAATACTAACTAAGTCGAAACTTAGAGATGCATCAGCTTAACATTATGTAAAGTATGAAGTTCAAAGTATGATTTACAAAACGAAGTATTTATCGGACAAAGTATTTAAAATCATTATTTTGGTCTTTAAATATTTTGAGGTGTGTATTGCAAAATACAATTGACGATAGTTTTTGTTTTTACTCCCAGACGTATTTTTTAATAAATGACTTTTCCTTTAAAACATGAATGTTCACAGAAAAACTCCATTTTATATTTTTAAGAGCTTAAAAAAGACTGATGATATCTGAGATAAATAGAGTCGTTTCTGGATTGACATTTTGACAACAAAATACCTCAGGCCGATTTCATACAGCATTTTTCATTTTTGTCTTTTCCCGAGAAAGTGTATCTGGCTTGGGTTAAATTTTCAAAACATGATTTTTGGATTAAAGTTAAGGATTTTCATTCGACATAAAGATATAAGGTAATATAAAAAAAGTAAACACGAGTAGTCAAAAAAAGTATAATGTTTTATATCATTTTAACAAATGAAAATTTCTTAATGGTGTTTTTTTGTACAATGGTGATTCTAACAATTTTTAAAGAGATAAATTAATTATAGAGATTGTGTGATTGCTAGGAAAACGTTATATAAATATTAGAAACTGCTACTTACTATATTCATTAAAATAATGCAGATATGAGGGAGAAGTCACCCCCCTCTCTTTGCATTCTTTGAAACTATAAAGCTCAGTAATGTAAGTTGTTTGCACAATTTAACTCAATCTCAACTTAACAATGTATTAAAAATGTTAAATTTGAATTTAAAAGTACTTAAAACACACACAATATATATATATATATATATATATATATATATATATATATATATATAATGTAGAAGGTAATTGGAGAAGGAATTGTTTGCTGCATTTCCTCGTCCGGATATATCTGATGAAATAATAAGGGGCTCCTGACCATGATAAATTTGTTTCATACGCATCTAAATGCTCCAAAATATGCATTGTAAAAGTTATAAATGTGAAATGAAATTCATAAAAAATCTTTTCGTTCATATATACTGCTCAAAACAATTAAAGAATATTGTAAGTTTTATATAAAAAAAAAAAAAGATATAAGCGAAATTTTTTTTTGCCGAAAATGGAAGAAGAGAATCACAAATGCAAATTTTTCTGATTTTCAAACTGTGGAGTATGCTAATTTTGAAATCGACGTCATAAACGTCGCTTCAGCGGCAGCGAATGAAATTTGACTTTCAACTGAAATGAAGACAAGGATGATCGGCATTCAGTGACTGCTTTGTTTCGAGGAGTACGATGTCTCAGCGAAGTCATGTAACCGATTCAGAAGCTTGGAGAGTTGTTGGTAGGTTAGAAGGGGGCCAAACTCAAGCCGAAGTAGAGCAATCCATTGGAGTGTCACAAAGTGTGATTTCCAGGATCTGGAACCGTTTTTTTGGAGACTGAAAGTGCAGGCCGAAGACCAGGACAAGGTCGTAGACGAGCCACAACGCTCAATGAAGATCGTTATTTAGTGTTAACGGCTCGGAGAAATCGAAATATGAACGCTACTCTTCTCCAACAACACCTTCGCTCGGCTACTAGCACCACGGTTTCAACTCAGATTGTCCGAAACCGGCTCCATGGTGTAGGTCTGTATGCTCGCCGACCGCTAGTATGTGTTAGACTAACATCAAGGCATCGTCGCGACCGCAGGGAGTGAGCAACAGAGCATGTGAACTGGAGGAGAAATGAATGGAGCAATGTTCTTTTTTCTGACGAGTCCCATTTTTCTGTTCATCCGAATAATAGGCGTATTTTCTTTTGGAGGGACCGTGGCAGTAGGAATAATCCTGCGTTCGTGCACGAAAGTGTCAGATTTGGCGGTGGGGGAGTGTTGGTGTATGGTGGTATCTCCATTGACGGGCGCAGAGACATCATTCGACATTCATCCTCTACATCATTCGAGATGGACCTCTGACTGCTCGCCGATATAGGGATGAGATCCTCAGACCTAATGTAGTCCCTTACGCTGCAGCAATCGGAGATGACTTCATATTAATTGACGATAACAGCAGGCCACATTGTGCTAACCTCGTGGAGGATTCCCTTTCCGAGGAAGGAATCGTACGAATGGAATGGCCAGCGTGTTCTCCAGACATGAATCCAATAGAGCACGTTTGGGACGCTCTAGGATGACGAGTTGCTGGCCGCCAACCACCCCCACAAACTCTCCAAGAACTGGAAAGAGCTCTTCTGGAAGAGTGGGACAGAATACCCCAACTCGTGATTAATAGCTTCATTGACTCCATGCCTCAAAGGTGTTCAACGTTGCTGGCCGTCCGTGGAAACCATACCCCCTACTGAAAATGATTTTCTTTGAAGAAAACACATTTTCTTATTCTTTTTTTCTCATATGCACAAATTGTGTTTTTTCCTTTTGTACACAAATGCGCAATAAAATGCATTTTTATCTGCCAAACATGTGTAATTTATTCTCATATACGTCTGTCGTCCATGTATCAATCAGCTAAAAAGTTTCCCAGCCACAAGATCCACTAAAACCGCAATATCCTTTAAATATTTTGAGCAGTGTATTTGAAAAATTTGAAGTTAGTTGTCAGCAACCTATTATAAAAATTCAAAAACGAAAACAAGTGAAGCATTAAGGGTAAAATTACGAGGAAGAAAGCCCGAAAACAAACCGAAATTCTAATCCAGCTATCGGACCGAGGAATAAACTTTATGGAAAAACAGAAGTAAAAAACTAAGAATATAAATCTAAAAATTAAAAAAGGTACAATATGACAGAAAAATAAATTCAAATTATTATTTAAACAGAAATGAAACAAAATCAAAATTGACACTCTTCTGTGTTTGCATAGTTTCGTATGTCAACAGAGTGAGAGTTACATTAACGTCACACTATATAGCAACACGTGGGCTTTTGATGACGTACCTCGTAATTTTGAACCTTGGTCGAGTGACGAGGAATGCGCCTGAGCTGGCACAGCTCTATCCTAACTACCACACTAACGGGAGGACATTGAGCTCCATCAAATTTAAATTACATCAGCCCACTCTACACGGCGGGTCTTCAGGAGCACCAGAATTCAAAACCGCAACAGTCCGGCTATGAGTTTATCACCATAACCAGTTGGCCACCACAGCCTCATTTGTATGGCGATTATTTATATATTTTAACATTTTGTTCAGATATTTATAATTTTACAGAGATGAAGAAAATTAGGAGCCCCAACTGATAATCAATAATGATGTTCATGCATAAGTTATGCACTACTTTTCAGCAGAAGTGTATAACTTAATAAAAAGAAATCTCTTTTAAAGTTTAACTCCCCATGTCTTCTCCGGATTTTTTATGTAAATTTCAAAGCATAAAAGTGAGTTAAACTTTATAGTTTAGTATACAACGGAGTTCTGGAAATAGATGAGATGAAAAATTAAAATTTTGAATAGAACCACATTTTAAAGAGTAATAACAGTCTATTACCATTGTATCTGTATGCAGAAAATCTTCTTGTACACATTTCCGTTTTATACGCCCTTCTTTATTTTTTCTATTAACTCTTTACTTTTACTTCAAGTAATACCTTAGTTTTGCTTTACCTTTTAATTTTAGAGAGTTAGTTAAATCATCCAGCTTATTTTCCATGACTGTTTTAGATCTTTTTTTCAATTCGTTCTATTAATTCACACTCTCCCTTATATATATATATATATATCTTGTTCAAATTTTCCAATCTTTAATAAAATACTTTGTATTCATCCACTCAAGTTCAAATAAATTTTTTAAACTTGTAATGGAGGACCCTTAATGTTAATACAGTTTTTAAAATATTAATTCCTTAATTAAACTAAAATGAATAAATAGTAACAAACAAAAATAATAGTTCAAGAGCATTTATAGAAAGGAAAATCGCTCTCTGTGTCCATGTAGCGCAATGGATAGCGCGTTGGACTCTTCTAGTTTAAAGATCACGGGTTCGCTAATTTCGAAGAATGTGATTTTTTTCTTACTGTGCTATTTCATTCGAGTAATTAAATTGAATTAATGAATAAATAGTAACAGACAAAAAATAGTCTAATACCCTACATAGAAAGGAAAATGGAAAATTGCAAGGAAAATCGTTTCGTATTTTGTCACTGAATATTGTGATTCTGTCATATGTATATACATATTTATGTTAATTGTAATGATTTAATAAAAAGTAACTAAAATAAATTTTTTCTTTTTTTTACCGAAGTTGGAATCGACTTAATTTTTTTTTATATTACTTGTTAGATTTACTTGAGTCTGACATCCTGTGATATTTCTAAAATTAAATAAACTTTCCTGATTATTCTATCGAGAACCGAATACTAATAAATAATATATAATTTATTAGCTAGACAGAATGACATATAATCTTTTAAAATAATTTAAATCAAAATTTCAAAGTTAATAAGAAAGGCGTGATTCCTCCCCGATTTACAATTATTGACAATATAGTCAGATCCCCAGTACTATTTTTTTTATCTGCATTAACATTTCAGTCGTTTTTGTGATAAATGATCCTTATTAATCCTTTTGTACAACTTTTTAATTCTACTCGTAGAATCATGAAATTCTTAAATTTAGAAAATATTAATTATCTTCGAATACGACTTTATTGTCTTTGAATATTATTCTCTGTACAGTTCTAATTTTTTATATCTATCTCTATCAGGCATATATATTTCAAAACATTTCACACCAGTATGTCCTAAAACTGAGTGACCTATACTTTTAATTTTAATTTATTAACTACAAAAAGGAAAAAACTTGTAAAATAAAGTATTTGTTTTTGGTTTATTTAGTTACTTTTTATCTTACGAAATACTTAATTCTAACATTGTTGCTTATACGTATTTTGATTTGACTTCGTTATATAGATTAGTTTGAGGATTCCAAAAGAGTGTATACATTCTATTCATCTTTTTATAATTATCAGTAATGCTATTTATATTAATTTTTTAAACCAACTTTAAACTTACGAAAGCCTTTTTTTCCTTTTTAAAAGAGGGAATTCTAACTTTACCCATTTTACAATCTTTGATCTTGTATTTTATTTTTTAGTCTACTTTCTTATCTCCTTCAAAAGATTCTATGTTTTTTTGTTTTCTTCTTACTATTTACGAGCTACGTGGGAATCATTTATCAGTTAAACTAAAAAAATCGAGACATTTTACACAAAAAATGGTGAAGAATGTTTAAAGAAATTTTCTGAGGCATATATTTAAGAAACCAAACATTTATAAGAATTTTATCTGTTGAAAAGAATTGTAAACGAAATATTTTACTAAAATCTTTTTGTCTTAGGCGAATATTTTTGGATTAAGAAATATTTTTAAGCATATTTTTTAGTACGTACATGCCAAATCAGAACAAAATTAATGGATTTAATATCATAAGAATTAAAAACTTTTATTTTAGAGAAAAAATGTAATTAATTTTAATATGCACCTAAATTATAGATATTCAATAATGTTTTAAATTCTTGAGAATTTCTGATTTGTTTTTTTTAATCAATAATACAAATGATAGTACTTCAAAATTTAGTATTTTGTGTATTTTTATGAAAAGATATATATTGAATTCGTATAAATGTATCTATGTTTGAAAAATATGACGCTACATTAACTTGCATACAACAGCATAAATTCTATTAAAAGCATGGAAGCAATGTATCATACTTTTTATAAATCCTCATGTTACGTTAAATAAACTAATGTATATTGTAATTCTGACAGTATGGATTTTATCAAAATTTATTTCAGTGTTCTGAATACTAAGCAACGAAAAAGCACCGGAGTATTACCTACGCAATGGCTTGCAAAAAGTATTTTAAACGAAAAAAATCATAAAATACTTTCAGATTTTCGTAAAAGCACTTTAGATGTACAATTCACTGGAAAAACTGGTTGCAAATCGGAGCTTTAAAGCAAACATGCATTTTCATCTTGAACAACTGAATTCTTCATTCTTAGTTTGCTTGCTGAAGCATGAATCTCTTCCTATACTTTCTCAAATTCGGGTCGTTCATGGAATAAGAATTGAGAAATATTTTGAGTGACTTAAAAAAGAAATTTTTCCCCTTACTTCGGTTTCCTCAGAGCAAAATTGTTGGTTTTTTTGTTTTGCATGTACTTGTATTTTAGTATATCTCTATTTATAATTCATATGGTTCATATTTTTTTAAGAATCTTATCATGAATTCATTTTCAAGAAATGAACTTATGGGCTTCCATTTTGTGTTTCCTGGAAATCTCCCTGTTTTCTCTTGCTTTGGAATATAAATGGAACGTGTGAAAGCAAAATTCTCCACAGATGAAAAAAAAAAAATGAAAATACTCTTCTTTAAAAATTTTAGAACATATGATGCAAAAAAGCAACAAATAATAAACAGAATACTGTAAGAAATAAAAGTTTCAATTTTTGGGTGGGAAATGACATGGCATTTAGTAGAAGTTTCTCTCTGTATACATAATTAATGAAATAGTTTTAAGTGTGAACTTATTCCTGAATATGTTACTATTTTTCGAAAGTAATCCTGGAAAAAGTCTCTGATAATGTTATACTTTAAAATTAAATGGCTTACAATCACATTTCATTCATGCAATCGGAGTACTAAGTAAATTTTATGCATGGAAATATTGCTTACTTGTTGTCAAAATGCGATAGTAAACTTCTTTAGCTACAGTTTAAGGTATTTTTTTACTAAAATATAATTTATCATTGGATAAAAATTAAAGAAAATAAGAGAATAGCTGTAAAATTGCCTACACTCATAAAGATAGTATTGGAACGATTTCTATGTATTGTAATTTACTCTCGATATTTGAGTGTTTGAAATATTTCTTTCGTCATTTTTATGCAGGAAAAGCCTTCAGGAATATAGAAAGGAGACTAATTAACGACTAATCTATATTATTTAATTAGAAGTTTCTGCTTTATAAGAATTTATTTATTATTATTTCATTATTACCTCATTATGTTAGAAGAGACAAGAAGAACTATTACTTTTACTCGGCGTAGGCTTATTTGTAATTCGATTCTCGTAATGAGCGAGAGTTCGTGTTGTAATTTTAATTCAGTATTTTTGTCATTTGAATTATTTCTAAATATTTTTATCCAATTATAAATGTTGATTTGTTGGTTGATTGATTTTTGTTGGGGCAAAGGTCACATTTGATAATTTCTCAAAACTCCCGTTAATTTGTTAATCAATCATATTTATCAAGAAAACACCTGTTAAATCTAAATCTATCGGATGGTGAAATGACACGAAAAGTAAATATTGGTTGACGAAAAGAAAGAAAGTTGAAAACTACAGAGACATCAATATTGAACCCCGGGGACGCGTTACCTGTGCTTACGAAAGTCCAATAAGCCCAATAAGAGAAAGAAAAGAATACTCAGCCATTTCAGAGTTATAAAGCTCTCGTATTTATCTAGGAAAAATTAACCCCTGAAGGCTTATGAATGCTGAAGCTCTACAAGTAATTGATTTAAGAAATTAATGTTACAATATAACGGGAAATTTTATTCTGAGTATGACATATAATTTCAAGCATAATTAAACAAAAAAGTTGTTTTTCTTAATAAAATTTGTTGTGCCCTTTTAGAAAAAGAGGTTAATAATAATAATAATAATACCGATAATTGCTAAGTTAATCTATTTTTGCTATAGGTTTGGTCTCTGTGAGTGTAATGTGTTGTTTAATCCTTAATTCTAAAACAGAAATGGTAGTTTTCTATTTCTTGAATAAACAAATCTTGCTTTTCTTCAAAAAAGTCAAGATAAATACTTTATATTCAATTATGAACTTTTCGGGTGTTTTATTATCTGTTACTTTGTTAATATGATGTTATAATCCGAACTATGTAACATTCAAAACGAAAATTAATCTATTTTCTTCGATGTTTGTAAGAAAAAAGTACCATTTTTTAAATATATTTAACAATTAAAACATGTTCTTCTATTTTTTAAAGATTTTTTACAGAATAATTTTTTTCTTTTTATATGAATTTCGTTACGATAAAGCCACCTTTAGGAAAATTATCAAGCCTTATACAATAGCTCAAATTTAGATGTAAAGGAAAAATCTAAGTATAAGTGAATGTAATGATAATGCATATGAACACCATCAATTTTAATGAGCAACAAAATATTGAAATATTTTTAAAAAGCCATACTCTCCTTGAAAAATGTCTGAAAATTTCACACATTACTTTCTTTAATGAACTGTAGCAAATAATATTTGAATTAAAGATTTTTTAACGTATGGAATGACATATTATTGAAAGCGAGTTTTGTTATACGCACACTTTAAAGTGTTATTTTATATATTTCTATAATATACATTTAAAGAATGATTATGTTTTAGGTTATATTTTCAATAATTATTCTTTTATAATATTTTCTAAAAAGGGATTAATTATAAATGCTGTAAATTAATTGAGGGGGTTTTCATGCGAAATCATTGAACGGAGGCCAACTATCAAATGCCAAATACTTTCTGTGATTCATCGCTCTTCAAAAATTGATTTTAATTAAACTTATTGAAAATTCGATTTTGAAGTACCTACACTATTCATATCCATTCAATTGTTGGTAATTCATTTAATTTTGAGAACTAAATGCGTTATTGGTTTATAATATGCTCTATTATGTATGGGAACCAAACCAAATTAAATTGGTTTATTAATTTTACCTGCAAATCCTTGTTTTTTCTTCATATTTCAAAAACGTACAAGAATATTTTCTAAAATAAATTTTGAATTCTGTCTCACTTTCAGATCATAATTTTCTCAAGAAGATTTAATACTCTCGACTACTATATTATAAGACTAGTCACATTACCCGCCCACTTCGCGCTGGATATTTCATGCTGTTGCATGAATATTATCTCTGTTCACACACACACACACACACACACACACACATATATATATATATATATATATATATATATATATATATATATATATATGTGTGTGTGTGTGTGATCACATCGCACAAATTGCTTTCAGTTGTGCATGATTTATTGCAGCAATATGAAATATACAGGGCTATTGAGTGATCTTATTAAATGTATTAAATTCTCCGGTCTTTTTTTTAGTATGTTTTTTTTATTTTAGGCCGGATTATGTATCTGAAAAGGAGACAATTTTCTTGAAACGATCTAACAATTTTAGTAAGGCAAAGCTGCATTTTCCCTTTTTATAGTGATGTTATTCAAATATTCTAACCCAAGAAAGAGTGAAGAATTTGCGGTCAAATTTCTGTTTTGAAGCATTTTTTTATTCTTTTGGGCAAGATAAAAGGATTGGAAACAGAGATGTCGCTCGAGTACTTTATAAAATATAATATTCTTTTTTGAATCGTTTTTGGTTACATGCCATAGTAGCTGCTCTAAAGTAACAAACTAGAGATGAATGGGAAGACATTGGAGAATCCGATTTATAGTTTTTGTACAGGTAATATTATCCTCATAAATTTTTAATTCTTCGTCAATGTAGTTTTGAATTTTTATAAGTAATCTAACTACAAACATTTCTAGTTTCATAAAACGTCAAAATATGGCTTTTGATTTAGTTATTTTTATTTTATTCAAATATCAGATATAAGAAAATCTTGCATTTGATAAAATAAATGCAATTTTTATTTGAATTGAGAAATCAATACAAGTTTAGTGATTGATCAAATGAAACTTTACTGCTTCTTATTTTTAATAATATAGCAAAAATACTTTCTCCACAAATTTAAAAAAAATGTTTTTATAGCATTTTACCTATAAGATGGGTTACATTAAATTAATAACTTTAGTTAAAGTTAAGATTCTTCATAGTAATACTTTTTTAGAACGTCGAAAATACCTCGGAAAACTAGTAGTCAAGGTCACGGACTCATGGCTGGCAAATCACGAGTTTGAGCCTAGTGACGTTGAAGACCCGTCGTGCAGAGGAGAACAATGTAATGTCGATCGAGGCTGAAATGTAATCCCGTTGGTGGGGTGTGGAATTTAGGAGAGAGAGTGCCAGCAATTCAAAATTACGAGGCCCGTCACCCCTAACTCTCACGCAGCTTTATAGTAAGACGTTAATAGAATTCTCACTCTAATTTACCTTTTTTTTTAACTTCTGCAGCAAATAAAATTCTTTTTCTCTTCATATCATGTCCTGAAGATAATTTTTCAATTCCTACTATCATAGTTCATACTCCCTCTATACATATTTATATACCTTATTCAAATTTTCAAAAGGAAATAAAATATATATACTTTTTATTCATCCATTCAATTTCAAATATATTTTTTTAAACTTGTAGTGAATGACACTTGATGTTAATACAGTTTTTTCTAAAGTTAATTAATTAATTAAATTTCTTTTTTTAATTTTAAATTAGTTCTGCGTTATTTTTGGTGAAGTTAAATGTACCTGCAACAGATGGTGCAAGTAAGTGTTTCTAACGAAGTAGGAATTGACGTAAAAAGTTTTTTATATTACTTGTTTTATATACAGACCTAAGTGTAGAATACAAATATAAGTTGTTTGTAAAATGCTATTATTTGAGTTTAGAAAAAAATTTTAAGTATTTAATGATTATGTGTTTTTAAATCAGAGCCAATATGAATAAAAAATATTCCTTTTGAACTGAAAATCAATCGCAGTAAAATTTATCCACATAAATTCAAATTAACTAACTAATATTTTTATTAAAAAAAATATGGAAAATTCTGGAGCTTGATCAACATCTCAGAGCATTAAATTTTACCTATTTTATAGCCACGTGGTTACTATTACATAAAAATGTCTTATTTTTTTATATGGTTTGAATTAATAGTTTATTTTAAATGACATCTCTCTTTTGGTTGCTTATAGTATTTTATTAAGATATCATATAAAAATAAACTTAGTCTTATGAGGCTAGAAATACTGAAAATGTATCCTAGAATTAACATAACGATTTTTTTCATATGGGATTTCAATAAAATCTTTAAAAAGTGTTAACAGCGTGTTAGAACCCAACTGTGAAGCGCGGGTATGTAAGAGTGTAGAGGTGCTTACGTCCACACACTCGAGAGTGAGACACAGTGAACGAAGGTATGCGGCCTGTTGCAAATTTACCTTATTACTGAGTATTTTAATTAGCGTATAATAATAGTGTATTTTAAAAGTGTGTAATCAAGTCCTGTTATATTTGTGTAAAGAGTGTGGAAGTGAGAGAGAATGATTTTGAGTAGTGACTGAGTTATTCTATCCTAACGTAAAAGTGAAATCACTGCGTATGAGTGCCGAATTCAAACGAGACGAGGCTATAACAAGCAGAAAACTGTAATCCACACAAAAGATAAAATTATTTATAACATCAATAACAGAACTGCCAAATTATGGCTAAATATTCTCATACCTATTAAGGCACATTGTGATTAAAAAAAGCATTAAAATGATGAAAACCAAAGTAAATCGTGCACATTTGCACACAACAATGGAATAATTTTTCGTATGAATAAAAATTTGACACTGCAATTTCGTTTCAAAAATTCAAAAATTAAATTTCTGCACAACATTTTAACAAGGAATGATCAAAGTAGTGTATAATATGTGTGATTTGGTTGTAATCATGACATACTCAAAAACTTAAGTGAACTCATTGTACTTTAAAAATTACAAAATTACGCTGTATTAAAAATCGATAACTATGCCTTGTACTAGTCTTTTTAACTAATGGATTTTTCTTTTTATCTTGAGTGATTAAATTTTAAATTCCTCAAACTTCCTTAAATGTCTTTAATACTTACATAGCCAAATATTCGGGTGGGTTTTATAAATTTTGAGCTATAAATAAGAGAAAGCAATATTTGAATTTTTACCCTTTTTCCACTACAGAATTCCAATTTTCTAAAATGAGGAAATGCATATCTTCAAAAATTATGAGTACAATAGCGTCCGTTATTCCACACGATTGTATTTAGAGATACTGCTTTAAAATATTACTATCTATCAATCACGGATCTTGTAACTTTGTTTTTCTTCAGTGATAATGTTTATTAACGTCGCAATAAAAGCAACCCGAGGGCTATTAGTGACAAACTTTGTAATTTTCAACTGTAGCCAAGTGACGAGGACGATACCTGAGCTGTCACCCTTTCTCCCCACCACGCCAACATGAGGGCTTTGAGATTCTACAGGTTTAAGGTGTATCACGGTGGGTCTTCAATGTTACTAGAGCTCGCACTCATGACACGTCGACTACTTGATCATGAGCTCTAGGTTTCCGTGGCTCACCGTTTTCTTCGGAGATGTTTTAAATATTAGCTTACGAAAACTGAAGCAATAAACAATAGCTATTAACTATAAATATTAGCAAACGAAAAATACGTATTATAAATATTAACTCACAAAAACTGGATCAATAAACAACCATTAGCTATAAACTATAGCTACTAGCTATAAATATTAGCAAACGAAAAATACATATTATAAATATTAGCTTAGAAACTAAAATTTTTCTAAAATTTTCCCTTTATGATTCATAATGTAGTGTTCAATTCTGTTAAACTGTATGAAGAATAGACATTTTTAAAACTTAATTAATAAAAGTGATAGTCTCTTTTAATAGACCTTTATAAAGAATTTTTAAATGGCAAATTTGATGACCTTCACCGAATTTTTCCCAAATACTTGCTTCTGAACGTAAAATGTGTTAGAACAGAGTTTTATATATACTGTACATTAATTATTAAATGAGATATTTTGTAGCCATTGATCTAACTTTTGTTTAAAACCTTATACCATTGAATGATTAAAAATATGAGTAATAAATAAGAGTAAAAAAAAGTAGTTATCAAAAAAGTTTTTTACTGGAAACCTTCTTTATTGAAACATCAATACAAAGAAAGGAGTGAAACTTTTTCAAACACTTCTTTTCAGAATGTATTTGCATTCACCGATAAGTAAAAACATTTTTAATCTGTTTTAAAAATTATCTCTTTTTGAATTAAAAGTTCAATGACAACTAAGAACGTCTTTTCTTCAATATTTATTTAAGCTTTGTGTTTTTTACAAACAAATTTCCTGCATTATTAAATAATCAGTAATGAGTAGATAAAAACTTTAAGAAAATCTCTTGTTGCGAGAAAGCTGCATGTTACTTTTTGAAAAAATTAAATTAATGTTCATTGAAATGTTTTCAAATAAAAGGTAAAAAAAAGAATATTAAACGAGTACATTCCAACGCACAATTTATGATACCTAAAATATAAAAAAGAAACACGTTTCTAAAATTTATGAAGAGAAGTTCCGTCAGTATATTGCTACAAATAAGAAAAAAAAAGATACGAATTAAATCTAAGATACTAAAATATAATTATTTCTTTAATGTCAGAAAGATATTTCATTTCAGAATGCAAACAATGAAATCGATTTGTAATGAGCAGATTTGTTTTTTTATTTAAATAGGACTTTCTGGCGATACTGGGAAAGTAATAGCGTACTTAAATGAGATAGAATGATGTTTAATTAGATTTATTCAAATAGAGTGCTTTACTTTAGGAAATTCTTCATTTGAAGAATGCTTCAAATATATAATCATGAAAAAGATGAGTTCAGCAAACTTTAATTAATTTTACAGAGATATCATTAGGGAAGAATGCTCATCTCACGACAAATTGTGGTTGTTATTAAAATGTATTATTTAATTTGCTATTAATGAATATTTATTAAGACTGAGAGATAGATAATCAAACACATACGATAGAATTTCCCCAACTGAAAAAAAAAGATAGCTTGAACACTACCGAGAGTTAAAAAAATCATGAAATAATGCTAAAACGTAAATGAAATAAACTTAACTTTAAATTTAATTACAGCTTTCATGCCCATTAAAGTTTACTCTGTATTTTCCTGATTTTGTTTAGTAATAAATGAGTTAAAAATAAATAATTAAATTGATGATTAGAAAGTCTCTTAAGAACGTGCCTGCAAATGGTATTCAAGAAAATTCAAAATCAATATTTTCTAATTAGAAGAAATTTGCTTAAATTATGTCATCTAATTAAAATGAAATTTGAAATTCTGTTGCTTATTTGAAGTTGAGCTTAGATTGAAAAATTGAAAAAAAAATT